>CAWUFW010002316.1:1745000-2288849 GCA_963921515.1 Calotriton arnoldi | reverse complement strand
ATTAGCCAGTCACTGAGCCTAGGTGAGTGGGTGGCCAGTAGTTTTAGGAAGGCAAATCTTGTATTGGCGATTGGAAGGACCAAAAGTGTTTGATTAGGTAGTAATTTATGGATGATGGACATGCTCTTTCAAGGGTCTTGCATTCAGTTATCTCTTTAACCAAGATCCAGTGGATTTACCCGAGGGTCGGTGCAATTTGGTTGTTACTTCTTAGGCTAAATTTGAGTCAAGTGACGTGTCTGGACCCTTCGCAATTTGGCAAGTGTCTTCTCAGCTATTAAGGATATGTGACTTCAAATCTTTAAAAATGCAAATCTAAGGGATACTCAGGGAGTATGGGAGATTTATTTTGAAAGTCAAACACCACCTCCCCAACCTATTCCACATTGCTAGAGTTAATTTCCTTGTAAGGGAAAACTGCACTGAGTCTGCTATAATAAATCCCTCGTTTTGTTGCTTTAATTTACTACTTGTCTGTTGAGTGACTGGCTCCCATTGTAGCTTTTGACAGTTTTTTCCCTTTTTACACATTCTTGTCCCTATTTAGCCATCTCATCTTTATATCTTTAAGTTAGTTCAGCTCTTTTCATCTCTTAGAAATTAAGTTTGAGAGTAGTTTCTGGGTTTAGGCATTCAGTTTGAGGGAATGGTCTAGCTTTTGGTGCTCCTGCCACCCAACCTGTGTATGTTATCTGTGTCATCTTATCCTCTTATTTGTGTGTTCTGTTATATACTGGTGCATTTGCATGTCACTCACCCATACCAGCATGGATCCCTTTGTGTTGATGCCCATGCCTGCTAAAACCAAATGCCTTAACCGTGAACTTCACTGGTGCAACTGGAGTATCGGGGAATCACCTGAAGATCTACTGTATAGCTATGGGGCAGTCTGGCTTAGAATTTTAATCATGCACTTATCTGGAAACATTGGTTTTGGGGAGATATGGGCCTAGCTTTTAAAACCAGTTTGACATGTTGTATTTCCACATAATAGAGCTTTAAAAAAGTTGCACTTATTTTATTAGGGCTATTATTTGTATTTGTAGCCATCTCAGTGATATCCACATTAGAGA
The DNA here is from genome assembly GCA_963921515.1 of Calotriton arnoldi. Lineage (NCBI taxonomy): Eukaryota > Metazoa > Chordata > Amphibia > Caudata > Salamandridae > Calotriton > Calotriton arnoldi. Next base: position 2,287,776 of record CAWUFW010002316.1, on the reverse strand, counting down.
AGTAGCTTCTTGCAAAGCTAATTCAACAGTGCTAGAAAATGTTTGGTCAATTGACACTTCCTATGATGTCGCTTGCTGTGATACTACATCTTATGCAAATTAGAGGGGCCTCGCATGTTCCTATCCTGCCCGGGGCCCCGCAAATCCTAGGATCGGCCCTGCTGGGAGGTATTGAAACTGAGTGGAAAATCACCTATGAGGAGTGCCCAGCTGGATGAGGTGATAGGAAGAGGAGCAGTGGGCGTGATCGGAGATTTTTGTGTTTGAATTAAAGACAGTGTCCCGGGGGTTGAGTCAGGTGAGGAGAGGAGATCGATGGTGAGGAAGGAGCATCTTAGAACGTGCTCTGTAGCCATTGGCTACTTGACCCATACAACGTGAGTGTACTTCTTAGGAAGACTTCACGCGCTGACACTATTTTCCTGACTTGCCTGGGAAATGTTAAGTAGGGATGCCACTTTAGTGGTAGTGTAGGGACAGACTAATGCTTTTTACTAACGAACCCCCAATGAAGTCTAACCACGATGTGGGGGCACTTATTGCCTGTGTTCTGGTGTTGGAATTTGTCATTCTCTACATGCTCCAACGCCTTAACTTTGCTCGTAGGTTTGGCTTTGTATTAGTTCCGATGTATTTTTACAACCTCGTCTTGAGGTGTTTGTATGTCCAGTTATTTTTGGCTTTGTAATAAACCATCTAAACTTAGAACCTGGAGTCTGTGATTCTTCGGAGTCCTAACTTATTGGGGTTTGATCGGATATGAAAAAATTGTTTCTCCCTTCCACACTTCCAGGCAGACACCAACGGTCCATCTGCCGAGGGTTCTAGAGTAAATGAGAGAAGAGAACCCAGCTCCTTCAGTTGGTAGCAATATCGGATGGTTGTGTCATGGAGTGAGGGGAGAATCTAGAAAGAGTAGGGAAAGTCTAGCCACAGAACCCCAAAGAGCCCAAAAGATGAAAGCCCAAAAGACCGAGAACGGAGGGCGACGGGACCTAGCGGAGACCGATGGAGAGTGACGGTGCGGCCGGAACAGCGGTTCACTGTGAAGTGAGTATGAATACAGATGTGTGTGTTAGATTGCTGTGATGATTTGATTGTGTGATGTCTTGCGGAGTTGGGATGAGAGTCGAGTGAATGTGGCTTTGGGCCGAACATGCGCGGTCCATGTGATATGATTTGATGATCAGGCTCGACGAGTAGCCTAAGATCCCGGGATAGATTTGAGGTGTAGACGACACCGAGTGATGTAATTTTCTGACCAGTGATTGTGGGAGTCATGAAGCACTATCGACGACCCGTTGGAGATAGGGAACGAGTTTGCGTGAGTTTGTTAGAATTGTGTGGGAAGCTAGTGCACAGAGGCGGACCATAGCGATTCGAGTGGCCAACGCAGGTCGTGGGTCACTGTGTGTGAATGGTCTTGAGAGAGTGGATCCTATCGATTTATTTAAATGACTGTCCGGTTGTTTCGCGGACAGACAGTTACTAGATTCTATGAGTGAAGTGCGTGAATGTGTAAAGAGAAGTTGTAAAGGAGGGTGAACTGTTGTGTGAGGGGGAAGAGTGATGGCGAAGTGTGCCGCGCTGTGATAGGTCGGTTGGTGTAAAGTCGCGCTGGAATTGGTGGATTGTCATCAGGAAGTGGAAACGAAAACATCTTATGGGGAAAAGAATTTTGATTCAATCATGCGATGCTTTAGAGTGTTACGAGATCTTTGTAGGGGAGATAGAGGAGTAGTGACTCGAGTGGGTGAGAAAGCACCACTCGAGGATACCCTAGCACATTATATGGCCACGAATGTAGGACTCCATACCATAGTTTGGCTTTAAAATTGGCAGAAAATGACTGAAAAAGAGGGAGACTTGGCTTTTCCACGTTATGGTTAATTTAAATTAGAGGTGCTATATCAGTTATGGGGAGTGATGGCTTAATTGCGACCTCTGCCTAGACCAACACAGTTCGAGGCATTGGATGCGTGGATGAGAGCAGCACAGGCAAAGAGTAGAGAGCGCAGTCAAGGAAGGATGAAAGGCGTATCAGCATGCAAGGTGGGACGCGCGTGTCATCGAGGGAGAGAGGCTATTTCCACTATTAGTGAAAACAGGAGATACTCGCAAGAGGAAGGAAGAGGACGACAGTGATACTGATGACAGCTTGTTAGATAGGCTACTAGCAGAATGTCCTCCTCCATACAACCCACACTCAGATGAGGGAAAACGAGCACTCACAGAGAAGATAGGAGAGCCACAGACAAGCTCTAGTGCAAGAGTAGTGGGAAAGATATCAACAGGAATGGAAGGAACGGGGGTAACAGCACTGAGAAGTACAGAGATGCAGGGAGTGAATGCTGCTATGCAGTTGTCCGAAGCCCTTAGGGTACCGGTTACCATTGGACCCATAGTGTCAGTGTATGACCCAAAGGAGGGGGAAAACAGTAGCCAGTTGCAATCAGAAGTAGGAGGAAGAGCAGATGCTGGAGGGAATAGTACAGTGAACGGGAATGGTCCATTTTTGGTGCATATAGAAGCTAGTACTCCATTGCCAGCTACCTCAGACTCTTCAAGAGAGCGTGTTGGGTCGAGTGCAGTAAGATCAGTGTCATTGGCGGACTCGCGTTCTGATCTGAGAATGTGGGAACCTCCAGTTAGGGGGCCCATGGGAAGGGTGTCAGAGATGGGAAATGATCAGAGAACTTCTGGGTGTCAGAACGTCCCGCGGAAGCTAACTGAAGGAAATCCTCGTAGGAATCAGAGTAGCAAAACTGAGGAACTGAGTGGTGCATCAAGTCAGGAAACAATTAGATTGGCAATAAAGGCCAAGGTACTAGATGTGGTGAGGTTGAAGGTAGAAGTAGACGAGATAATAAGCGGAAATTTGCCCCTGGAAAGGATGGAACTCTATGAACAAGATGAGCTGTTGTTTTTGGCGAAGTATGTCACCAGTAAGGCGAGGAAAGTGCATGAGAAGCTGACAGAATTGGCACAGATGTATAATGTGGATTTGTCCAAAACAAAGATGTTACAGGGAGGTCATAGGTTAAATTACAGTGATTAAGAATTATAAGAGAAAAGAGTCCTAGGATTGAAAACCCATATTCGAGAACTGACTGTAGGGATACATGCATGGGGCTTGCTTGATAAGTGGGAGTAAAAGTGGTCCAAGAAAAAGAATGTCAAGAAGGGAATAGGAGATACACCGCCTCCAGGAGGGGGGACAGCAGGAGTAGAGGCTTACCCATTGCGAGAGGTACGGAGTGGAGGGTATGTTCATGTGCTTCGGAGCAGGGGTGATTTGGCAGCTTTTACAAATGATTTACCTCGGCTGAGGGAAAAACCTGTTGAGTGGTACAAGCAGGTTGATCGCTTTGTCATGATTTCCAAAGTACTGTGGATTGATTTGAATACTTTGTTCGACATTGTGGTACCGAGTGATTTGTGGTCTGCTTGTAAAATTGCGGTTGAATGGCCAACTTCTGAACCCCATCGAGACCCCGTAACGCATGGTCCTTCACCCATAGTCATGAAAAAAATTGAGCAGGTAATCCCGTGGTTGCTGTCCAGAATTTCACCACAGGATATTGATTGGGTTAAAATAGATCGGACTACCCAAGAGCCCAAGGAATCAGTACATGCTTATTATGAGCAGTACAGTGGGCTAGACACGTTAGATTAAAAAATATGGGACAGTTTGTCTCCAAATTTATGTTAGGATTGAGACCTGAAATTAGTTCATGATCCAGCAGCATCTGATCTGTTGGCGAAACAAATCCGTGGACGAGATTCTATGGTATGCCAGATATTGTAGTGACGAAGTGGACTCGAAGCACAGGAAACTTAATGATAAGCTAATACTGGTCGCGATGAGAAATGCAGATAGAGTAGACCAAGTGCAGTTGAGTGGAGGAACACTGGGACAGAAGCAAGGAAACAATCATGGAGGAGGCCAGAACGTGTTGGTTCATGGGGGTCAGGGAAGAGGGAAACCCATAGATCCCAAAACAGGGATAGACGTTGGTACCCTAAAGAAAACTACTGCATGTCATTATTGTTACAAAATCGGGCATTGGAAGCACAAGTGTAGACAGAATCCAGCTAATCAGATCCAAGATGAGGAGGTAGTGCAGGTACCTGAGGTCGTAAACACTGTGACAAGACCTCGGTCCATGCAAGGAGGGGGTTTGAGTCCACAAGTACAAGTTCCCCATCTTCCGAGGATCCCACAAGGGAATCGAGTGGCCAAGCAGATGCCCTTTATCGAGACCCTAGATGAATTCAACTTAGATCCGTTACAATGACGGTTCCTGAGGGGGGAGAAAGACTGTACCGTTGGAGCAGTCTTGGAGGTAGACCAGAGAGGACCGTATGTGGAGGCAGATGTAGGCGGTCATCCCATCACATTCTTGATTGATACTGGTGCTACCTGTTCTACGGAGAAATCCACAGTAGCCCAAACCTACCCCTCTCGGGACAATCGATCCAAGTTGTAGGAGTTGCTAACAAGAGAATGACTAATCACTTGACAGATGAAGTACCTGTGAGAATAGGAGTCTTTCAGGACTGACACCAATTTGTGGTGTGCGATTCGAGTCCAGTCTGTTTGTTGGGAAGTGACCTTTTGTGCAAACTTAATTGTACCATCTATTGCACATTGCACACCCAAGGGAGTGGAGTTGCAGACTAATGATGATGACATTGTATTCAAATTGGCAAATCAGAATTTCTGTATAGAGATGTTTCCCGTATTGACAACTGAAGATCTGCCATATGATTTGAGGGACTCAGTCTCTCCAGAGGTTTGGGATTTCACGGGAGAAGAGATAGGACTGATCAGAGAGGTTGAGCCAGTCAAGATCCAGATTAAGCCAAATGCTGTATTTCCAAGAACACCCGAGTATACAACCTGACGCCGGAAATGGTGGCAGGGATTAAGCCAGTGATCAAGTCCATGATCGAGCAGGGCATTTTGAAGGAGATAATGGGGAGCCCATGCAATTCCCCTATAATGGGACTGTAGAAGCCAAGTGGGAAGTTCAGGATCGTGCAAGACCTGCAAAAGGTCAACACGATTGTAGTTCCATGTTGTCCCGTGGTATCAAATCCATCAGTGATTTTGTTTCAAATTCATTGTGAGGCTGAGTGGTTTACTATGATTGATCTATGTCAAGCATTCTTTTCGATACCCTTGCACGAGGAAAGCCAATTTTTATTCGCTTTCCTTCTGGAAAATCGTGTGTTAACGTGGTGTTGTATCCCACAAGGGTATACTGAGAGTCCATTGATTTTTATTCAGATCTTGAAGAGGGATCTTGAGAGTCTAGTACTGCCGCAAAATTCAGTTCTTGTGCAGTACATTGACGACCTCCTGATCGCATCAGAAATGGAGGACACTTGCAGGATTGATACTGTTGCACTGTTGAATCACCTGGCAGAGAATGGACACAAAGTGTCCCCGAGCAAACTACAGTACTGCTTGTCTGAAGTCCAGTATTTGGGTCATCGCATTGAGAAAGGCAAGAGGAAGGTGTCACCAGACCGCATTGAGGCGATCATGAAAATGAATACGTCTACTACGCAAAAGGAAGTCAGAATGTTTCTGGGAATGGTTGGGTACTGCCGTCAGTGGATTCCCAACTTCTCGTTGAAAGCAAAACCTCTGCAAAGGTTGACACACAAGGATGCGAGTGATCCGGTACCCTGGGACAACGACTGTTTGGTTGCCTTTCTGGAGCTGAGAGAGAGCTTGTGTCGTGCTCCGGCTCTAGTAATGCCTGATTACAATAAAGCATTCTCGCTGTTTTGTTGCGAAAGGGATGGGTGCGCACCGTCAGTACTCACACAGACTCATGGAGGTGTCCATAGACCAGTTGCCTACTACGTTAGATCCCATAGCTTCAGCGTTGCCGGGTGTCTCAAATCCGTTGCTGCAACAGGTGTCAGCATTGAAAGATGTGAGAGTATTGTGATGGGTCATCCTCTTGTATATGTTCCACATTCAGTTGATCTTCTGATGACAAGAACCAAAATGCAGCATTTGACAAATAACAGACTTGCACGCTATGAGCAAGTCATACTTGCCTCAGAGAATGTGACTCTGAAGAGATGTTCTGTACTGAATCCTGCTATTTTGATGCCTATTCCAAATGTTGATGATGAAGATTGTGAAGACCATGACTGTCTCAATGTGACTGAACTTTGCACCACACCGAGACTTGACATTGTACATGAACCTCTACCCGAATCAGATGAAATCCTTTTTGTGGACGGTTCATGCTTAAGAGACAATGAGGGTTATCTGAGAGCAGTGTTTGCTGTATGTACCATTTCTGGAGTTGTGGAAGCTGCTTGTTTACAGGGAGTACACTCCACACAAGTAGATGAAATCATTGCCTTGACACGTGCATGCCTGGTTTCTGATCAGATCCGAGTCACCATCTGTAGTGCTAGAGGCACTCTTGTGGTCTGACACCACATGATAACCTTTGACTACCATCATTTTAATTGACTTTGGTGTGTTATTTTATCCTAGCCTGAATGTTCGACGTCCTGCATATGCCTTGTTTTTCTTGAAGATCTCTTCTCATAGTTTCGAAGTGGGAGCTGTCACAGTAGAACAGCTTGCGAAGAACAGATTGTGTGGGATGTTCATTTGAAAGCATGAGAGCGAGAGAGAGGTGTGGTATGTAGTTTTTGGTCTTGAAGTGCAGTGTTATGAGCAGTGGTGCACAAATGTGCACTGTGTTGTACATTGAGAGATGAAGTATATGATGCTATAAGCAGTGGTGCACAAATGTGCACTGTGTTGTACATTGAGAGATGAAGTATGTGATGCTATAAGCAGTGGTGCACAAATGTGCATTGTGTTGTACATTGGCAAGTATTATTAAGTTCTTACTATTGGCTTTGACATGGCCTCATGTCATCATGAATTCTGACTCTGCCTTGCTTGAGCTTTTCTGCGCGCACAGACAGGCTTGCAAGTTGTTTGGGTTAATCACGTTCAAGGATTGTTTTGTGAGAGATTGTTTAATGTACCCTGGAAGGCTTTCGTAAGCTTCATCAAGATAAAGACTAGAACATGTGAGAATGTAGAGGGAACGTGGGAACTCCTTCCTGCCGTGGAATGCTTGCCTGGAAGCTGGCCAATTCCAGTAAGTTTCCTTGGCGCAGAGGGGAGGACTCTCGAACCTTCTAGTGTGTGTTTTTGAGCCTATAAAGCTGAGGGTTGTTGACAGCCATGGTGGGAGCTCACTTACAGAGTAGACGTACTGTTGTAAGATGAACTGAACCGGAGTCCCGGTTGAGAGTTCAAGCCCAGCTGTGAACGGGCCCCCCAGCTTGAGTTGGCAAGGATGTCGAGTGAACGATCGGGTGAGGTGATTTGTTTCTGACTAGTGCCATTGTGATGCGTGGTTCCAGTGGCTGTGGTCATTTGAGGTGTTTTCTTTGTGATGTGTGAAGGAGTCAGAGTGCACATCCAAAGTAATCATTTGATGTATTTAGTGTATATATCTTTCTGATTATTTCTTGCAGGACGTCCAGTACTATTTGCTGCTTGTTTATTCATTAGTATTATTCATGCATTTAACTGTTGCATTTACCAAGTGTGTTATTATTGCTTGCATATAAATATATATCTCTATATACATTTGAATGTGGTTCATTTGACATCTGGGAAAGCCTTTCTGTTAGAGAGCATTGCATAAATAAAACCCCAAGCCTTATTCTAAAAAGAGAGTCTTTGCATTTTGTAAAGTAAAACCCTTTTCTAGGTGTTGTTGGGTTTTATGTTTTGCTTCGCCGTGTTTGAGCCACAGTGTGGGAGATTCTGTACTATCTGAAAGGCGGAGCAAGACACCATCTACACCGATAGCCAATATGGGTTCGGTGTGGTTCATGACTTCGGACAGCTATGGTCTCAGAGGGGGTTCTTAACGTCATCAGGATCTCCCATCAGAAACTGAGAATATGTAAGACAACTGTTAGTAGCCTTGCAACGTCCAAAGGAAATAGCTGTGGTAAAGTGTGGCGCTCATGGAAGGGGGAACGACTTTGTGACTCTGGGCAACAGGTACGCTGATGAAGTTGCACGTTTCTGTCCTGAACAAGGGTGCATTTTTGCGGGAGAATATACTGGAGAGAGCACAGAGAGAACCGAGCTCAGCATGATGTTAGCCATAGCGGATACTTGGGATGAGGTCAAGCGTCTGCAGGGAGTAGTGTCAGAACAGGAGGAAGCTGGCTGGATTAAAGCAGGCTGTGAGAAGAGAGATGATGGCATTTGGGTTTCAACTGATGGTCGAGCAGTGTTGCCAGATGATTTATTGAGCCCTATGGCGCGGCAGATTCATGGAGCGGTTCACATTGGAAGGGATGCCATGGTGCGAGTGTTCAGACAGATGTGGTTCAATCCACGGTTTCGTGCGTTTGCTGAAGCAGTCTGTCACAGATGTGTTACGTGTCAGCAGATGAATTCTGGGAAGAAGACTGTGGTTGCATTGAGTCACATTGGGTGGTCTGGAGGTCCCTTCAATAGGATCGAACTCGACTTCATAGAGATGCCCAGGTTGAATGGGTTGAGGTACATTCTAGTGGTGGTGTGTGTTTTCTCACGGTGGTTGGAAGCATATCCAACAAGGTGTGATAGTCTCACAGTGGCAAAGCTGTTACTTAGAGATTTCCAACCTCATTGGAGTCGAATAGAGGGACTCACTTTCATAGTGAGATTATGAAGCTGCTATGTACTGCCTTACAAGTTGATCAGAGATTGCACTGTAGCTACAGACCCGCGGCATCTGGCCTTGTGGAACAGATAAATAGAACTCTCAAGATGCGCATGGCAAAGGTCTGTTCATCCACGTCCCTGAAATGGCCTGATGCATTGCCCTTAGTGCTGATGAGTGTGCGTAGCATCCCCGATAGGAGGACACACGAGATCCTGATGGGGAGGACGATGAAGTTGCCAGCAGTGCCATCTACAGTGTTGATAAACATCACCGATGATTTGATCCTTGATTATTGCACAGGTCTGGCTGACGTGGTCCGTTCTGTGTGTACCCAGGTTGAAGCTGCGACTACCCCAACCTCGAAAGACCTCTGCCACGACCTTTATCTGGGTGACTGGATACTGGTTCGGAAACACGTGAGAAAGAGCTGCCTTGACGCTCGTTGGAGAGGTCCCTACCAAGTGATTCTGGTGACGAATACTGCTGTGAAGTGTGGGGGCTTACCGAACTGGATCCACGCCTCACACACCCGTAGAGTTACAGGACCCCTGGAAGAAACAGCTCCTCTCCCAGAAGTAAATCCAGCTGTGGTTGTGAGGCCACTGGAGAGGACAAGCCAAGCTGTGGGGGTTACTGACGAGGCTGGTCACACATCAGAGCAAGCTGATGGGGGTCGCGTTACACAAGGCCCAGTTATCGACTCTGAGGGAGACGGTAACATTGCAAGTGGTACAGAGTCATACTCAGCTGGAAGAACTGGTGTGGAAGGTGATCGGGTGCAGAGAAGGAGAGCGGACTTTGCAAGAGAATCGTGGCCTGTGAGACAGAAAAGGCAAAACTGGAGACTGGGTGCTGAGAGAGATCTTGCTTCTGTGTCTGAAACGTCTGAATCAGAGCAAAGTGACACAGAACCAGCACGAGACGGCTTGAGGAGATGGAGGAGAACAAGGGTGCCTTGCGCTGCCCCAGAGTGGACCTATCTTGTTACAGATGCCAGGAGCAGTGGGGACCAGGAGACAGAGGTCTTCACAAGTGGTCAGCAGAGTTCCAAAACTAATCATTGAAATCGAACTCTTGGTTCCTGGAATAGAGGCCGTTGGAGTGTTGACAGTGGATGTACCAAGGCTTCCGATATTGAGTGGTGTGAGAGCTTTGGTTTTGAGAGAATTGTCATTTCCCACCTTTGGATATCAGCCGCCGGCTCAGGAAGTTGCAGCAGTTCGTTTTGAAATTCTACAGCGTGTTATTGCTGAAATTGGCTCTGAGCTGGTGAGAGACTGTTAATTCAATTCTGGACTGTAAATAACTTTTGTTTAAAGAAGATAACCTAGGCCCGAGTAGAAGATAAATAAAATTAGAGACTTTCCGTAGAAGAAGAAGGAGGGCTAAGGAAGTCTTTTTGAACTGTGTGAATAATTGTGCAGCGAACAGTGAATTGATTTCCTGGACTCCTCGTGAACCTTGCCGAACAGCAATTAGAGGCAGAGAAAGAGACTTTGTGTTGAATCCTCTTGCTGTGCACAACTGAACTCAGTTAAAATGGAAATCCGAATCGTAGAGTAAAATGTGCAATAGGCACACTCATAGTGGGAGTGATAATAGTAATAGCAATAGTTATAATAGTTTCTGTAAAAATTTCACACGATGCAGAAGCCGATGGAAAGGGAATGCAAGGGACACCCACACCTACAACTTCTAGCACAAAAGAGGTTATACTAGGAGCAGAGAAAGCTATGCTAGATCAAACTAGTCGCATGTTACACGTAGATTTATCTAAAGGTGATTACACGCTTAATGCCTATGCAAAGCTGCTATATGAGTACGTGAACACGATGGATGTAAGGGATTGTTATGTGTGTTTGCAGTTGCCTGTGTCAGTGGAGGAGGGTATACGTTGCCATCACCTGGCCCTGACTTATGGAATTTCATGTAGTTTATTGCTTAGTATGTTTTATGGTAAGGGTCACTATGAATATTATTTTTCCAACTACGATGCAGTGCTTTCTGAATTTCCAGCTTACAAGCACCTGAATAAGTATGATTAATACAAGCAGGAGGAGAGGGTAGGGAAGTATTTCATACCTACCGTTACCCTGGATACAGCTTATGCTCATCGTCATAACTTGATGTGTTTATTAACGGATATAGAAAATAATTACATAGATCAAGTAGAAGATAGGCATAGACAATTAGCTGTAAAACGTAATAGTAGAGAGGGGAAATTTGAGTGGACCAAGGAGAAGTTAGCGCACAAGGCAAAGGGAAGTTATGGTCCAATAGCTTTAGATTTTGAGCAGCAAGGAAAACTTTGCATTAGACAGGTCCAAACCTATTATGATAAAATCTTTGTTGGACAAAGTGTATGTGATCACATTTTCACAATTGAAGCTACTGCGAAGAAGTTCTTGCAGGAAGCGGTACCAAATGTGTATTTTGTGTGTGGGAAGAATGAGTATGCAGGGTTGCCACTAAATTGGTATGGCACGTTATGTGGCTGTTGTGTTTCCCAAGATTTATCACGCTGAGGATTTAGGACAGTTGGAAGGAGGATTACATCATAGAGAGAAACGAGGTGCAAGTGCAGGAGAGATTGTTGGAGATGTATTCAGAGCAATGATACCAAGTTCGGGAGTGGTTTTGAATGATATAAAGATTAGAAGGTTGTCAACTATTGTGGATAAGTTGTCAGCGAATACAGCTCAGTCTTTGTTGCTTGTAGATGGAGAGATGGTGTCAATAAGAGCTATGGTGATGCAGAACCGTCTTGCTCTAGACGTATTGTAGGCAAAAGAGGGCGGAGTCTGTAAAATGCTGAGGGTCCAACAGTGCTGTACTTATATCCCAGACCATAGCAAGGATCTGAGGAAGTATATAAGTAACATCACTGAGATTCATCATGAGGTCCATGGCTTGGCAACAGAAGGGGTGTGGGACAAGTTTGGAAAAGTACTTGGAAAAGTTGGAAGTTGGTTTGCAAACCTTGGTAAGGGAATTCTTGGTTATATCTTGAAGCCAATCATCATAGTGATGATTTGCATAATTCTCTTGCTTGGAGTGGTAAGGGCCTACAAGTGGCATAAGGCAGGACAGGCTGATAGATCTCTTAGAGAGCGAGAGAGGAAGGTGGAGAGACTGCAGGACAGTCTCTATGAGAATCTCAAAAGCCTAGAGAGTTCCGGCAGGGAAAGTTGGCTACAACTTCTGTTTGGATCGGTTGTCTCTACACCGAGGTATAGATGGTTGTGATGACACGTCATCAGAGCGGGGGGACTGATAGAGCGCGATGGTGCGCTTTCATTTGTAGGGGTGCATTATAATCATGAGTAGTACGCACCTACATTTATTCTTTTGTCGTATTAACATGGAACATTAGAAGTGTACTGTAATAATGTGAAAAGTGATGTGTTAGGTATATTTACCACATAAACGTGAAGAAATTAATGTCATACGTGTGTTTAACTGAAAACATTAACGTGTATGGAATGTGTTGGATGTTTGCACCTATTTAAGCATTTGATGTGCCCATGTAACGTGTTGATTTAGAGACGTTCAGGAGAAGAGTTCATTTATATGTACATTCGTGAGGCCTATGTGCTATTCTCTTATGTTGGCCGATTTTCTTTAGGCCTGAAATGCATTCTCCCTGCTGCTCTCATGTTATGGAGTTAATGGCTGAATCTCATGTGCATGTCTGATTTGTTCTTTTCTCACGTTTCTGTTGCAAGGGGAGAAACTCGTCTTTGTTAGTTAGAATAACGCTTTTGTTTTAGGAGTAAGGCTTAGGGGAGGAAAGAATACATTCACACTTGGAATGCTGATAATGGGATACAGTGTTCTTTCTCACTGGAGAAGGCCTGGGATTCAAGGTCACCGAGTCAGGAGCTGGGAGGTATCGAAACTGAGTGGAAAATCACCTATGAGGAGTGCCCAGCTGGATGAGGTGATTGGAAGATGGGCAGTGGGCGTGATCGGAGATTTTTGTGTTTGAATTAGGGACAGTGCCCTGGTGGTTGAGTCAGGTGAGGAGAGGAGATCGATGGTGAGGAAGGAGCATCTTAGAACGAGCTCTGTAGCCGTTGGCTACTTGACCCATACAACGTGAGTATACTTCTTAGGAAGTCTTCACGCGCTGACACCTTTTTCCTGACTTGCCTGGGAAATGCTAAGTAGGGATGTCACTTTAGTGTCAGTGTAGGGACAGACTAATGCTTTTTACTAACGAACCCCCAATGAAGTCTGACCTCGATGTGGGGGCACTTATTGCCTGTGTCTGGTGTTGGAATTTGTCATTCTCTACATGCTCCAACGCCTTAATTTTGTTAGTAGGTTTGGCTTTGTATTAGTTACGATGTATTTTTACAACCTCGTCTTGAGGTGTTTGTATGTCCAGTTATTTTTGGCTTTGTAATAAACCCACTAAACTTAGAACCTGGAGTCTGTGATTCTTCTGAGTCATAACTTATTTGGGTTTGATCAGATATGAAAGAAATTGTTTCTCCCCTCCACACTTCCAGGCAAACACCAACGGCCCATCCGTTGAGGGTTCTAGAGTAAATGAGAGAAGAGAACCCAGCTCCTTCACTGTCTTGTCTTGATTGGGCTCGATATGTTTTCATCCACCACCTTACACTTTCTAGCCCTTTATCTCATTCTTGAAGGTTCCTTTTCAGGGCGGCTTTCTTACTTTGTCCCTTTTTAGGTCGAGCCTAGTGTTGCAGTGCATGCACTGCTCGCTTTGCAAGGCATGCAGTATTCAGTATAGTGTGGAAGCTTCGTGGAAGCTCCGCCCACTCTCCGCCCATCTTTTTCATTGGCTTAGGTCCTAAATGCTGCCTTCCGATTGGTTTTAGGCTTGTTAGTCCCTCCTCATGACGACCATGTCGTCATTTGTATCCTTCCAGGGCTACTGGCCCCTTTACTTCCAGCACTATTTTCATCCCGTGCCTCCTCCCCCTCCCGCAGTCCGTGCCTTCTCGGCCCCCCCCCTCAGCCCCCCCTGCACTCCCGTTCGTGCCTTCTCGCTCCCTGCCCTCCACCCGCACTCCCGTTTTCAATGTAATAGGTCTCGCATAAAAGCGAGTCTTATTGCATTGCAAATGCTTGTTCAAGAACGGACTGTTTCGCCTTCCCTCACTGCATCCTCTGACACGTCTTAAATACTGGTCGCGTCTGCAGGATTATTTTATGCATTTCCTCTAAGGGTCACGCCCCCTACTGTTCTGTGCATTTCCTCTAAGGGTAACGCCCCCTCCTGTTCTGCTTGCAGACAATGCTGGGAATATGACTCCTCCTCTTCATAAAAGAGGTAAAGGGGCCGATGCCCTTCTGTCTCGCCATGCAGATACATGCCTTTTCCCTCTGCAGTCTCATCTCGCACTGCACGAACCGGCATCCCTTTATTTTCGTCCGAAGGTGGCTCGCAGCTTCTTTCTATCCGCCAGCTGCCCGACACGCCCTTTTCCCTCTACATAGGCTGACACTCCCTTCTCTCCATGCAACGTCTGGCGGTGCCCTTCTCCCGCGTCGGATCCGGGGAGTTCCTCGCCTCGCTGTGGCATCTAGCCACGTCCTACTCTATCTGCAGGAGCTGCCTCTCGCCCCTGAAAGCACCGACAGGTGTATTTTCTCCCTGCGGCAACTAGTGGCTTTTATTCGTCCGGCATTGACTCTCACTTCGGTTCCAAAAGACAATCGCTCAGGTACTACACATCTACCCGCCTCTTAATACCCGCCCCCTGCCCGGGATATTTTCCTTACAGTGTGTCCCTTCCTGCAAGGGTCGCTTATCTCCTTCACGAGAATGACACACCTATAACTTCACTTCCATCTTCTCTGTCCTTAAATGGCTAAGATGACCCCCCCCCCCTTCTCCTCGTCGGCACGAAATATTTCCCATGCTCTCTCTTCCTGCGTGGGGGTGGGGGGTTCTGTTTCACTTCCGCTTTCTCATATGGTTGAATCCCCTTTCTTTCTCCTGGATGGGCCGTCGCCCCATTTCTCTCACCTGTGTGAACTGCTCCTCTTTTCCCCGCCCTCTCTGTTATTGCAGAGGCGTGCGCTCTCTTCTTTTCCACGGTCCAGCTTCCTCCCTCTTTTCCTTCTCTGCCAGGGTTGAATCCACCCATCTTCCTCCCCATGCCTCCCACCCTCGCAAAGGTCCCCACTAAAGGGATGCTGAAATGTAAACCGCATCACCAACCAAAGGTTATGTTGCGCTTTAAACACTCCAAGACCAAACCAGTCACCTCCTGTGTGCTGAGTGAGTGGTTGGTGCAGGGAGGTGGCTAGCAGGGTGCCAGTGCAGACGGCATAGAGATGTGAGTGGAGGTAGTCTGCAGTATGGTGATGCTCAGTGTACTGGAGATGACTGGTATGGTGGCCATTGCAGGTGCTGGTGGTCGTGAGTGGTGGCATAGAGCCTGGCGTTTCGTGTGGTGGAGGTAACTGCTGTGTGGAGGGGTTTGGTGCAGACAGACACGGACGACCTGAAGATGTGTAAGAAGTGGTGGTGCGTGGTGTGGTGGAGAGGCCTTGTACACTAGAGATGTTAAAAGGTGGGGGTAAGTTATAAGGTGGGTGGTGCGGTACAGATGACGAGTGCGTGGTGTGATAAGTGATGAAGTTGTGGACATGAGTTGAGAGGTGGAGGAGAGGGACTCTGACTGCCCGCCCTGCATGCAATGGGGCATCGCAGAGGGCAGCGGCTCGGCGCTGACTTCCTCTAAAGGTACACATAGCCCTCCCCTAGCTGTCCCCGACACCCAGTGCTGGAAGAGTCCGGATATCCGTGATAGCAGGCTAACCCCCTCTCGTTGCATCACTTCCGGTGGAGCAGTTTGGTGGGAAAGTTTGGTGTGGTGTTGATTGCTACAATAGTGAAGATGGGCTGGTGTGGAATAGTGTGGGGTTAGCAGTGTGTCTCATTCAGGATGATGCTACTGTTTATTCTCCAGTCTGCTTCGGGTTAGTCTAGGAGCCACAGAACCAGAGGCATGAGGGCCCATGTGAGGCGTTACCCCTGCTGCCACGCAGGCAGCGCCATGAACCCCAGAGCAGTATTTTAGTAAGAAGTCACATCTGCGGCTCAGTCCTCGAGAATAGGGCTTTCCGCTGGAGAACAGGCGCAGCTCAGAAACGCATGAACTGATGTCCTGTTTCTGTCAGCGCGGCCCAGCAAAAGACCAGTGTTTTGGGGGCCTCTTTCTGGTGTGGCACGGGCTTGCACTCTTTCGAAATTCGGAGATTCAGACTCCTGTTGGCTGAGCTGGTGTTTGTTTACTGTAACCCTAGTCCCGAATGGCCTGGTTTTAAGAGAACCATATTCTTCCTGGAACAGCTCCACTTATGACATGCACGTCATTGGCGTAGATGTGAAGTTGACACGTCATGTGTGAGCTAGATTCCCAAGCCTGGTATATTGGGCACTTCTCCTGCATATCTGTGACATGAAAGCAAAATTACAAATACCATACGCCGAGCTCTGATTTCCTAGGCTATGCTTACGGTACAAGAGCAGAAGGAAATAAAGTGAACATTTCTCTATTAGGACTCTGCTCACGAAGCGGGATTCGGGAAGGAAGATATGTGTACACTTTGCGATGTTCAACTATGCTAGGAATTGAGAAAGAAGAGACCAGTGCTCTTTTCGCTATGCTCTTCAGAGGGAGGCAGCACTGTGGTTACCCGCGCTGGTTCACTACCGAACCGTGTTTATGTGTATGCAATATCGAAATTAAAGTACACACGTCGGAATTTCTCAGAATAAATGCATGAGTTCAGACAGCACTGACAAGGAACTGAAAGACACTGAGTTAGCACAACTATTCATGATATGGCTCTCATGTCTGTCTTCGTGTCAGCTCGTTCCTTTATGCAGTCTGTGAGGTGATAGAAGTAGGGGTTCGTCTGAAAACTCTGCTGTTCATTGAATGTCTTGTGCTTTTATTATATCTTAGGGCAGAGTTCTTGGTTTTTGAAAGTTGAAGTGCGGCTGCCTGTGGTTATATTATTTGGGGATTTCGCACACAAGTATTGCAACTGAAAAATGGGTACTTGTTGAAGACTGTAAAATGAATATAAGCAAAAATTGTGTTTGACTAATATTCCGTTGCCACTTTTTGTGTACGGTAAAGGTGGATGCTGCTTTAGCTCAATTGTTGATGCTATTTCTTCCTTACATCTGCAGGTATTTTCTCTTCATCCTTTGTCCTGTTGCAAGCTCGGTCCACATGTAACAGGATCCAGTGTTGGGTCTGTCTTAAAGAGTACCTGCTGCCTATGAAGGAGGTGGCCGGCTAAGCTACGAACACATGCAATACAACTGGGATGTTTCTTTGTAATTGGTGCAGCACATTTTCAATGTGCCGATTAATGTGTATTCCTATGGCGGTTCCTGTGCACTGTGCCACAGCACAGCATCTCTTTGTTAAGTCACATAGGGCAAATTGGTAAAATTAAGAGGATGGCGTCACTGGGCTGATGGTGCTGGGGCAGTCATTCACAAGTCAGGCGCTGCCTGACTTGGTAATGATTGCCCAACCCATAACAGCTTTAAAGAGGCTTCAGAGATGACAGCATGTGGGCTTCCATGGCTGTATGACCCTTCCAGGAACACCAGTGTGCCAAGAAACCTCAAAGGATAACTTGTATGCTGGTCTGCCGCTACAAGCATTTAGTACCTTCAAAATAAAAACCATTGAAAAACAACATTTACACGTATTTCAGACAACATACTTTTATCCTTAAGTAACATATAAGATGCCAAAATAAAACATGTTTTGCATCTGAGACAGGCATGTGAAGCTGGGTGCTTTTAAGTCTAATTTTCCTGTTATATCAGTAATTCAACAACTCTAGTGCAGTTACATGTGCATCTTAAAATTACGAATACCAAAATAAGCGTTGTAGAGTGAATTCATATAAGAAAACAAAGAATGGTGATACAGAGTCAAACAAAGGAATACAAAATGCTTCCCTGTTAGACTCCTTAAGCATCGAAAACCGATTTAGTTTGTCTTAAAGCCTTCTTTGCAGACTGTATCTTAGTTTTAAGTTCATCATTTTAAGTAGTCTATCTAAATGGAAGCCTAGGATAATGGGGCTGCATCGCTCCACATTCTTCTGTACAATATCAACCTGAAAAATTCACCTTGCATATTACTTCAGCCCCAACACCAGCCCCAGCTTTATTTTCTGTTTATTCAAAAACATTTTTTAAAACGTTTTTTTCGTTTTGTGTGTGCCAGACAGCTGCACACTACTAGTGGGCCACTTGCTTTTGGGCATTTACTCCCGCCCTTATGCTATCAACTTCTACCCACCTCCCACATGTTTTTGTTCTTTTTAAAAATATATATATTTTTGCGAGGGCCCGCAGCCGCAGACTGATACTGGGCCCTTACTTCTCTCCCACTGTGCAGCATCCCATATGTACTTTATTTTTAGGTCGAGCATTCGAGACCTCTTGTATATAATTTAGTATATACTTATATACTTTAGAATATACTTATATGTGTATATACTTTGTGGGCTGTGGAGATCAGCCCTAGGACTTGTCTGCTTCCGCTTAGGGACTTTTTTCTGTTCAACTGCCTCTATTTAACTGTCTTGATAGAAAACGACCAGCAGATGTCAGTAAAATACCAGAATTGCTTTCTGCTGAGGGACTTTCTGTTTTCTATTTTTCTGGCAACTGCCTCTATTTAACTTTCTTGATAGAAAACGACCAGCAGAGGTCAGTAAAATACCAGAATCACTTTCTGCTGAGGGACTTTCTGTTTTCTATTTTTCTGGCAACTGCCTCTATTTAACTGTCTTGATATAAAACGACCAGCAGAGGTCAGTAAAATACCAGAATCACTTTCTGCTGAGGGACTTTCTGTTTTCTATTTTTCTGGCAACTGCCTCTATTTAACTTTCTTGATAGAAAACGACCAGCAGAGGTCAGTAAAATACCAGAATCACTTTAGCATTCTCTAGATTCCAGTCCATAGAAATTGTGTTCCACGAGCACCCGTAGACAATAATATTTTTTTCAAATCTTGTATTTTCAGTGATATGACCGCCAAAGGCCCTGATTTTATATTAAAAACAGAGCTTTGAACTAAACCATTTCCCACTGAAAGGCAATATTTCTCTCCATGTGTTCCCATACCTGGCGTGTCACGCAGTTTGGTGCTTACTTTCCCTCCATGTTAAAGAACAGTAGATGTTTCAGCACCCAGGCTAATGTGCTGCATAGCTAAATACCTAAGAGGTCCCAAAGGCGAGGCCGATTGCATTGCAAATGCTTGTTTTTATACTTCTCTTCCTACTTTTCCCCATTTTTCTGCCTTTCTCTCTCTTGTTCTGGGTCAAAGTCTGATGATGAAAAATAAGTGCCGGTCCCCAAAAATGAGTGTCAGCAGGCCCCACCTGCAACCACTGTCTCATATAAAGCGCTGGAGCCCATGCTAAGTCCCCAGTACTGGATGTTTGGTTCTTTCATACAAACCAGGAGGATAGTTTCACATTTCAACTTTGGAAATTTCACTGGAAGAACTTTGCTTAAAATTCACATTAGCGTAAATGTTAGCTCATGGACAAAGCAATCACAGTGTTAGCAGCAATCATTTGTGTGTTAATCACAGTTTAAACCCTCATGTCCACCACCAACAACACTTCCACATATGCAAAACAATACAGCAAAAACATACTGTGCCCACCTATCCAGCCCAATTCACAACCTAACCCCAGCTTGAACATATCCTGCTCCACTCTGCATTCCCTCTAAATTCCACTATGCCTCTCAGCACAGCCACCTATAATGTTTCCACCCCATTCTCCATTACATTCAAGCCCTCTAGAGCAGTGGTTTTTAACCTGTTGACTTCTGTGGACCCCCAATAAATCATTACTGGAACCCAGGGACCCCGCTGAATCATTATTGGAATACAGGGAGCCCTACTGCGTCATTACTGGAAGCAGGTCGACCCCATCCTAAGCATTTTCGATTATTTGAACCACAAAACAATACATAAAAAATAAAGCAACAAGCATTCGTCAAACAAATACACAAATGATGAAACATTTAATTTAATTCACAAACAAGTTTTTTTTTAAAAAAGCAACAAAATGTTAATTTTAATGGGAAGGTTGCAGTTTTTCTAAATTTACCTGAGGCCACTCATTGTCCATATACTATTTGATGCTCTTGCATTGCTCCCACAAATGAATCTGAGGATACTAACTTAATTTTTAGCCTCCACTTTCGAATTCTTTCACATTTACAGAACGTTCTAAAACTTTCAATTTTACATTTTTCTTCTTTGTTTATATAGATTTTATTAATCTGTTAATATTATTTAATTTTCTAAAATGTCACGGACCCCTTGTGTAGGCTTCACAGACCCCCAATGGACCCTGGACCACAAGTGAAGAACCACTGCTCTAGAGCTATTTGCAGCCTCAATCCAATTCAAGTCACTATAGCACCTACCAAACTCAAACAGATTATATATTGATAAATTTAACAGGCTGGCACGTGATTCATGAAATAGCTGTGAAAGATCGGGCCGACAGTGACCATGAGCCTTTACTCTTATGATTGGTGGAAGCCCATTTCTAAATCTGTAGTAAGCAAAAACAGTTTTCAGCAATTCCAACTTGGTTTCAACTAATAACAGAAAAAAAAGATGGTCTACAGATTGACCCTACCCTTCTGGGATTGGTTTCACTACAATTCATTCGAACCAGCTCATAAAGTATTATTTAAGGAGATTTCATCACTAGTGTCTAAACCTTGCGCAACAAAGATCAAAGCAATACCTAATATCTTGGAAGAACCAACAATGTCGATTATCTAAGTTGGATCTGTTGAGCGTACTAAAATCTGGATCGATGGCAAGGCAAGATGAGAAACTTTATCAATCAATATTAAATGAAAAAAATAGCTTCAGAATGCAGCTTATAGTTAGACCTGATGGTAATTGACAGAGCTAACAATGCAGATGTGTTCATTAATTGCAAAAGGTGGTATAACCTCTTCGTCCGCAGTAGAAACCTATACATCTGAGAAACGAGCATTGACAATGCCAATAGGTCTGGCTTTGGCTGCCAGCCTTCTGGCTTTGTCAATACTTGTTTTGTTCTGTCATGGTTTTTGTAAAACTTTATTTTTGGGAAAGCTTCCGGGCCCTAAAATTAAAAAAAATATATTGGCTAAAATCAAAAATATTTTTGGGTATCAAATAAGACGAAGTGACATAGTTCTTCTAAACTTGGTTAAAATGGGCTGGTCCACTGCCCCATGCTGTGCTGAACAGACGAGAATGTGAATGACAAAAAAACAGACCAAACGATGAAGAAGGCTAGCTGAAAAACCATATAAGTAAATATATTATATGAAATATTATAAAAATCAAAAAAGTCTTGGCTGACGCCATACCAAAAAAGTATGGTACAAGTATTTGGCAGACCTATACCCCAGTAGTGTTGCAACGCCAACAGAATTCAATGTGGTGCGCTCTGACTTTCCACCATATGTTGGAATATAATCTAGAGGCTAAGTTTACCTTATAAGAGGCTGTTTGGGGCATTTAAAGGCAAAACTGAGGAAGGCACTTGACTGGATAAAAGTCCAGCTGCTGACTTTACATGTCAGAAGAGAATTTTGGAGAAAAATGTATTTGTGTGCTAGTGAACGCCATTTTGAGAAGAACTGCTATTCCACCAAAGTGGCAGGGGACGAGATTGTCCTATTTTAAAAAAGGGTGCAGAAAAGATCCCACAAATTACCGTCCAGTGAGTTTAATGGATTGTTTACAGAAGATTCTTTAAGTGACTGATCCTCTTAAGATTGGAAACCTAGGTACGGGAGTATAACCTTCTGTTGTATTGTTAGTCTGACTTCAAGAAAAAGATCAGCACAATTACTCAGGTATTCAGACTTAACTTACTTGTGCAGAAGTATGTCAGAATCAGAAAAACATCTCTATATGTGGCTTTTATGGACTTAAGTTCTGCGTTCTTTTATATACCCCGCACCTTATATCAACCAGGAGGCTGAATTCCGTAAGGGCCTGTTAGATGATTCTCCGGTGTTAGGAGAGGTCAAGATATCAACTTGATTTTGCAGATGATACTGTTGGACTTGGCCCTTTTTGCAGGGTCATCCCTAAACTTTTTGCCTTTCTCCTAGCCTTTTTTCTGACATGGTGTTGGTGGTTTTAGGACTCTGGGCACTTTAGCACTGCTGTCCAGTGTAAAGCATGTGTGCTCTCTGTGTTACTTATGGTAAGCTTGGTCTACACCTGTTTGGCCTATTTAATTTACCTGTCAGTCCCTTGTAAAGTGGTAACTCATATACCCAGGGCTGGTAAATTAAATGCTACTGGTGGGCTTGCATCGCTGATTGCGCCACCCACCAAAGTAGCCTTTCAAACCTATCTCAGGCCTCTGCCACTGCAGGGCCTGTGCGCGCAGTCTTACTGCCGCTGTGACGTGGCACCTAAAGTGTGTGCCATGTCTGTGACCCCCTTTTTACTACATGTCAGTCACCCCTAAGGTAGGCCCTAGCTAGCCCTATGGGCAGGGTGCATTGTAGGTGAAAGCATGTACCTTAAGTGTGTGACATGTCCTGGTAGTGACAAACAGCCATTTTGGTTTCTCACTACTGTGAGGCTGCCCTCTCATAGGAATGCATTGGGGGTTCCCTGATAAGTGTTTTAGTGGTAATTCCTGATATGAGAGGCGCAGCGTGGTCAAGTTTGGTATATTTGGAATGGTAATAATAAATGCTGCGCAATGGTGTGCGCAGATTTATTATAACTATTTTAGAAATGCCACTTTTAGAAGTTGGCATTTCTGTGTGCTCTGTGTCTGCCTGCCTGATGTGAATTGCATGTCTGGCTTTTGAGTGACAGGGGCTGGTGAGGTGTGTGTGGCTCCAGGAGGGGCAGGGTGAGTCAGCGCTAGGCTGAATAGGGCTCTGCATTTGGAGTAGTGGGAGGAGTAGCCCCCTGACCCTGAATAGGAGTGTGCCTGCCGTAGTGAATGCTGGCTCCGCCCCCTGTGGTGTGTCTGATGACGAGCCCCCACCTGACAAAGGGGAAGAGGAGCCTGGTAAACAAAGTGCTCCAATTCCCCCCTGAACCAGTTTTGGCTGGTTCCCCCAAGCCCTGTGCTTTGCAGACAAAGGAAAATGTACTATAAAAATAGGGGCTGTGACCCCATGAAAGGTTGTGCTTCCTGGTGCTGAGGGGACCTGCTGCTGCTGGGCTCCAGGAGGAACCGCCACAAGGGTCTGCCTCCCTACTGGAGGGCCCTTTGAGCTGGCCTGCCTGGGCCCAGCCTTGTGCCCCTAAAAACTTTGCTGCTGGAGCTGTGGCTCCTAGCGCCTCGTGAGCGCTACGACTTTATGCCAGAGAGGAGCGTTTTGTTTGATCTGCAGCGCTGCACTGCGTGGAGAGAGGGAATCTCCGGCGTAGGGATTCCCCTGAGTTGCGCAGGAATCGAGCGGGAACCCACCCCGCATTGTGGTGTGCTTGGCGGGAGCCCACCCCGCATTGATGCATGTTTTAAAAGCGGGTGCCCATCCCGCATTGCACCGCCGAGAAGAACCGCCGCGGCCCGGAAGCCAGGCAAGCCGCCTGGTTGTGGGCGGGCCGGCCCGAGAAAAGAAGTCCGGTGGTTGTGGGCGGGGCCTGCGGCCTCTGGGACGTCCGGAGCCTCGCGGGCTCCACGTCGAAGTCCCGGTCTGAGGAAGGGGGCCCGGATGAAGTGAGAAGTGGGGCCGGAAGAGAAGCGCTGAACCAGAAGACCCAGGCAGGAGCCCACCCCGCGCTGGGACGTGCGCAGAAGGAAGTTCCCGGCCGGTAGAATGGTGCCGTGAGGAGGGGCTCGATCGGAGCCTCGCAGGCTCCCAGCCCAATTGTGGGAGCTCTCCCTGCCAGCGAGAGAGCGGTCCTGTGAGCGGGGCCTGATTCAGGAGCAAAGAGAAGCCCCCGCAGGAAGACCGGAGAAAACCTGGAGGAGTCTGCCAGCAGCCCTGGTGAGTGGGGGGCAGAACGGGGGCATTTTCGGTGCTCGCGAGGCATAGTGGTGACAGTGCCTGTGTCCTTCAGCGGCCCCGCAGGAGAGCGGGCTGCTGCAATGTGGGACGCATTGTTGTCAGGGCCCCAGTGGGGGTCCAGAGGGCACAGAAGTGCCAGTGCCTCTTTGTTTTGTTTTTGCTCTCCAGTTGCGCCGCCGTAGCGGGCAACTGCAACGTTTGGCCATATTTGTTTAGGTAGAGCCCCATTGGGGGTCCAGAGGGCACCGTGAGTGCCAGTGCCTACCTTTATTCCCCAGCTGCACCATCCCAGCGCGGGCAGCTGCGACGTTGGCCACATTTGTTCGCAAAGTCCCAGTGGGGACCCAGAGGGCACAGTGAGTGCCAGTGCCTGCAGTTACCTTCACAGCTGCACCGTAATTAGCGGCAGCTGCAACGTTTAGGCCAGAGCATTTTTTGGAGTCCCAGTGGGGACCCAGGAGGCGCAGTGGTGCCAGCGCAATTGCTCACTTTGATTTTGCTGCATTGGCAGCCAGCCCTGACATTTTGGGACATAGGGCATTTGAGCCCTCTGAGAAGGCCAGTTGGCCAGGGGGTCAGTGTTAGGTTAGTAGGGCGCCAGTCCCTAATGTGATTTATGTGGTGCCTATGATAAATGTGATTTATGCACCCTGATTTACGCCTCTAATGTGTTTTTGCTTATGAGGTTATTGCATACTGTGTTTATGCTGGTGATGTTTATTGCCTAATGTGATTTATACTTATGAGGTTGGCGCATAATGTGTTTTACGCCTAAGGTGATGCTGATTGCATAATATGATTTATGTTGCAGGATATAATGCGGAGTACAGTATTTTGCCAGTAATTACTGGTTGTGTTCTACATTTACTATTGGTGCTTTGTGATGGTTCTGACAGTGGCCCAATTGGCCCTGTCATGTGTATATAATCCCTGTAAATATTGCCTAGTGCCTGTTGGCACAGTGTATATTGTGTGATTACTATTCTAATGTGTTTTGGATAATACGAAGGCTATTTTTATATATAACCTTGTGTGGTGTTTCTTTTGTGGTGTGCCTAGTGTGTTGTTGCTGTGTGTGTGTGTTGCGCAAACGCTTTACACATTGCCTCTGGGATAAGCCCGACTGCTCGTGCCAAGCTACCAAGGGGGTGAGCAGGGGTTATCTTCAGCGTGTAACTCCCTTGCCCTGACTAGAGAAATCCCATTTCTAACAGATACCTTTTAGTTTCCCGCATGCCAATAGGTATATAAGTGTTGCTGAATACATTTTCAGACTTCTGCAAGCAAAGGGATTTGATAGTTAACACCAATAAGACCACATGCTTGGTAGTTAGACCCCACTTGCAAGTAAATACATTTATGAAGCTAGATGATGCTACACTAGACACAGTATTTGATATCTGGGGATAAGATCAAGTCATGATGGAAAATGGGCAAAATAAATTAGCAAGAATAGCATGGTCTTTGTTCAGAGAATGGGTGTCACTTCCTGTTTCGCTAATAGACTGAGCAGACACTTAGTGTCCCTGCCATTTGAATTATATAAGATGAAGGGACAAAATGCTCCCATTTATGTGGCAGAACTATGGGGGTTTACAAACACCTCTGCATTAACCCTTTGTGAGAATGACTTTTTAATAAATCCACTACCGCCTTCCACACCAGAACTTGGAGCTGAAAGATATCACAGTCTTAACTCGGCTAAGACTGCTCCTGTATTTGGCTAGTATATGGGGTGTTGTAGAATGTGGAATGTTAAAGGCAAACCCTCTGTAACAGCAACAGCAGGTGTGGGCACATACATGATCATCCAGGGACACGAGGACTTGCAAATTTCTAGGTGCTACCAGAAGCGATCAAGACAATGACAAATCATAAAATCCACCTATTTGAGCTGGTTTAATTCAACCAGGAAGTAAACCAGGCATGGACAGGATGATGGAATATTTCATGTAATTTAAACGTGTGCCCGTATTTAAGCAACACTTAGATAATATCGTTCTCCAATTGCAAAAACACTTTACATTGATGTAGCGCAAAATTAATTTTTCATTTGTTGGGGTGCTTAATAATCACGAGTATTCCGCACCCGCATATATTCTTTACTTGTATTAACATGAGGCATTAGAACATGAACTGTAATAATGTGAATTGTGGTGTATTAGGGACATTTTAATGTAAACGTGAAAAAATCAACGCTGAAACAAGATGTAACTAGCTGAAAACATTAACGTGCAGAATTCGTGCATAACGTGGACAGTTTTTCGAGTATTTGATGTGCTTATGTAATGTGTTAATTTAGAAGTGCTTAGTAAAGAGTGTTCATTTTTATATGTAATTTCGTTATACCTGTGTGCCGTTTTCTTATGTTGGCCGAATACTGTAGGCTTGAAATACATTTTCCCTCGCATTAGATTTAATTGTTGAATTTCATGTGCATGTTGGATTTGTTCTTTCTCACGTTTCTGTTGCAGGTGGAAGAATCAACCTTGGTAGTTAGAATAATGCCTTTGTTTTAGGAGTTAGGCATGGTGAGAAGGGGATACATTGAGCGTTGATACTGATAGTGGAGAACTGTTGTACTTTCTCATCAGAGGGAGCCTGGGAATCAAGGTCATCACACCAAGCTTGAGAGCATCGCTGCCTACTGGAAAATTGCCTATGAGGAAGTGGCCTGACTGGATGGCGTGATCCTGTGGTATTGATGTATCGTAACTAGGGAAAGTGTCCAGGGACTTCTGCCTTGCTTCGAGAGAGAGAGAGAGCATCTTAGAATGAGCTCTGTTTTAGTAGCTTTATGCTGCTTTACCCAACTAACGTGGGGAGACTTCTTAGGAAGGCTTCACACGCTGACACCTTAAGTGCTATGTAGGGATATCACATTAGTGTTAGTCTAGGGGCAGATTAATGATTTATACCCACAAACGTTCGATGAAGGGGAACCTGGATGTATGTTCCGTAATCTTTTGTATTCTGATTCTCGAACGAATCATCTTGTGCATGTTGCACCGCCATAACTTCATCCGTAGATTTGGCTTTGTATTAGTTCCAATGTATTTCTACACCCTTACCTTGAGGTGCCTGTACGTCCCGTTACTCTTGGCTTTGTAATAAATCAACTACTTTTATTTGGTAGTCTGTGATCCTTAAGAGTCATAGTAAATTGGAACTGAAATGATTGGTCTGCTAACGATTTCTTACCCCCCAAGCTTTCATGCTGAGAAAAAGTACCATTGACTCTAGGTTCTAGAGCGAATCTAGAACATGGAACTCGGCTCCTTCAGTTGGTAGCAGAATAGGATGGTTCTCACACGAAGCGGGGTGAGAATCCAGAAAAAACTTGAAAAGAGACCTAGACCCCTACAGCCCCAAAATAGAGCCCAATGATCGAGAATGGAGAGGGACGGACTTTGGCGGAGACCAACAGAGTTTGACGGTGCGGCGAGAACAGCAGCAAACGGAGGAGCGAGTATTAATAGGGATGCATCGTGTGTTAAGATTGCAGGAGTGATGTGATTGTGTGATGTCAGGCGGAGTTTGTGTGAAAGTCGAGTGCATGAGGTTTCGGGCCGGACGTGGTCCAAGGATTGAGATTTGAGTTTCAGGTCCCGAAGTGGCCTAAGATCCCGGGATATACTGAATGGTAGAAGACACCGAGCTATTGTGATTGTATGACTGCAGATTTGAGGAGTTGTCGTGAGACGTCATCGGCAGTTCCACCTACGACAGGGAACTTTGTGTGAATTGGACGCATGGGAACCATGTGGTAAACCTTGTGTACATGGGTGGACTATACTGATTCAGGTGAAGAGCGCAGGTCGAGGGTCGCTGTGTGTGAATATTCTTGGATGATTGAATTCTATCGATCTTGAAGAAGGCAGACAATTACGGAGTTGTGATTGTGAGAGTGAACGTGGACTGAGAAATTGTGAAGGAGGGTGAACCGCTGTGAAGATGACGTCAGAGTGTGCCGCGCTGCGAGAGGTTGGTTGGCGTAACACCACCCTGGGATTGGTTGGTAGTCATCAGGAAGCTGTGATTGAGAAAGTTGTCTATTGAGGGAAAATTTTGATCTAATCATGCTATGTTTTAGGGTGTTGCTGGATTTCTTCTGGGGAGATCAGGGAGGTGAGGAGGCACCGCCCAAGGATACTCCAGCACATTATATGGCGACAAAAGTAAGACTCCATGCTATAGTTTGGCTTCAAAATTGGCATAATATCACTGAAAAAGAAGGGAATTCTGCATTTCCATGTTATGGTTCATCTGGATTGGAGATGTTGTATCAGTTTAGGGGAGTGATGTCTGCGCTGCATCCTCTGCCTAGACCAACACAGTTTGAGGCATTAGATGCGTGGATGCGAGCGGCACATACAAAGAACAGGGAGAGATTTCAAGGAAAGATGAAGAAGGCAATGAAGGCATATCAGGATGCTCAATGGGACGCACAACTTAAAAGATGGAGAGTAGACACAATTGAGGGAGATAGGTTGTACCCGATGCTGGTAAGAGAGGGAAATTCTCAGGATAGGAATGGAGGAGAAAACGGAAATGATGGGAGTGATACGGATGAAAGCTTGTTGGATAGGTTATTATCGGAGCATCCTCCACCTTACAACCCACATTCAGAGGAGCGAAGGCAAGAACTGGCGAATGCAGGGAATATGGAAAGAGTGTCAACATCCCAGACAGGCCATAGTGCAGGGATAGTGGAAAGGATTTCAACTGGAGAAAAAGGAACATGGATACCTGCTTTAGGAGGTGCAGAGTCAAGTGGAGTTAACGCTGCTTTACGGTTTCCAGAGCCCTTACGGTATCGGTCAACATCGGACCTGTAGTCTGTGTGTATGACTCGAACTCAGTGGGAAGCTCTAGCCAGCAACAGTCAGGGTTGGAGGAGAGAATAGGCTCAGGAGGGAATGGGACCACGAACGGAAACAGTCCGTCTCTGGTGCCTGTGGAATCGAGTAACCCTTTGCCGGCGACTGCAGATCCTTCGAGAATACCCATTGGGTCTAGTACCATATGATCTGTATCCTTAGCGAATTCAAATTCAGATTTGAGGATGTAGGAAGCTCCAGTCAGAGGAACAAAGGGGATAATTCCAGAAGCAAGTGCAGTTCAGGGGATCTCTGGAAACCAGCATGCCCTAGGGACCACAAATTTAGAGTATAGGCTGAGAAATCGAAATAGAGATAGAAAAGGACAAAATAGCACGTCGAGTCAGGGCACAATTAAGGCTTCGGTAAAGGCAAAGTTGTTGGTTGTGGTGAGGTTGAAGGCTGAGGTGGATGAAATAATCAGTGTTTGGCAGAAAGGTAGATGTTAGTACGCAGATTGTGCTTTCTGCCAAACTTGGTGTAATGTGCTCCTTCAGTCCAACAGAAACAGCATACCTATAATGGATAGACAATGTAATTGGGCTTTGAGCCATGATCGGTACAAGCAGATTAGCACAAGATTTTCTATTGTAGTAAACCTCTTGCACATTGGTGTAATACCGTCCAGCGGTTCAGGCTGCAGGTTCGACAACACGTTCCTATGGGAATTAACATTACAAACGCACTCTTTTTTCATGCCCCTATTTCTCAGTTCCCACAGCACGGATCACCCCAAACTTTCCTGGACAACCAGAACCTACTTTGACACTTTTTTGGAAAATTTCATGAAGATTGGTCAAACGATGCCAAAGTTATAGGCAAGTCAAAAAATGCTTTTCCTATGGAAACTTGGTCCTAACTATAAATTCCTACTGGTGACTGCCAGTAGGTAAAATATATATATATATTTTTTTTTTCACAGAGGGATTTTGGGTAAGCCCTTCTCTGCCACTAGTCTGTTAGAGTGTCCATCCAGAAGCTCGCCACCTCACTACCCGTCCTACTTTACAATTTCTTGACTTCATGCAGCTGCAGAGTGCTACGCGGCCACTCACTTTTTTATTTGCGTTTACACACACTTTCATTTCCTGTTTTTTTTTTTTGAGGCCTCCTGCACTTTACTTTTACTTCTTCCCAGCTCCACATTCCAATCCCCATTCCACTTTCATTTTTTTATTTAATTTTTGATATTATTATTTTTCTTTTATAAGGATCAGGCAGCTACATAGTGATGTTGGGCCGCTCGCTTCATTTGTTTCGCAGTTGCACTAACTTATTAATATTTTATTGTTAATTGATTGGTCTAACATGGCTGTCCACCATGACAGACTGGAACATAAAACATTTAAAATGGCTGCTATGTGCATAAGCCATGATGCACATGGATTCATCATCTTGCAATGGGTTTTCTTTAATAGAAAACCCATTGCAAATAGCTGACTCACAATCAACAGCCGCGGCCTGTGCAGGTAAGAGCGGTGGGGCCTGGTTGCGGGTGGATTCGACAGATGACCACTAGGGATAATTAATTTTGCCTCGTCGTCGTCTGTCAAAATCCACTCTCCCACCCGGCCCACCACTCTTACCCGCACGGGCCACGGCTGATGATCAATGATTTCGCCTGCGGCCAATCAAAAAATATTGCCAATGACAATAGCTTCAGTGAGCCACAACCCGCACGACCACGGTTTCTAGACTGGGTGGCTCTCTTGGAATGGTATTGTCCATAATGTATCATTGCTTCACTGTTCCAAGGTGGCCTACATTTGTTGCCATGCTGGAACTTTAAAATGATACACCATATACAATATCATTACAAAACAGCCGCCTACTGCTATGTTATATTTTTTATTGCAAGCATGCCATCATCACATTTAGGTGGTGGCATGTTTTATTTTTCTACTTTTAATCTTTTAATTTATCTTGCAGATGCTGGTGAGTTTATGCATGTGCGCTTTATTGCAGATTATGAGGATGAACCCAAGAATGAGTCAGTGTACGTACAGATGGATGTATGAGTGCAAGGATGAGTGTAGAGTGCACGTATGGTTACTTATTGAGTGCCTACACTCACCAGTGACTGAAGATGCACTTTCAGTTATAAGACAGACGTACTGGCATTGCCAGTGCTGGTTTCATCAGTGGTTTGCTCTCTTGGGGTCATTCACATATGAAACTTGTGTATTCTCGGAATCTAGGTTTCATGCAATTAGGCCTAGAAACATCATTACTTAGAACAGAGAGGCAATTATGACATTACGATTCTGCAAAGATGAGACGCCTGAACTTTTCAAGCTGCTGCTGTCACTTAGCTCCACAAAATGATGAAACTTAGCTGCAGAAAGAAATTACAGCAGTGGACTAGACCAATTAAACATTTTTTATGCATAAATAAATGCTATAATAAAGCTGGTATGTGTCATCGTCTAATAAGCAGCTGGAAGTTAGTCCTTTGGGATGGATTCTGCCTTAAACTGATGTATCGAAATAAATGAAGGTAAATGAAATGATAAAAACATGAAAGTAAAAAAACATATACATTGCTAGTCATGGTGCAAACTCCCCAACTCAGTTTGTGGTGTGCTGGAAAGATTCTCAACAAAATCTGTCGGAAGTGGAACCAGTCCTGTATGAAGCAGACTTTGTTGGGGGATTATATATAGCAGGAGAGCTCAAACTGTTATTCATAGAATGGACAGACAATGCCCTCACAATATATCTGAACGTTTGTGGTCCTATGATTGCACCACATCATTGAACTACATCAATGAGGGTATTTCATGTCACGAAAAGATTGTAACTCGTTGTGGCTGAAGGCAACTGATAAAACACAGCCTTATGTTATTGTTTAAGGGCTTGGGGCCTTATTTATATCTTGGCGGATGTACATATGGTCCAAGTCATTTTAGCACCTAAACCGAGGTTGGTGCTTCGTAAATGCACACCTGTGATGCAGAAAAGTTAGCCGATGACGACTCCTACTGGCTATCAGCTATCTGATCTGGTCATTCGAGAACTATGGAAGAGGGCCTAAATTCCATATGGGACGCCTGAGGAATTTTCTGGTGGGCTGTTACACTGGAGAGAGTTTGATCCTCTGGCTAAACTCGCTTAGTGCAATTGTGAGCTGGTATTGCAACATTTTCCACAGCGAATGTTGGTTCCAAGCTCAGAGCTCATCACAAAGGAATGCATGAAAGGGTCGAGAAGTTCATGCAAAGCACAGGGGAGCCAAGGTCTGCAGTGCTCGCATGGAAAAAGTGTATTATTAAACTGAGTTTTTTAACAGACAAAGACTTTGGATTTTCTGTTAAATTCCCTTTTCTTCGTCACTGTTGTCCAATGTCCAGCCTTTTCTGAAGGAAAGCTTTACTTGCCAAAACCCCGTGTCAGCTACTTGCGTGTATGTGAATGAAAGCTGTGGTAGGCAAGCACCACATCAGACCAGTCTGAGTATGATGTGAGATGAATGAAAGCTGGCTGGGGTAGTCATTCACCACAGCAGGCTAGGCTATGTATGATGTGGCATGAAGGAAAGCTGGGGGAGTCATGCACCACAACAGGCTAGTTCATGTATGATGTGACATGAATGAAGCCGGGGCAGTCATGCCCCACATCAAGCTAGTCTATGTGTGATATGGCATGAATGAAAGCTGAGTAGTCATGCACCACAGCAAGCAGTCTGTGTATGATGTGACATGAATTAAAACTCAGGGAGTCATGCACCACAACAGGCTAGTTCATGTATGATGTGGCATTAATGAAAGCCGGGGCAGTCATGCACCACATCAAGGTGGTCTATGTATGATGTGAAAAGCTAGGGTAGCTATGCACCACAGTGGGCCAGTCTATGTATGATGTGATATGAATGAAAGTTAGGGGAGTCATGCACCACAACAGCCTAGTTCATGTATGATGTGACATGAATGAAAACTGGGGCAGTCATGCACCACATCAACCTAGTCTATGTATGATGTGATATGAATGAAAGCTGGGGGAGTCATGCACCACAACAGGCTAGTTCCTGTGTGATGTGACGAATGAAAGCCGGGGCAGTCATTCCCACATCAAGCGAGTCTATGCATGATGTGATATGAATGAAAGCCAGGGCAGTCATGCACCACATCAAGGTAGTCTATGTATGATGTGAAAAGCTGGGCTAGCTATGCACCACAGCGGGCCAGTCTATGTATGATGTGACATGAATGAAAACTGGGGCAGTCATGCACCACATCAAGCTAGTCTATGTATGATGTGATATGAATGAAAGCCGGGGCAGTCATGCACCACAGCAGGCCAGTCTACATATGATGTGATATGAATGAAAGCTGGGGCAGTCATGCACCACAGCAGGCCAGTCTACGTATGATGTGACATGAATGAAAGCCGGGGCAGTCATGCACCACAGCAGGCCAGTCTACGTATGATGTGACATGAAAGAAAGCCGGGGCAGTCATGCACAACAGCAGACTAGTCTACATATGATGTGATATGAATGAAAGCTGGGGCAGTCATGCACCACAGCAGGCCAGTGTAGAGTATGATGTGATATGAATGAAAGCCGGGGCAGTCATGCACCACAGCAGGCCAGTCTACGTATGATGTGACATGAATAAAAGCTGGGGCAGTGATGCACCACAGCAGGCCAGTGTATGTATGATGTGACATGAATGAAAGCCGGGGCAGTCATGCACCACAGCAGGCCAGTCTACGCTTGATGTGACATGAATGAAAGCCGGGGCAGTCATGCACCACAGCAGGCCAGTCTATGTATGATGTGATATGAATAAAAGCTGGGGAAGTCATGCACCACGTCAAGCTAGTCTATGTATGATGTGACATGAATGAAAGCCGGGGCAGTCATGCACCACAGCAGGCCAGTCTACGCTTGATGTGACAAGTACTTCTTCAGCTGGGAAAAGGCAATCGTTACTATAAAGCAGATCTGTTATCCACAACGCTGCACTGAATATGAAGTGCACTGTTCCTTTTGCACAAAGATACCAAACACTAGTAAGGAACAGTATGGAATAAGCATTTTATAAGAGAGCTTCGTTTTTAGAAAGAAAATATAGGTCTCCAAAACACTACAACGTTAACAGTAGAGTTTCCACCTGTCTGGGTTTGGCCCAAACAGCTCCGCATTGGGCTGTTCTGTTTGGGAAAACTCCGGTCCATTTGCCCAATGCCATGCAGTTAGAAGCCTCAATGGCCACATGGCTGGTAGGGAGTCCAGGAATGCATCGTTCCTCAACCAAAAGCATATTAATTGGGACTGTGCCGATGATCTAAGCACAAGGAGTTCACCTCAACAGCAATGGATCGGGTGGAGTGCATCCATGTAAGTTCCTAATTCCTATCACATCTACAATTTGTGTGGGAGACTTGTGACGTTCACATGCAGTCGGGAAG
Source organism: Calotriton arnoldi (assembly GCA_963921515.1). NCBI lineage: Eukaryota > Metazoa > Chordata > Amphibia > Caudata > Salamandridae > Calotriton > Calotriton arnoldi. The sequence continues at coordinate 2,253,709 of CAWUFW010002316.1, read as the reverse complement.
AAATATATATTTGTTATTCTAAATGAAAATGCAACAATAAGTACGGATTCGAGTCATGCTACTTATACAAGGAACACGATGAAAGATCTTGTATTTGTGGTTTTGTGGAATTTGCTTTGAAGTGCATTTGAGATTCATCACAAGCCGCCTTCTTTTTCAATGTGTGCAGGTGACTCAATGGGGGGCTATTGCCTGTGTATTCTACTGTGGCCATTATGTTTAAAAATTGGTCCTTGGTTACTGTTACCTAACACAATTCCTGCCACTGGAAGTAATGACATTTTGGAACTACACTAAATGAATGAGTGCTGGAATGCATGTTTTAGACTGCACAGTGGGAATGTCAGTCTACCCTTAGGCATCATAAAGTCGTTTCTGGAATATGATTGTGTTACATTGGATTGTGACACAGTACATGGTCATGTTAGGAGGAATGTGCAATTTGTGTTAGACTGAACCTGGATGTATGAAGTTGTTAGTGACATATGACATCGGTACATGTTCCTATGTGGCAGTACTGGGCATGTGAGATGAGCCTGGGCATATGAGGTTTTTCCTTAACAAATTATGTTGTGTATGAGCATATTACACTAAACTATACATATTAAGCTGTGACTCCTGCACAGTGGCATATAATGGCTGAATCTGAGCATACGAGGCTGTACAAGAGAATGTGGGGATGTACTGAAGACTATGAAGCTTCTTCTGGCATTTTAAGGGGATATGTGGCCATATGAGGCTGTGCATGAGCATGCAAAGCTGCACCTAGGAATATGAAGAAGATTCAGACATGTTACAGTGATACATGTCAAAATGAGAAAGGATGTGGACATGTGTGCATTAACTGCCTGTCAGGAGGACACTAACCATGCAAACCAGATACAACAGGAGTGATGTGCGTCCCACACTTCCTTGAAGCCACTGCCAACTTTACATTAACAACATGTAGATTAGAAGCAGACCTAAAGAAATTGGAATGGGACAAAAGAGAGATAAACAGAGACATTGGAGCCTTCACACTGTCTGGTTACATAGCTGGGGTCGATCCACACTGCAGGTGTTCTGATATCTGAACCCATGAGACACTTTCAGTACAATTATGGTGTTGGCTTTGGCATCTTACTTCTGACATTGTATATGGTACACCTGCTGACATTCTGTGCTTTTAGCTCTCTATTCTGGAACGAAACTCAATGTTTTCCCTGAGCAGAAAACATAAATAATGTTGATATGATAACTGTGACCAACACTCGGGGATACTTAACCATGAAAAGAGTTCTACCTTCAATATTAAGTGAAAACATTCCCTGGGTCTGATTACATGCTGTGCAACTGGTTCATCACTGTAATATGAAAGCGTTCATTAATATTACGTTAGTCACAACAAGTAGAGGTCATGCGCTTGTTTAAATTGGTACTTTAATATCTGATGTGTTCTATTAACAATATGAAGTCAGTGCAAGGTGAGATTCCTCAAGTAGAAACAATGTAAGTGCAATATCATTTGTAAAGCGCTCTGATACCCGCCTGGGTCATGTTCACACTATATAAAACTATAAATAAATAAAATTGTATTGAGTTATTAGATCTAAAGGATGACTCCTTGTATAAATAACCAAGTGCAAAATAAAAGTACGTAATTCTGATGGACAACTCCTTGGGAAAGATAAACCCCATTCACTTCATTCTAACATTGCGGCACAATGTTTAAAGGGCAGCTGAAAGAAGTTTAAAGAGCAGATGTAAAGTTATGTGTTGGCGCCTTTTTCTTGTTTTGCCGATAGATTCCATAGTGTGCACGTGGAAAACTTTACACATTATGTTTTTCCACGAGCAAATGAAGTCTTGTCCTGTGCCGTTTTCCCTGTAATAGCAAAGGTTTCACAGAGTCAGCATCAGTGGCGGCTGGTGACATTTGTAAGTGGTGAGGCGGAAAATGAATTTCATAGAGCACCGTAGCGAGCGAGCGTAGCGAGCGAGCCCGAACAACCAAAGGTGGGTTCGGGGGGGTTCTGAAAAAAGAGTGGACAAATGGTGCATTTTCAAGCAAATTTGAGAAAGCAGGAAGGTTAATAAAGCAATTGTGAAAGTGCAGTTATTATATTAATAAAGATAAGTCATATAACATAGGTACGAAAAGTGAAACATACAATGACTGGAATAAATAAGAATATGGGCCTACCTATCCCTACAAAGAACAAAGGATTTCAGCTTGAAGCTTTTGGGGTCACTGAGGTGCAGCATTCAACCTTAAGCCATGGCTTGGTTCAACCTGAACAGCCGCCACATCATCCAAATCTCCTACAGAAGAAATGTTTGTAGTATCAAGTAGGTTCTAATGTAAAATTTGGGAAGAATAGTAGTGAACACAACAGCTGGTCGTAAAGGTCTTCCAATATGTTTTTGAACTACCTCATGACTAATTGTCCTATATCTCTATAGCAACACCTTCCAATAATGCACTGACTATCTGAAAAGAGAGCGATCAAAAACAAGAGACTATTATAAGTCTCAAAGAGGATATAAATACATCTTAGAACTCTTTCATTAAGGTGTTCAATTTCCAGAGGCAGCAGCTTAGTGAAGTACTAGGGTCAGAGTGCATGCCTTACTACTCGGATTTGAACTTTTCAGTTTCCTCCAAGGTCGTCATCAGTAACGTGGAAGAGGGTTTGTTTCCAAAGTGATAAAAAGTCCAGCACTCACTAAAGTTAACATTGACTTTTCTGAAACAGATGACCTGATGCAAAACTTTAAAATGACCCTCAAATATCTACTAAAAAGGCTAGCGTCATCATGATTCAATAGGGTTGACTCCATTCAAATTGAATAGTCCAGGAAGACCAGGAAACCTGACTATTGCTTCACAGAGCATTATCTTCATACAAAAGTATGAATAAAGGCTGTTTACTGATGAGAGAAAATCTCAGAGAAAGCCAAAAAACAAACAAGATATTCTTTTGTAAGACTGCGAAAATTACAAACCAGGAATTTGCTTTTTTCTAGTGTGGTATAAACTACTGGTACAGTGAAAAGGGTACTTTCTCATATCCAAAGTCATAAGTAATCTTACATTTCGAATCCCTGACAAAAGGAACAGCAGCTACATGCACCCATTAAATACTTCAACAAGTGAATTGCTCCAGAAGAATCCAGAGTGCTTACTATTCTGTAAAATTGACAATCTTATATACTCAAGTTTTCAATCAGAGCAACGTTAACATGAGCATTTCCTTGGCTTTCACCCGTGCCAACAAGCTGATTGAAACAGCTTGGTGGCACGGGTGAAAGCCAAGGAAATGCTCCTGTTAACGTTGCTGTGCGCTCTCTAAAGTGCACAATCAAAGCGCCGGCCATTAAAATACTCTTTTCCTGGAAAAGAGTATATTAATGGCAGCGCTTGATTGTGCACTTTAAAGCACACAACAACGTTAACAGGAGCATTTCCTTTCACCCGTGCCACCAAGCTGATTGCTGTAAGTAATTTAAAATGTACAATTATTTACAGCAATCAGCTTGGTGGCACGGTGAGGAAAATAGTATATTATGGTCATCAGCTCACTCGTGAAAATACTTACTTTTACGTCGTGAAGTCTCGTCCAGGACCAGTCTCTTCTTTACCGGAGCACTGTAGGACTCGAGCCACCCACGACGAGCACTGCAGTAGTAGCAGCCTCGGCCCTCGCACCAAAATACAGGTGTGTCGTCGTCTCGTGTGTGGCGCAGCAGTCCGACTACAGGCTTCCCAAATCCCGTGCCTCGCTCTGACTAAGCCAATCCAGACGCTGCTCCAGCAGCGCCAGGATTGGCTTGGGCAGGGGTACACAGCCGCCCATTAGGAGACCGGGGGCTGCGCCATGAAGCAACCCCCGCTCTTCTAATGTGCAGTCTAATGCGCATGTTCGGGCTGGTCAGAAAAATGACCAGCCCAGAACTGAGCATGCGCACTAAGTGCGCTAGACCCGATGTCACCACCACCCCCTTGTCCTGATGATTGCTCGGGCATCGCCCGGTGGACGTCAGTGACCGGCACGGACTTCAAGTAATACTCCTGTACGTCTGCCAGACGTACAGGAGTATTGCTTGAATTGTCTGCTGCTTACGCGACAGCGGCGACACTTTGGGGCCATGTGCATTAGTGGGGCAACGCCCCAGCGCCCCAATGGACGCACCGCCCCTGGTCAGCATGTGGGAGTCTTTACCAGGATCAGGCAATTCATCCCATTGAGTCAGTATTGCAAAGTAATTAATGAATCTTCACTGGCCCCCATCCTCTGGCTTTAGACTAATGGTATGCAAGTGTGGCCGAACCAACTGAGCTGCCTAGGTTTTGCTACGTGCTCTGGAGGGTACTGGACTACTTTTCAATGCAAGGCATTTTTAAATGTGTATTAGTCGGGTTTTTTGTTTTTGCACAACGCCTGAATCCCTGGTGAAATTGTATTATTGTTGTATTGTTCTAATTAGATGTTCTTTCTTCGCTTAAGCTCGGTGTGAACGCTTTCGTTCTTTAAGTTAACTGCACTTTTTTAGGTATCTCGTTTTTTGCACTCAATTGCTCACAGCTTTTCTCTGATTAATGCCTAGAGACTCAAGTTCAGCTACGACAGGTGAACACAGATTTCCTTTAATTCCTTAGCAGTACACCTGTCTAGAATACTCAGTTTTGGCTGAGTGGGAGCTCGGCTCCTCCTCACATCTCAGCAGGGTCAGACTGGTACAGAATCAATGTGGGCCCATTAGTGAGTTAGAAAGCTAAACAGGTGGTCCGTGTCTGCAAATTGAGCCAGTTTTGAACCTGTAAGGACACGCTGTGTAAGTGTTTTCCAAGGTATGGAAGACAGCATAGATTTTTCTACAGAGTGGAAATGATAATGACCTGAATTCCAAGGAATAAGAATCAATCTTCAAGACACGAGATGCTACTGGCTCCTGTTGCTAACATTTTACATTCATTAAAACTGGCATGCTCTTGCCACACTGACTGAAATACCTTGTACAAATTCCACATATTGTTGATTATTACCATCCCTTTATATTCTCTTTAAAGATAACTTCTCCTCTTTGCTGTGCATGCTTTTTGGCATATTGTTATAGTCATTACAATGTATTTCTTTTCAGTTTATTTTTATTAGAATTCTTTGACGACATATACCCAATATAAAACATTTACTCAAAAAACTGGTGAATACATTAGTCAAGGAATAACAACAGCTTAGATACAGAGGGGAAACAATTTTAATACACAGATGGCAAAAGGAGACCTTAAAGCAGCAAGCAGCTTTTTAAAGCACTGCTTAGTTAGGGAACTAGGACACAGATGTGGGTATTTTTAGAAGCAAAAATATGAATTTAAACATACTTGTAAGCTTGGTCTGGGTCTGTTCTTTTAGCACAATGGAGTCTGTTGGAGAACAGAGCTTTCGTTGGTTGTCGTTGGTGTTAGCTAGTTTAGATAAAGTTATCCATGCACACCAGTTGTAGGAGGAGGTGAAAAAGGTGTGTTTCAATTTGATTTAATTACAACGAGGACAAGGATATTAAGAAGAAAGTGTAGATCTATGTTAATAGTATGTTAATTTATTTTGTGTGAGATAGGTTCATCAATGTTCAGGGCAGAATGTATTGTTTTTCTTAAAAGTGTTGATCAAGGGATAGCTCGAAATCGTGTGTTGTATGGTACTTTTGGATTGATTACTATGACACCAAGGAAGTAATGGTAGGAGTCCAGTTTTAAGGAGTTGTTGGGGAGTCCAGAGAATCCTATGAAGAAGGTAGCACCTACCTGAAGTTATAACAGTTATGTATTTCAGGCAAGGTCTACTTTAGCCTTCACTTGTTGACAATAGTAACCTAGCCCAACGTAGCATCCAACATAGGACTTTCATATATCCATGGGCAAACAAGGCGAATGCTAAACCTCCCACGGCTTCCATGTTTATTTATATGTATTTATTTTCTTTTTTGTATAGTGTGAACCAGACCCATTTGGGTATCAGAGAGCTTTACAGCAGTTAAATTAAACAAGGTAAGTGGTTACACACAAGGGTATGTGTTGGACTTGGCCCTTTTTGCAGGGTCAGCCCAGAACTTTTTGCCTTCCTCCTGTATTTTTTCTGACCTGTTCGTGGTTTTATGACTCTGAGCACTTTATCACTGCTGTTCAGTGGTAAAGTGCATGTGCTCTCTATGGTAAACTTGGTAAGATTGGTCTACACCTGTTTGGCATATTTAATTTACCTATCGGTCTCTTTTACAGTGGTATCCCATATACCCAGGGCCAGTAAATTTAATGCTACTGGTGGGCTTGCAGCGCTGCTTGCGCCACCCACCAAAGTAGCCTTTCAAACCTGTCTCAGGCCTCTGCCACTGCAGGGCCTACCCGCGCAGTTTACTGCCACTGTGACATGGCACATAAAGTGGTTGCCACGTCTGTGACTCCCCTTTTACTACATATCAGTCACCCCTAAGGTAGGCCCTAGCTAGCCCTATGGGCAGGGTGCAGTGTAGGTAAAAGGGAGGACATGTGCCTTAACTGTGTGACATGTCCTGGTAGTGACAAACAGCCTATTTGGTTTCTCACTGCTGTGAGGCTGCCCTCTCTTAGGGATGCATTGGGGATTCCCTGATATGTGCTTTTGTGGTAATTCCCGAAATGAGAGGGGTAGCGTGATCAAGTTTGGTATGTTTGGAATAGTCGTGATAGATGCTGCTTACTGGTGAAAGCGGATTTATTATTACTATTTTAGAAATGCCACTTTGAGAAGTGGGCATTTCTGTGCGCTATGTGTCTTTGTGCCTGCCTGTTGTGTATTGACCGTCTGGTTCTGATTGACAGGGGGAGAGGGGATGTGCAGTGGCTCCAGAGAGTCTGGATGAGTCAGTGCTAGGCTGAATAGGCCTGGACTGCATTTGGAGTGGTGGGAGGAGTAGCACCTTGTGGCGCGGTGGAGAAGCAGACAGGGACAGCGTTATAGGAATGGAAGGGTTTTTATTGGCAGTAACGGGCCAGTAGTATGGGTTCAGAACACAGTACAACAAAAAGTCGGGGTCTCCGGGGTCTTGGCGTGACGTTCGCCTTGGATTCTCTCCTTCTTTCTTCAGAAAGGAGACAGGGGTGGAGCCTCCAAGCGTCCGGTGTCACGGTGTGCCGATGTAGCTCCCCACGGTTTGCCAGTGTTCAGAACATAAAAGGGAAAAAGAACAAAAATACCCCATAAGGAGGAGGTCCTGTCTGTGTACGAAGTGACAGGGATCGGGGAGTGCAGGGAGTAATCACCCAGGACCAACACCAGTGAGCGCGCTCTGTGTTCGCGCTAGCAAGAACGGCCTCCTTAGGCAGTTAGCTCCCTCCACCCAGGCCGGATTTTGTAACCCCGACGTCCCTCCCCATGCAGTCCCTATGCGGGTCCGTACCTTGGTTAGCCACGTCCCTCCTGGGATGCGGCCGGCTTCTTCGCGGTACCGGATAGGGTCCGGCTCCCTCTCAGGGTCGTGGCGAGCGAAGGTGAACTCTTCTCCTGGTCCCGGCACCGTCTCGCTTGTGTCTTCGGTCCCTGGCAGGAACGACGAACCCGGGGCTATGAAGAAGGTCTCGGTGCGTCTCTCGTTCCCTTCCTGCTCCGCTCTCTTCGTCCTGGGGCTTCCTGAGGAGAACGCTTCCTGAACCGCCTCTTCCGGCTTTATCCAGGCCGGCTCTCTCGATGCGGTCACATGACCGGAGAACGAGCACGTTGGAGGTGCACTCTTAAAGGGGTAGAACCAGCCGTCCTCGGAGGTAGGAGCCTGGAAGCAAAGGAGGGGACAGGGAGAGAGGTAAGGGGAGTCCGGTTCTAGTCCCGAGGACGGAGTGTCTTTCCAGGGAGGTAGCGCTTCCTCACACACCCCCACCCCAGTCTGTTCACGGTCGGGGAACAGGGACATACGTGAAAGGAAGTCCGCGTTCCCATTGCAGGAGCCTTTGCGGTGGCGGATTTCAAAAGAGAAGGGTTGGAGGGAGAGGAACCAGCGCAATATTCGTGGATTGTTCCCCTTGTTCCGGCTCATCCACAGGAGAGGGGCGTGATCGGTGTAAAGGACAAAATGGGAACCCTCCAGGTAGTATCTAAGTTTGTCCACCGCCCACTTAACTGCCAGGCATTCCTTTTCTATAATGGGATAACGCTGTTCCCTGGGATAGAGCTTATGGCTTATGAACAGCACTGGGTGTTCGTCACCTTCAGGGGAGACTTGAGACAACACCGCCCCTATTCCATGTTCGGAGGCGTCAGTTTGAAGCAGGAAGGGTTTCCTGAAATCTGGGGACCTTAGGATGGGACTGGAGGTGATGGCCATTTTCAGAGCGGAAAACACCTTCTGGGCTTCGGGTGGGGGATGTAGTAGATCTTTGGTCTTTACCTGTTTCTGTAATAGGTCAGTAAGGGGTGTAGCCAATTCAGAATACTGGGGAATGAAGCGCCGGTTGTACCCAAGGAGACCCAGGAATGCCCTGACTTCTTTCTTAGTGGTGGGAAAAGGGGCTTGTACTATGGCTTTCACTTTCTCCTCCTGTGGTTCTATGTGACCCTTCCCAAGGAGGTACCCCAGGTACTTGACCTTTTGAAAGCCCGCCCGGGACATCTTCGCGTTTACGTGTAGTCCCGCTTCCCGGAGGGCCTGGAGTACTAGCTGGCAATGTTGCAGATGCACCTCCCAGGTGGGGCTATAGATGACAATATCATCAAGGTATGCGGAGGAATACTCCTGGTGTTTGGCCAATACCCTGTTCATAAGTCTCTGGAAGGTGGCAGGCGCTCCGTGTAGGCCAAAAGGCAGCATTGTACATTCATATAGGCCTGTGGGAGTTGAAAAGGCGTTTTTTTCTTGGTCTTGGGGTCTAAGGGGCACCTGCCAATATCCTTTTGTGAGATCTAGGATGGTGATGTACTGTGCGTCCCCTAATTTCTCAATCAGTTCGTCCACTCGAGGGAGAGGATAGGAGTCGCATTTGGAGATCGCATTCACCGCCCTGAAATCAATACAAAAACGGACGGAACCGTCCGGTTTTGGTACTAATACAATTGGGGAGGACCACTCGCTCTGGGACGGTTTTATGACGCCCAGGGCGAGCATACTCTCAACCTCTTGGCTTATGGCCTTTCTCCGGGTGGCAGGAATGCGGTAGGGTTTTTGCCTTACCACCTGTCCGGGTTGTGTTGGGATGGCGTGTTCTGCTAAGGACGTCCTGCCCGGGAGGTCTGAAAATATGGGGGAAAAAGGCCATAGGGTATCCTGTAAGGTGTCGTTCTGGGTCTGGCTGAGTTCGGGATTGACAACCAATTGGTGTAGGGTGGAGTCATGGTAAACCACGGGGACAACGGTGTACAAGTCTTTGGGGAGAGGGCCCAGCCATTTCTTAAGGAGGTTGATATGGTACAACTGCGTGCGTTTAGGCGTGATTTGCAAGTGGTAGGAAGTCAGATCCACTTTGCTCACAACTTTGAACGGGCCTTGCCAACCGGTTTTTACTTTTGTCAAGGAGGATGGCGTCAAGACCAGGGCCCAGTCTCCTACTGACAGTTGTCTCCATTTCTTCCCCCTGTTATATAGGAGTTGTTGCTTGGTCTGGGCCTGCTCTAGGTTTGCATCAGCGAAGTCTCTCAGTTTCTGTAGCCGGGTGCGTAGGTTTTGGGTGTACTCAAGGAAGGAGTTGGTTTCCTCTTGCGTTTCCTGTTCCCATGCTTCCTTGGTTATCTCCAACAAACTAAGCAGCTCGCGGCCATAAAGGAGCTGAAAAGGGGAGCAGCCGAGGCTGGTTTGTGTCTGGCTTCAGACAACATACAGAGCTAGGGGCAGTAGTTTGTCCCATTCTTTCCCTTCAACGCTCAATAGTTTCTTTAGGGTTAACTTTAGTGTGGCGTTGTAGCGTTCGCACAGCCCATCAGTTTGGGGGTGATAAACGGACGTTTTAATGTGCGATATATCAAGGGATTTGCAAATTTGGGCCTTCAGCTTGGAGACAAAGGGGGTTCCCTGGTCTGTGAGAATCTCACGTGGGAAACCAACACGGGAAAACAGCTCCAACAGTTTGTCACTAATGTTTCTGGTGGTGGGTGTACGCAAGGGAAAAGCCTCGGGGTACCTTGTGGCATAATCCACGATGACCAAGGCGTAGAGGTTACCCTGTCTGGTTCTGGGTAAGGGCCCAATCAGATCCATGCCTAGTCTCTCGAATGGGTTACCAATAATCGGAAGAGGCTGAAGGGGAACCGCCGGGGGCTTGTGGGGGTTTTTTCTCTGACATACTTCACACTTGTGACAGAATCTGGTGACATGTGCGAAGATGGCTGGCCAATAGAAATGTTGTAATAACAGCTGAGTGGTTTTCTGTGCACCCCTGTGTCCCGCCAATATATGCGAGTGCGCGAAAAATAACACCTGATTCCGGAAGGCTTGGGGTACAACCAATTGGGGGAGGGTCACCTTGTTTTCCGATTCTATACAGGAGGTCTTTGGTGATCTTAAAGAAGGGGAAGATTGAGTGTGCTGTGGGGGCTGTCTGTTGGGCTTGATCCCAGGCGGCCCTAAGCGTGGGGTCATTTTTCTGCGTGAACCGGAAGCACTTGTCCGAAAGCTAGGGAGCTTGGGTAAGGAAGGTTGGGTGAGTAGTGTGAGGGTGTGCGGGGAGTAAGACCCTGTCTCTTATCAAGGACAAAAAAAGAGGGGTTGTCCTGCCCTATTATCAGTTGTTCGGGAAGGGTGGGCAAAACCCCAAATTTGGCCTGGAGGGATTGACCATTTGGCAGGGATATAGGCAACTGTACCAAGGGGTAGACCCGGATGTCCCCATGAACGCACCGAATGGGGACGTTCTCTCCAGGTAGGACAGGTGTTGACCCTACTACTGACTGACGGATGACTGACTGGCGACAGCCGGAGTCCAATAGGGCGTCTACCCTTACCCCCTTTATCGTCACACTCACGTAAAAACTGGGTCCCATCTCTTCGGTATACAGTATGGAACGGGGAAGGCAACCTATGTCCATGGGTTCATCCTGGGGTTTCTTGCGGGGACAGTTCCGGGCGATATGCCCCCATTCCCCACACTCAAAGCACTGGGGGCCGCTGGTAGGAACAGGCTCCGGACGGAGCTGGCGGGTCCTCATAGGTTCTGGGACGGGCTTCACCGGCTTCTTATCAGGTTTGCTAGGACCGCCAGGGGGTCGTGAGGATTTGTCAGTGTCCCAGGGCAGGGAACGGGGTTGTGCTCTATAGAAGGAAGTGGCCATCTCCACCGCTTGCTCGACTGTCAGCTGGGTGTGCCGTTTCAGCCACCTCTGAATGGGGTAGGGCAGGGTCTCGATATACTGTTCCAAGTATATCTGTGTCATAATCTCTTCTTTGGTGCTGCTTTCTGGCTTCAGCCATTTGTCTGCAGTGGTTTTTAGCTTGAAGTACAGGGCTTTAGGGTTATCGGCCGGTGTTCCCCTTTCCTTCCTAAAACGTATCCTATAGGCTTCAGAGTCCATACCTAAATGGTCTAGAATGATGTCTTTTATATCTTGATATGGCGTGTTGCCATTCGCGTTCGCCACCTGGTAGGCGGCCTGTGCTTCTCCAGTGAGGAGAGGGGCCAAGAAAAAGGGCCACTTGGCCTCTGGCCAGCCTGATGCTCTGGCAGCCCTCTCAAAATTCAATAGGAACGCGTCGGGATCTTCCCCTGGCACGTACTTTTGTAGTGATACGTTGGGTCCGGTCCCGGCGCGAGTCTGTAACTGGGCGGTGAGTTGTAGACGGTCGTCTGCTACCTTCTGCATGTTCTCTGCCTGGTTGGTCATAGAGGCCCTGAGCAGTTCTCTGTCGGCTTGGGCGGAAGTCATTTGCTTCTCCACAGCCCATTCCAGCTTCTCCTGTCCTCTTATCAGCTGCTGGATTAGGTTCTCCATCTTGTTTGACTAGGAGGCGAGGGTTCGAATCCCACTTCTGACACCATGTGTGGCGCGGTGGAGAAGCAGACAGGGACAGCGTTATAGGAATGGAAGGGTTTTTATTGGCAGTAACGGGCCAGTAGTATGGGTTCAGTACACAGTACAACAAAAAGTCGGGGTCTCCGGGGTCTTGGCGTGAAGTTCGCCTTTGATTCTCTCCTTCTTTCTTCAGAAAGGAGACAGGGGTGGAGCCTCCAAGCGTCCGGTGTCACGGTGTGCCGATGTAGCTCCCCACGGTTTGCCAGTGTTCAGAACATAAAAGGGAAAAAGAACAAAAATACCCCATAAGGAGGAGGTCCTGTCTGTGTACGAAGTGACAGGGATCGGGGAGTGCAGGGAGTAATCACCCAGGACCAACACCAGTGAGCGCGCTCTTCGTTCGCGCTAGCAAGAACGGCCTCCTTAGGCAGTTAGCTCCCTCCACCCGGGCCGGATTTTGTAACCCCGACGTCCCTCCCCCATGCAGTCCCTATGCGGGTCCGTACCTTGGTTAGCCACGTCCCTCCTGGGACGCGGCCGGCTTCTTCGCGGTACCGGATAGGGTCCGGCTCCCTCTCAGGGTCGTGGCGGGCGAAGGTGACCTCTTCTCCTGGTCCCGGCACCGTCTCGCTTGTGTCTTCTGTCCCTGGCAGGAACGATGAACCCGGGGTTATGAAGAAGGTCTCGGTGCGTCTCTCGTTCCCTTCCTGCTCCGCTCTCTTCGTCCTGGGGCTTCCTGAGGAGAACGCTTCCTGAACCGCCTCTTCTGGCTTTATCCAGGCCGGCTCTCTCGATGCAGTCACATGACCGGAGAACGAGCGCGTTGGAGGTGCACTCTTAAAGGGATAGAACCAGCCGTCCTCGGAGGTAGGAGCCTGGAAGCAAAGCAGGGGACAGGGAGAGAGGTAAGGGGAGTCCGGTTCTAGTCCCGAGGACGGAGTGTCTTTCCAGGGAGGTAGCGCTTCCTCACACACCTGCACTTGAATAGGGCTGTGCCTCCCTTCCACAATGATGGCTCCGCCCCCCTGTGGTGTGACTGGAGCCAGGGCTCACACTGACAATGGAGGTTGTTGTGCACTTCGAAAGAGCCCCCCAGAACTGGTTTGGACTGGGCTCAGAGTCTGGGCCAGGGGGAGAACAAAGACATATGGTACTATAAGTATTGGGGCTGTGACCCCATGTTGGGGGAGCTTACTTGGAACTGCTTGAACTCGAACTGGAAGAGGCTGCGTGGGACCAGGGGGATTGCTGTGCTGCCAGGGAACCGCCATCTGGACTTTGCCGGTGTGCTGGCCTGAGCCTGCTCCCTGCTCGGGGCCCCCAGTCATCCCCCAGGGCAGTGTGGTCTACCCTGGGTGATTTATCACAGCGTGTGGTGAGCGCTTGGGATTTTGCGCTCCCAAGTCTCGTGGAGAGCGCTTCCCCCTTTGGTTGCTCCCCACCTTTTGCAAAGAATTAAGCACATGTGTAGTGCTTTATTGGAGCCCAGGTGTGGGGAGAGTGCTCCCTAATTGGGGGAGTACTCCTAACTGTGACCCGCAAGCGCTGGAGAGTCGCCTGCTCTTCGTGTCCCCAGGTGCTGCTCGAGGGAAGAGAGCACATAGGGGACGCTCCGAGACCAAGCAGGCAGAGGCTGGATTTCCTAGCACGCCCCCCTTTGGTGAAGGGGGTCGCGCCCTACACCGTCAGGGGGATGGGGCCGTCCCACGATATTGCCTGGCTCCTGGGATCGGTGACATTGGCTGCCTGGAATCCCCCTGGCAGGGCCCCGCCCTCCCTTAAGAGAGGGGAAAGACCAGCGTATCCCTGTGGATAACTCACTGTCCTTGAACCTTCAGGTTAGTAGGACAATTTCCACGTGCTTTGGGATCATCAGGATCCTACGGAAAATCTCCCACTATCTCTCCTTCGATGCACGTAAGCAGGTTGTCATTGCACTGGTTATATCCAGATTGGATTATTGCAATGCACTTTATCTGGGCATTAACAAGGGCCTGATACGACGTCTGCAGATGGTGCAGAATGCCGCTGCCAGGCTGGTGATGAATTTGTCTAAATATGATTCAGTCTCAGATGCCATTAGATTGCTGCATTGGCTGCCTGTGGACCGTAGGATCCTTTTCAAGACCCTGTGCATGACTCACAATGCTTATTATGGGTCAGGCCCTGAAGCGATTAAGTCCATTTTCCATCATTATGTTCCCAACAGGCGGCTCCGCTCTGCAGATAAGAATCTGCTTATGGTACAGAGATTTAAGAAGGTCACATGGGGTGGTCGAGCTTTCTCCACTGCTGCTGCTAAACTGTGGAACTCCCTCCCGGAACATCTCTCAAGTCAGGTGTCCTATTCTCTTTTCCGTAGGGCCTTAAAGACTTGGTTTTTCTCTCAGACCTCGGTATGAGCATGTCTTTCTGTCTGCATCCTTAGGTTCGTTTACAGCGCCTTGACGCCCTTGGGCTTAGTTCGCGCTTTACAAGTTTTATATTCATTCATTCATTCACTGAGGACAACGAAGGATCGGAGGGAGCCCCGCCCCTGTCGGAGGGAATCGAGCAAGTTCCCTGGGGGCAGGTGAAGAGAAGTGAGGCTGGTGCACGGTAGCCCTGGTGGACGCGGGTAGCCGCCGGCTTTCTCCCTTGGCGCGGGAGATCTGGTCAGGCCGCCCACTGTCATAGAGGTATTCCTCTAAAACTAGAGCATCCCGGCCATCAGCAGCTGCTTCGTGTGTTCACGGGCAGCTGCGCTTTGTTCCATTTGTGGATGCGGGGGACCAAGTGAGGTCTCTCCGCCAACGAGGGCACAGTTGGTTTTAGCTATGGTCGCAGGCAGCGGCCATACCATTAGGGGAGTAACCTATCACCAGTTGTCAGTTGTTCCGGATTCAGGACCATACAGTGAGGTGATGTTCTTGTTCCTAACATGTGCCCTCTGCAAGTGTTGTACTATGGTGCACTGCTGATTATGTTCAGGGAGGGTGTCTGGGCACCCAGCTTCTATGCTATTTTTGTAATGTGTGCACTCTATAAGTGGGTACTTTAGTGCCCTGCTGATGTTGGTTCTGTCTGGTGTTTTCATGCTACAAATAACCCTAACTGTTATGTGCTTATGACAGTGGCCCGATTGGCCTAGTGATTTTTGTAAATCCCTGGAAAGTCATGACAAGTGCCTGGTGGCACAGTGTAATATAAGTGATTATGTTCTAATGTGTTTTTATGGATAATACAAAGGCTATTTGTATATAACCATGTGTAGAGTTTCTTTTGTGGAGGCCTAATGTGTCGCTGCTGTGTGAGTGTGTTGCGCAGACGCTTTACACATTGCCTCTGGGATAAGCCTGACTGCTCTGCCAAGCTACCAAGGGGGTGAGCAGGGGTTATCTTCAGCGTGTAACTCCCTTGCCTTGAATAGAGTGGTGGGTTCTGCCTGGCTTAGGTGCATACCACAGCCAACCAGAAACTCCATTTCTAACAGTATGCGATGCAAAGTGTTCTTAGATAAGGGTTGAGATTAAGCCTCTGAGGGCTCTGCAGTAGATGAATGGTAATATAGTAGATATTTCCACAAATGTATATATTTACATAACAAGAATATATGGTGTAAGGTGATAAACTTAGGAAAGGAGAGTATAGGATTCATCCCTGCAGTGGGATTAAGAAGGAGCGAGATGTAGGAAAAAGAGGCATCTTCAATTAGAGTGTTTCCAATCAGACAGAAAGCCGTCGCCTTAGAGGCGTTAATGTATTCTCCATGGATCCTTTTTCAGCTATGGTGAATAATCAAATAAGTGTGACCAGCTGGAGGGGATTCATGACTGGAAGTATTGAGGAGAAAGTGATTAGATTGTTTCTTGAAAGTGGAGTGAGATGGGGTGGTTCTTATAACTGAAAGAACAGAGTTCCAGATATTGGGTGACTGCCAGAGAAGAATTGGCTTAGAGTGCAGGATTTTTTGAAGAGGGTTCAAGATGAAGATGGTCTAAGCTTCTGGGATTTCAGGGCCCTGCTGACAAGATAAATTTGGAGCAAGGAAGTTTGGACTCCCGCTGTGAAGAGCCTGCCGAATAATGCAGGCTAGCTTGAATTGAATTCTGGTTCCAATGGGTAGCCAGTTGAGGCTGATCAGCACGGGTGAGATGTGATCACATTTGTTGGCACCTGATGCCAGGCAGGCTGTCAAGTTGAGTGCGGCTATTTAGAAGATCTCAGTGAGTATTGGCAATGCTGGTGAGGGGTGTGTTTCCATAGTCAAGTTTTGTGAAGACTAGGGCTTGCACTGTAGTCTTGAAGTCATCGTCTGATATTGAAGGGTTTGAATTTTCTTCTCATTTGAATTTTGTTTTTTTGTTGTCATTTAGCGTATTAAATTTTACTCTATTGTTCTAAATTGGAGTGGGAGAGTTTATTTGGTGTTTTGACTTTATTACTGTTTTAGTACTGCATAAATCCATTACACATTGCCCTAAATTAAGCCTTTCTGCTCTGTGCCACAGCTACCAGGGAGTTGAGCTCAAGTTAATTTAATGACTTTTAGGGTTCGCCCTGACAAGTTGGTGTTGTTATTCCTTGAGATGGGTGACCGCTAATCTCAAATAATAATCCACTTTTTTACAGCAGTCAATATTTTTGCTACAATAATTTTGTAGCACAATATTTTTTCAACAATACTCTGGTATTAACCCCTTCTTTTCTTAAACAAGAAGACCATCAGGGCTCCATCCTCCTCTCCACCCCTTTCAATGTATACATGGAATCCTTTATCACTCTCCTATGTAAATCAACAGACATCTCTTTCCCATTATATACCAACAACACTCAAATACATATAAATGTCTCCTCCATCCATGGCTTAACTGCAATGGAAAGAGTGATGAACGAGCTACAATCATGGATCACCCAATATCACCTCCTACTGAATCCTCGGAAAACAGAATTCCTTCTGATTGCACTGAATAACAACAACACTCCTATTCAAACTTCTATTAAAACTTGATAGACACATCAAACTTTCTTAACTATAGCCTATCATTGTTCAAACAGCAAAATCACTGGGCTTCACCCTGGACAAAACTCTCAGTCTACACACCCAAATCAATGCCATGGCAAAGAGCGCACAACACCAAATCAGACTATTTCAAAAAATCAAAATTCCAATGAGAAGAACTGTTGATATGAGTTTTTAAAGTTCTAAGTTAAAATAGCACCAAAAAGCACTAAGCTCCAATGATAGTCTATGGTCACAATAGATCGGGACCTATGCACACTTACAGGACAATCATGATGGATCCAGAGGTAATATATGCCAGGCAGAACGGCCTGATCAAGAATTTTACATTCAGGTTTAGTATGCAAAATGGAAGCCAAAATCCTTCAACGCTGCAAGGTGGCAGGCTGTAGCCATCAAAGTCCTCTTGCAGCCAGACAGCCACTGAGCAATGTCCCGCTGAAGCCATTGGTTTAAGCAAGAAAAGCTCTGAGTGGGAGAAATGTGTGTTTCCTGCCCAACCTTTGTGCATCTTCGGTCAGTCAAGATATTCTCATTGTGACTTAGTATCTGAAATTGAGGTCCTTTACTTCCATCTGGGCAAGGCAGCAGCTTGTATCCGATGAGGGCTTAATGAAACTGGAAACCTTCTCGACGAGGGCCTGCTGAAATGGATTTGCTGCTGCGGAGAAGCTTCAAGTGGAACAAACCTGCTTCTTCAGCCCAGCAAAGTCACACCTTCTTTGGATTGGCTCTGGTGGTTGGTTTTGATCTTCCAGCAGCAGAAAGCCAAAATTCTTCCCAAAACTTTGCATGGGTATGTCCCTTTTTCCTCAGCTCTTCACCTAAGTCTCCTAACTCTCAGGGGAGACTCATAGAGCATGATCCAGCAAAGGCCTTGAGCAGGAAAAGTGCAGGTCCAGTTGTGACTGGGCACCTGGGAATCTAGCAAAAAGCGTTTTTCAGCTTTTTGTGTGTTTGTAGCCACACAGGATGGTTGTTGGCCCACTGACTCATGGAATCCACTTCTGTGTCCTGGGTGCAAGTTAGAGCAAATCCAGTCCTTAAGGCTACTCTCAGGTTACAGCAAGCAGGATCCAGTCATCTTGTAATCTTTTGTTCTGAGAAGGGTTCCTTGAGGTGCCACCTTTACGGGTTGCACTTGCCAGTGGTGGGGTGACTCCTGGCTCCTCCCTAGCCAATGGGTGAAAAGTGTGGAGTGATAACATTACCCCCTTTTTTCAGCATTTCCTGTTTGCTCTACTGCAAACAAACCCACGGTGCACCTTACTCCTAATATTCAAGATGAGGGAACTCTTCCCTCCCTTGTGCAGAGCCTTTGTGGCCAGCCAAAGGTTTGGACAGAGAAATGGGCAGTCCCCTGTTTCCACTCCAAAATGGTTTGGGGGGCAGCTTTCCTTCCACTGGGTTTGGAGCCAGGCTGACTATTGGGGTCTGGGGAACAAAGACTTGCCTTCCTCCAAGTTTCACTTGATATCTGCCTTTGAAAGGACAGGGCTCATCTTATTACTTTATAAGTTAATGAAGTCCATGGGCCGACCCCACCTGCCTTTCCAGTAAGGTGAAGAAAAATACCACCCCACACCCAGGCTTTTGTCTCTGGTGTGGGAGTAGTTTTCATGCCTCATTGTCAGAAAGGAACTGGCAGGTCAACTTTCCTAGGCTAATGCTGATTAGCCTAACTCTGACTCAGGCAGGAGACTATAACTTTCCTTATCCTAGAAATGTAATAAAAATCTGACTTTTCCAATGGATTTGATCTTTAATAAACTTGTAAAATAGAATTTGTTGCCTGTCAAAAGTTACAGATTAAAGACATTTTCCAAAATCCAGCAACAGCCCTGCCAGTGAAAATAGCGAATGGGGGCTAGTCACTGGAGGAACATGCCAGCTTTAATTTTGTGCATGTTCCACTTTTAAATATTAGACACCCTACCTTGTGGGCAAAAAGGTGTACTTAGGGGTGACTTATTAATATTTTAAAGTAGGGATTTGCACATGTAAGAAACGGTTATTTTTTCAGAGTTAACAGTAGGTTTTTGGGCTGCTGAAGTAAAGCTTCACATGGTAGACCTGAAACCATGTTTTATAGGCCCACTCTGTGGCTGGCAAAATGGCTGCTGCAGTCCACAGGGGGCATTTAACTTCTAGCTCCTGTCTGTATTTCGTACACCATACACCAGGGACATAGGTTAGTTAAATATGTCAGCACAATGCTGAGCTGTTTGGGTCAAACCAGTTAAATATGTCATTCAGTGGTACACCAATTGAATCATGTTTAAAGGGCGAGCACAGGCACTCTAATCCTGTTTAGCAGG
Source organism: Calotriton arnoldi (assembly GCA_963921515.1). Classification (NCBI taxonomy): domain Eukaryota; kingdom Metazoa; phylum Chordata; class Amphibia; order Caudata; family Salamandridae; genus Calotriton; species Calotriton arnoldi. The sequence goes on along the minus strand of CAWUFW010002316.1, from coordinate 2,234,444 downwards.
GCTAATGTGCACAGAGTTCTAAGTCCAGCCAAAAAAAGATAGGGCAAAAATGTGGGTGACGTCATGCCAAATATGGTCATTTCCTACAACTACCAAAATATTGTCAAGGTTACTGAAAATACATGTAAGTTTAGCTTACTATATTTACACTCCATATATGTACCTGGACAATATATATATATATCTCCTGTATATACTTAACAGACAATATTTTGGTAGACCATATTTTGGTTTTTATAGCACAATATCTATGTCCACGAAATTCTGACTTACAACCTCCGATATATTGGCATTTAACTCTAAGCCCCAACACTGTATTATAGACACAGCTTTATGTTACATCAATGAGCATTAATTATACAATGTTTTTCAAAGATTTCATGGTAAACTTTCTGTATGATCTATGGAGAAGGGTCACATATTCTTACCAGTGGTTCCAGCTCTCGATAATCAACCAAGCTAAATTCTGTGATGAAGTAGTAAAAGTGCTTGTAACAGGTATTCACATGAGCTTCTGCTCCCACATTGATGACTCCATCAAAGTGATGAATATAAACATGGACAAAGACTCTGAATAACCTGGTGAGGATTTTCGTGCAAACTTGTTGAAAGTTCTTCGGAAATGGAGTCCCTGCAAGACAAAAAACAAAAAGTCATGACATTTAACCTACTTCTTCATTGAGTACATTCTCACTGGATAACCAATTGGATAAGTAAAGCTACACACAATAAAGAATCTTTATTTTATTCCATATAAACTTTTAAAATCAGTTGATGACCAGCACCAAGCCCAAATGTACCTTTTACAGATATTCATATGAAATTCAAATTAATTATAAAAACTAAGAATTTAATATGTAATTCATTAATTGATCTCATTCACAGAGCAATTTGTCGATTGTATATAGGAGCAGGTCAGCATTTTATTACACACAGTCACACACTTACATACACACAAAGACACACATTTGCATTCTCACTTTCTGCAAACTGGATTTATGTCACTACCTGGCCAACCACCAACTCCTCTACCCCTACCTTGTCAAAATGACCAAATCTACCACTACCTCGTCTGTCTTTCATTAATATGTGTTTTACCATGTCCTTGACAACATTTACCTTAACCCTATTCTATAGCTATAACTAACATCAAACATAAACCTTTCACTAGCACTTACCATGCCCTTAAACTTGTTCGTACTCTAAATCTATTAATTCCTCTAATCCTTACCTTACTAATAACTTTAAATATTTTGTTTGCCCAATATCCTTAACCTTACACCTACTCCAGTCCCAATTCCACTGCTTGCCGCTGACCTTGCTCCAACTCTAAATCTATCCTTCACTCTGGCCCTAAACCTGCCCCTTACTCTAAAACAAACCCTGGACCTATCCCTTACTCTGACCCTTAACATACCCATTACCATTACCGTAATAATATCCCTAACTCCAAACTTTTACCTTAGCCTAACCCTAATCTATCACCAACCCTGACCCGTACCTGTACCCAAACCCAATCCATAAGCCTAAACCTATCCCTTACCTTTCCCCAAGCCTAAACGTTGCTTTCAACATTACCCTCTCATTTATCCCTTCCCTAGCCTTGAAAGTATTCCTTATCTTAACCCTTTCCCTGAGCCTTAACCTACTTTCTTAATTTATTTCAATTGAGATAATAGTATTGACAAGCAAATGGTGTTGAGGTTAAGGTACTTGAATAGGTGAAAGTGAGGAGGCAATGATGTGTATAGGTAATGAATGTAAAGTTATGCTATGCATCCTGTACAATATCCAAAGGACTTGGCACCCTCTTCCAAATCCTGCTCGCGAGGTCTTCTTCTACAGTTTAAATTAAAAACGTATGCTTGCTTATTCAGATAACTTCCGGCCGCAGAAGGTTCCTCTGAGGTCCCAAAGTCTTTTCTAAATATTTATATATTATGTAAATATATGTATACCTTGTGTTGGCCAAATAAAAGCTATCATCACCTCGATATAGTCTACCACAGTCTTGGTCAAACAACTCCATTAACAGTGTGAAGACAGGACGAATTTTAGTGTATATAGTAAATTAGAGATAGATGTGCACAATTTGTACATATCAGAACATTAAATCCTTTTGCCAGGGCTTGGGTCATCCTGCTGTCTAGTTGATATGCACCCAGATCGACCCCCAAATGAGGGTCCCTCATCTATTATGATAACTAGGTATTTGGACTGTAGGTCTACAAACACAAAGCACTATCTTGATTGGACAGGTGAGTCTTCAGGATTACTGTGAGTAGCAGGAGTAAGGGAACTTGCTGGATCTGGATGATTCTGGGAGATTGTTAGTTACTGGGACTTATAAAGCGCACTATACCCTAAGGTGTCAAAACAACAGTGGAGAGCACCGAGATTCTGAATCTGATTGTGAATCTGTTTCTCAAGCTAAAGTAGACATTGCTGTAATCTGGCAGTGATAAAGGCTAGGACTGAACTTTCATCAAACAAGAGTATTTCTAGAGAACAAAGAGAGCTACATCCCCTAAGGTTTAGGAAGGATGGATTTCAAGCCTGGAAGAAAGGAGGCGGGTTGAGACACTAATACAGCGTATGGGAAGGTTCCCAATGCAAACAGGTTTTATTTGAAGGAGAGCATGAGGCAATATTGAATTTCGGGTGTGTGGAGTGCTGTAGAGATCTGGGGAGGATATCTGCATTTGGATTTGGCAAATGGTAAATTGCATTTCAAATGCTACCTACTCAATACATCAAGAATGAAAAATATCATATGTTAAAACAGGTATGGCGTCATTTAGACCAAGGTTGTAAAATCACCTTGGCACCAAAATCTTTTTCACTGGCACAAATTTTTTGGGCATCCGATTAAGAATTGCGTATAAAATGATGAAGAATAACCTGGACAAATTGTAATTGTGCCCCCATTTCTATACGGTACCCCGAGCACACAGATCTGCATGCTCCATTAAGAAAACATAAATCTGGTAGTAAGTGGCTGAGAACCGGGTGCTTTTTACATCTGATGTACCACTTACTCAAGTGGTTTCAATGACCCAGTTAATGCAATAATTGACAAGCCATTGGTGTGAAGAGGCTAAACATAGGATGCTCTGATGGCATAAAACATGCAGACATAACTGGGCATATCATTTATCGATTGTATAACAACAATGTGACATTCACTCTGGCGATGTCTGATTGCGCTTTACATTGTTAACATATACTAAATGGTTTACATATTCTAAATGATTTTCAACCTATGTCATGAGGATTACTTTTAGTTACTCCTCAAATCGACCAAGAGAACTTTACATTGGTGCAAAAAACTCAGAGGAAATCCTTATGAATTACACCATTTGTGCTGCATGAGTAATACAGAAATAGGCAAATAGATTTGGCTCCTTCAGTCGTATCAGAGAAACCACTTTGCACCACGGCATGCCTGGCGAAAATTGATGGGGAAAACATAGGTGACACACAGGAGCGGCTCGTGTCATGGAAAAGAGGTGGAGCAGGGGAGGGGTTTGGGGGCGGTGGATGGGGGACGACGGAGACAAATAGCAAAAAATAAAAAGAACTTGCCTGCCGCCCTCCAGGATCATTCTCTTCTGCTCTGCTCCTCTCTACTGCAGACAGGCACAGGCTCGCAGGCTGACCTGCAGCCAATCTTGAAGCTGCTCTCTTGCATGAGAGCAGCTTCAGGATTGGCCCGAGTGCCGATGATTTGCGCTCCCAGACAGACTGGGAGCCTGCTGTCTCCAACCCAGCAATGCAGCTGGGGTTGAAGAAAGCTTCACTGCGCATGTGGGTTTGGCCAGCCTGAGAGAGCCGGCCAAACCCACAAGTGCAGTGAAGACAGTGCCCACCACTCCCCCTCCAACCTGTCATCACTCTGGCCCCACCCCAAGACTCGGCACAAGAGGAATAAAACGATAACAAAATGGGTTTTAAACCAATTTTATTTTTCACGTTTTTTGAGAGTGCTCGCAGGGGGACGCTCCTCCGCCATAGCGGAGGAGCCGGCCCTGGTGACACAGCTGTTGCTTATAAATCATTTTAGGAGTGTTTTATAGATTTTAACAAACATCATAATCAACAACTAAACCTGGTAGAAAAAAAAGCAAACGTATTATGTACTCTGTGCTTCTAAAGTAATGAACTGAAAAAATGCATTTTAACTTTCAACGACCCATATTGCACACATTAAAGGACATGTATGTATTTTATATACTTCTTATTGTGTAAGCTGCAAAAACAGTGTGGAAGTAACCTACTCCATTTTTACACTTTTGCAAATACTATTTTCTCCATTGTGTATTATTCAAGCAACAAAAATTATGCAAATAGATTTGCATAATATCACGAATTTTCAGCCATATGTTTTTTTTTCAGAAAATAGGACAAAAGTGCTGTAAATTGTAGGCCAATCCATATATTGGTAAACCACATGTCCCATCTTGCTTAGTCATGGTTACCGTCCATTGGCACTTGATCACAGATTGTGCTTCTGAATCAGACATGAATAAAACACACATATTTGTGTGAAGTTTTTGAATTCAGGCTGGTAGGACTGGGGCTGCCAGAATCACCTCCTGCACAGTTCCAGCCTGCCTGATCCTGCCTATGTTATTTATTGTGCTTGTGCCAGGCGTGTTCATTTCCTTTTTCAGGTCTCAGCCCCAACTTATGACCTGTTCTCACACTCTCAGCCTTGCCTTTGGCTACCCTCGGGTGGACATCCCAAGTCCTCCACACTCCGCTGGAACTCCCTCGTTACACTTGCACAGCTCCAACACCGAACTTGCAATCGCAGAGCCCTTGCTAAACCAACCATCCCAGGGAGGGCCAGTCACATAACTTACTTCTCTGACACTTTGCCATTCATGCAGAACAGTGACACACCACACGTCTTGACTCTTTATCTCAATCTTCATATCTGCTTTGCCCCTTTTTCTCTGTTTTCCTATGGTTCTCTTCCTCTTTTTTTCTCCCTTTCTCCTTTTCCATCTCTTACTATCAGCCAAAGTCTGCTAATGACAAAATACAGGCCAGTCCCCAAAAATGAGTACTGGAGCCATTACCTGTGATGTAGCGGAAATCACATTTTGTGTGTAGGGGTGCATTATAATCAAACGTGTAGAGCGCACACGCATATAATCTTTTGTCATATTAACATGAGGTGTTAGAATTTTGAAACGTATTCATCCGAAACGTGATGTGCTAAAGTCATTTAAAGTGACATGGAGAATTAAATATAGAAAGTGAATGTAACCAGTAAGAAACATTAACGTGAAGAACTTGTGCTGTGAAACTGACAATTATTCATGTAATAAAGGTGTTTATTACTCATGTCGTTTTACATGTAGGTAAATCCATTAATTGAATGTGCTTTATTTCTTATGCAATTCATAAAAGCTCATATGCTGTTTCTTTATGTTAGCTGAATTTGTAGGCCTGAAATGCAGTTCCCTGGAAATTCTCGTTTTAGAATTAACAAGTCGAATTTGATGTGTGCAGTGGAATTTGTTCTTTCTCACATTTTGTGTTGCAGGTGAAAGAAGCGCTCTTGTTAGCTAGAATCATGTCTTTGTTTTACTAGTCAGGCAAGGAGAGAAGAAGTTACAAGTGTGCGGAAGGTCGTTGTGCTTCACACAGGAGAAGGCCTGGGAACCAAGGACAAATTATTGCAAGAGAAGAACACTGTTGTCCCCTGGAAAGTTACCATCAGGATTGTACCCAGAGCAGATGTCCTGACCCGCAATGAATCTTGGGAAAGTTACCTGCAATTATGTGATGTTGGGAGTAGGGAAAGCGCCCACTTCTTCCTTGCCTTCGGAAAGAGAGGATCTTTGAACAAGCTCTGTCTCTATAGCTTATGCTATTGACCAATTGATGGTGGAGAGACTTATTAGGAAGACTTTTACTCTTCTTCCTGAAAATGCTTGAATAGGGATGTCATCTTAGTGCTAGAGTAGGGATAGATTAATGAGTTTTATTAATCAACTCTTGATGCAGGGAAATTTGGACTCATGCTCTATGATCCTCTGCATTCTATTTCTTGAATTAATTGTTTGGCTTATGTTACATCGTCTCAATTGGATACGCAGATTTGGCTTTATGCTAATTCTGATGTATTTCTACACCCTCATTTTAAGGTGTCTTTATGTCCAGTTTTTTTTGGCTTTGTAATAAATCAACAAACCTTACGTAGTTGCCTGTGGTTACTAAGCGTCCAAGAGAATTCTTGTATAATTGATTGGTAGTAATAACAAATATTCTCCCCTTCAAGTTTACATGCTGCTAAAAAGAACCATCAGATTGTGTGTCTAGAAAAGGTCCAGAATTTACAGGCCAGGACCTTTCACCTGCAACCACAACCACAAATCAAGCACTGACTACTGGCCCTGCCAGCCTAACCTGTGAAAACGTGAAACGGTAAGTGAAAAGGGAAAATAAAAGGAAGGACACACGGTGATTGCAATTTGCAGGTGTCCTGTGTGTAAGTAACAAGATAAAAAGGAAAACAGCAGGTAGAGTCAGACCAAGGCAAAAATGGCGGTGCTGAAACTAGCAGCTCCACTACATATTGAGTCGGCTTCAATTCCTGGAAATAAGCACTCAAGTAATTTTTTGTACTAAACGAGCTGTATTCATGCAGTACAAACTCCGTAACTGCGCAGAGGGAGCGTCTGAAAATTGCAGGATCCTTCGAGGAGCGGCCCGAGCACACAATCTGCATTCATCACATGTGAACTGCACACGCAGCCCAGAAGTAGCTGCGATAATCACGGGCATGGCGGTGATCCCTCAACAAGCAGGATTTGCACAAAAACCAATCAGAGCCTTTTTAGGTTCACTGACCCCCAACTACCCTGCCTAACGATCCAACTATTTCCAGGAAAAGCCCGTCGAACAATGGCCGCCAATTCACACAAATCAGACGCTGCCAGCAAGGCATGGAACCTGTCCCCTGACCCCTGATGGCTTTATCCTGCCTTCACACTTCACAGGTGACACGGGAAAGCCTTAAGAATTCTAGGCTGCTGGCTCCATTGCAAGCTACTTTTTCTTTATCAGTCGCAATTCATGGCAGTCTGTTATCCGTCAAAGGCATGATCTCTGTCAGGATAATCCTTTGGCGCGGTGTCTCGAAAGCTGTAGGTTTTAACCTTTCTCGAAAGCCTGATTTCACAACAGGGGGGGGCTGCCTCCTCCTGGCAGATAGCATCACTGAAGTGGCGCCTCGATCATAGCTGCCAAGGTTTCAGATTGCTTATGTATGACATTTTCATAATTTCAGTGTAAATATGAGTGACATTTCAATGACTATGAGTGACACTTCCGCGCGAGCAAAATCAAGCAATGAAGACGACTGAAGCATATAAATATAGGAAATTGCACCCATTTGAGCAACAAGAAACTCTAAGAAGATCTGAAAACTGCTGCAAATGACCTGTGGCTTTGCTGTTACTCAATGTTTGTGACTGCTGTAATTTCTATTTTTATGCTCTTTGTTTATCAAATATGGCCCAACGCCATTGTGTAGTATCATTTATATGCCTTATATCTTTATTTGTAAAGCACTCTAACATCTTTCAGCCCCTCTCTCACAAATTGTTCATTTGGTTTCTAGTGCTGCTCATACCAATGTAGGGTGCCAGAGCACTTTACATCAGACAAACATTATACCAACACAATGACTCTTTCGTGGGTATTCCAGTCTAGCAAAATGTTATTTGTAGCACATCTCCCCTGACAACAGCTGAAGTGGTTTCATAGGTAGTTATGAAACTGAAGTGATTTTCAGTGTTCACAAGCATTTTGCCTGGTGCACTGAAAGAAATAGAGCACACATTTGAAAATAGCAACTGGGGGCCCAAGCCAGCAGGATATTTGAAACTGAAAATATCCCGCAGTGTCACCTTAGTACTAACACAGGCAGGCACGCACAGGCTTTACCCACCGAGCTATCTCACCCATACTATTTTTTTGTGTAAATCTAGATGCTTATATGGCGTGAGGGTTAAGGCTGATTGAAGAGATGTGTGTTGTGTCGTCGTGGTTACGCGCTTGTAATGTACAAAGGTCAATTCAAATGATATCATCAGTATCCTAATGACCATTATTAAAACTTCAAAAAGCCTTTCTATTTTGGCCACAGGATATTGGAAATTTTGAACGTGACAAAGACAAAAGGGCGCCAGATATTGTCCACTGACTGAGAAACAGTTCAAACATGTGCCACCTCACAATGATCTCGCTGCCTGACCGCGCGCTGCCATTTATTCTATAAATCACACAGAGGCTGGTGGCACTTACTTGGGCAGAGGTCGCAGAGTCCGGAGGTCGGAGTGTGGCGGTGGCGCTCCAAGAATTGCTAGTCTCTCAAGGCAGTGGCTGCAGGCTCAATTAGGCCGCTACTGCGCGCTGTGGTAATTCGGGTTTGCCGGCCGCCTCATTAACAGTCACCCTCCAGGCTGGCAGGCCGGTGAGTCCCGGGGCGGGCGGGGCCGTCCAGTGACACGCAGACTATGTCCTGGCGGCCGCTGCATCCCCGGGTCACTCACTTGTTTTCTCTTAGACTCCCTCAGGTCCGGCATTATTAAATTGAGGGGGTTTAAGGAAAACGGCTGATAGCACCCGGCGGGGCCGGTGCGAGCGGCATGCAGCAGGCACGACGCTGCAAGCGCCATATTTGAATACATTTGCGGAGCAGCGCAAAACACCAGGCAGGTGCCGCTTTCCTCCACAAACTTCCCGGACCCGCTCAGGCAGCAGGATGTGACGTCCCCCGCGGCGCCGGCCTGAAGCACACAACCTGATTGGCCAGCCGCTCCGCGGGGATTCAAAATGATACATTGTAGCAGTGTGAGCCTTCACCCTGCTAGCAGCTTTAATTAATAGCTCAACTGCAAGCCTGCGAGAGAAGTGGGGGCACGGCGCGCTGCCAGACTTAACGGTTTTAAAGCCAGCCAGCACTTCAGTGGCAACTGTGAGACACTATACATATTATGCGTGACAACGCATTTCAGTGCGGTAATGCGGAGTAACACACTGAAATGTGTTAGTCTCACGCCTGATGCGTGATACTTGGCAGGACTGCTCGATGCCTTAGTGAGCAATGGCAGCAAAGAGTGACAATCATGCATGACTAAACACATCACTGTTTTAAATTCAGAGCATCAGCGAGCCAGCAAGGCGTTCAAGTTTCAATATGTTTTGGTAACAAAATCCAGAAACTCTGTATAACTTTTTTGGATCCATTTTAATTAGCCTTCTTGATTTTCTGCGCTGGCACAGGAACTCCGCTTTTAGTATCTCTTTTTTTCTGTCTCCAGATTTTCTGCCATCTGTGTGTCACCCAGGGCAGGTTCTAGGACTTTCGGGGCCCCGGGTGAAAGGGAATGTGCGAGGCCCCTCTAAATTGCATAAGTGACACCTTCTGTGCTGGGGAAGCTTTTTGTGAAGACTTCTCCTGAACTGCAGCTCCTCCTCTCAGCCACCTACAAGCACCTCTTTTACAGCCCATTTCGGGCATAAGGCGTGAGAATTGCTTGGGGGCTGAAAGTTGAACCTGTGGGGCGCTAAAGTGCTGACAATGGGCGTCCCGCAGTGCTCTCTGAATGGGCAGCCTGAGAGATTACCCTCTCCACTAGGCCTTCCCACACCATCCCTTAGAGGCCCAGGGAGAGGGTCCCCTTCCCATGGGCCCAATTGTAAAGAGACCTTTCGTTCAATTAGATCTGCAGGGTACAAGAGGACCGGTGGGGTGTTGCCATTGTGCGGGACCCATGCTGGTGGGCTGAGTGGGAGGCCCTGGGCAGCTGCCCACACTGCCCGTGCCTAGCGCCGGCCCTGGTGTCACCCTTGTCAACTTTAAGGTCTCCTCATGTTCGTGGGAAAGGATTTGCAGGGGTCTGAGGAAAGCACATCAACCTCACTAGACTGCTGGAAGCACCATTCTGGGGATAGCTCAGTTGTGCTTGGCGCATCTACTGCTCCTGGTTACCTGCAACACTTGTTTACACATATAGCTGCCAAACATGACATAACATTACATAACTAGTTGTAAAGTGCATGCTCACCCCAAGTCGTTTCTTGATGCTGAATAACAGATGCATATTTGATCTCAGCAGGATGAAAGGCTGAATGGATCCACCAGGATTTGAACATGTGACTATGAGGTCAAACACAGATCCCTGAAGCAGATGGATTAGTTCACTGAACCATCAGACCCATCTTCCAGGTCTGCAGTCCCAAAATGGTGGGTCTCACTAGTGGGCCTTATCGCTTGTGCTTCAAAGACTCTGAAAGGGAACTTGAAGGAGAGGGTCGGAAACCAGAAACCTTCAGGAAGCAATAGCTGGGATCCAGTACTGATGGATGCCTTTCTCCAGACCTCTGCAGTGTGCATTAGTAAAAGGGTCGTAGGCCTTCATTCAGGGGGGAGAAGGGGCAGATTCTTCCAAACAGATGGTAGAATCTCATCTGATATCCAAGATCCTTCATGGTGGAATGGGGTGGCAGCACTCACCAGGCTGCCAGGTATGATTGTGGTTGGGTAGCGGTGGGGCTCATCATCTCTGAGCTGGTGGTATCCCTCATGTCCTCCCCCCCCCCAGAGCTCACAGAGTCCCTGGTTATCCCCCAGACAGCTGTCCATCCATCATTTTGGGGTGGGGGATGCCTAGGGGGTTGGTAACCCCTAGAGAGGTAGACATGGGTACTGACTCCCCTGCTTGGAGAAATCAGAGTTAACCTTAGGATCGCTGCTCATTGCGTGTGCAATAACCTAGGAGTAACAGGGAAATCTCAGGAGTTTCTCTTTTGCCAATATAACCTAGAGCACCTCAAGGGAGATATTGCTAATTATTGCTATGGTACCCCACCTTGGAGAGTTCCAGAGATTTCCCAGGTTCCAGGTGTGGATATGAAATCACTATGTTGTCACCAGCCCCAGCTTCCGTTAGTTGGCCCTGCAGGGTTGCCTCATGAAACAAAGTAATACATGTTATCCTGATTAGATGACTCACTTATCATTGTCCGAATGTCAACTCAGTTGTACCAATGACCGCTTGGTATGATTTGAATATGTTCTATGTGGGATCTGGTGCATTAACTGGATGAGATCTTCTCAATAACAGCTTAGTATTGTGCATCTATTAAAGAACTTGCTCTCCCATGGTACACATTGAAAAATGTAACAAAAATCTCCTTCTCCCACGTCTGTTACTATTATGAATTTGAGGGTGTGCCCTCTGAATATCAAATCAATAATATCGATGGGACAGAATATAAAAACGAAAATATCGAAAGATAAGTAAGTCAAGTTTTTCTATACCTAATTTCACAAATAAATATACCTACCCAGTACAGATATCTTCAAGGTATGTAGATCTGGAGTTAGGAATAGTAAATTTGTACGTCCCTATATGCACCTACCATTCGTCATAGCGCTTTTTCTACTCTAAGCCACATTGCACAGCAGCCCACGCAGTTATAGCACTTTTTTTTTTTTTTTTTACTTTAAGCAACGTTGCACAGCAGTTTGTACTGCTGTGCAGCACTTCTAGAGAAATAATGACAAAGCTTTTAGATCTCGCATAGGCGAAACCCATTGGCTTTGCCAATGCTTGTTTCTTTTCTAGTCCTGGAGACACTTAACATGTCAGGTAAAGCCTCTAAATTTCTGTTTGTCATGGTCCTTTGGGATCTGTTCCACTTACTTATGTTTTATGTAGTACCATACATTTCTTCTTGAGGGCACTAGGTGCTTTCTTATTTTCGTGGCTGGCGGCTCAGTGAATAATAAATCTACTACAGGGCTCTGTATTAATCCTGATGGTCATAGGCCCAAATCCCGGCTGTGCCTGCTCAATCTTTCATCCTTTAGATATCTATTAAACAGCAGCTCCATCGCACCCCACCTGTGCAACGTTATCAATCTCTCCTTCGAGACCGCGACCTTCCCAGAGAGCTGGAAACACGCAGAGATCAACGCCCTACTCAAAAAACCCAAGGCGGACCCAAGAGACCTCAAGAACTTCCGGCCCATCTCCCTGCTTCCGTTCCCAGCCAAGGTCATCGAGAAGATCGTCAACAAACAGCTAACCCGATACCTCGAAGAAAACAGCATCCTGGACCCATCCCAATCGGGGTTCCGCAGCAACCACAGCACTGAGACTGCCCTCATCGCCGCCGACGACATCAGGACCCTGCTGGACAACGGTGAGACCGCAGCCCTCATCCTGCTGGACCTCTCCGCCGCCTTCGACACTGTCTGCCACCGCACTCTACGCGCACGCCTCCACGACGCAGGGATCCGAGACAAGGCCCTGGAATGGACCACCTCCTTCCTCGACGGCAGAACCCAGAGAGTCCGCCTCCCACCTTTCCGATCCGAAGCCTCCGAGATCATCTGCGGCGTACCCCAGGGATCTTCCCTCAGCCCAACACTGTTCAACATCTACATGGCCCCGCTCGCACGCATCGCCAGACAGCACGACCTCAACATTATCTCCTACGCCGACGACACTCAACTGATCCTCTCCCTCACCAAGGACCCCCTCGCCGCCAAATCCAATCTCCATGAAGGAATGAAGGCGGCCGCCGATTGGATGAAGATCAGCCGACTAAAGCTGAACACGGACAAGACAGAGGTCCTCATCCTCGGCTCCAACCCCTCAGCATGGGACGACTCCTGGTGGCCAACGACGCTGGGAGCAGCCCCGACACCCACCGACCACGCACGCAACCTGGGAGTCATCCTCGACTCAACGCTCTCCATGGCCAAGCAAGTCAACGCAGTCTCATCCTCCTGCTTCAACACCCTCTGCATGCTTCGCAAGATCTACAGGTGGATCCCGACAGACACAAGAAGGACAGTCACCCAGGCCCTCGTCAGTAGCAGACTTGACTATGGGAACGCCCTCTACGCGGGAGCCCCGGCCAAGCTCATCAAGCGACTGCAACGCATACAAACGCCTCCGCACGCCTGATCCTCGACGTACCACGCCACAGCCACATCACCCCCACCTGAGGAACCTGCACTGGCTCCCCGTCGACAGGAGGATCTCCTTCAAACTCCTCATCCACGCACACAAGGCACTCCACAAGACTGGCCCAGCCTACCTCAACAGATGACTCTTCTTCTACGTTCCCAACCGCCAGCTCCGCTCCGCCGACCTCTCCCTCGCCACCGTCCCTCGCATTCGAAGAACAACCACCGGCGGCAGATCCTTCTCACACCTCGCCGCCAAGACCTGGAACACCCTTCCACTAAGCCTACGACAGACCCAAGACCTGCTGACCTTCATGAGGCTACTCAAGACCTGGCTGTTCGACCAGTAGCAGCACCCCCCCCCTTTTCCTCTCCCCAGCGCCTTGAGACCCTCGCGGGTAGGTAGTGCGCTCTACAAATTCTGTGATTGATTGATTAAACTAATCGGTTAACTGGGAACATCCGCCATCTAGTGCAAGAAGACTCTCTAAGGTGAACATGCTTCTACAACAGCACCTATTATGTTTGTTTTCTCCAGTGGTCAGTTAGCCCAGTCATTGCGACCGTGCGAGACTCATGTGGGGTGGGAGGAGAAGTTGTTTCAGAAACAGAAGGAAGTAACAAAGTCTGTCATTGTAGTGAATTGGGCACAATATGACTCCTGAGGGGTTGTGGTAAGGGGGCAAAAGGGTGTTATTGTAGTGAATTGGGCATAATACAACTCCTGAGCTGTGAAAGTGAGAGGGCGTACGGGTTGAAGATGGTAACACAAGTAAATGAAGGAAGTCAAAAGACACTTGGACTCTAATCTTGATGGGGGAGCAACACGAGTGTGCTGAGGGGGAGGAGGATGAGGAGGGTGAAGCAATAACAGGCTGCGGGAGGAGGGTGGAGGATGGGGAGACCGTACAGTGCCATGCACTCTTGTAGAGTTCATGGAAAAAGTTTTAAAAAGTACCTGGGGCAGCGTGTGGCCAGTGGAAGGACAATGACCGCAAACAGGAAGCTGTGATAGGTTCATGCTCCATGGTGGGGACAGAATCCGCGGAAAGAATGCAGGAGGATGTGAGAAGCCAGCAGGAGATGTGATTGGTAAGAAGCAAGCAAATGAGAGTGACGTGAGAGTCAACCATGGTAAATGTTGATATTTAATGGGAGTGCTCTAAGTCCGTTTTTAAGCTTTTTCTTTTATTAACAATAGTTTTTGCTGACAGTGCATAGGCACTGTCGGCAAAACCTAAAAAGGAACCGGAGCTTAAAAAGAGGATTCGAGAAAGAGAGAACTGTAATCCCATTATGATAATGCACCTATTGTAGAAATTTGTATGTAACCTGTATGTCGCAGTCTCAGGCTTTAAGATAACTCTGTTTTAGCAGTTCACATACTGTGTGAACTCAGTAACCGGAGCGCAAGGGCCCAGGATATAGCAGCCACACAGTGCCTAGCCTCAGCGCAGGTCAGAAGACAGACACTTCCTATTAAGAGCTCTCTGCTTCCAGAGCCTTGCTGAGTCCGAGCACCAACACTGGAGCAGTGCCAGGATCACGGGGGATGGTAGTGGGAAATTCAGGAGGGAAGGGGACAAAGTAGGAGAGCGAAATTGAGGACAGAGGCACAAACTGGAAGTAATGGCTGCCTCACACTCTGTCACTCCCAGTAACTTGCGCCTCCTCTCGTTTGCTGAAGGTCAGTGACGGTGGTGGAGTGTCGTATTATCGGGTCTAAGCTTACAAAACCCAATGGGGTGTGGATATTAAGCTGTGACATTTATATATGATCACCTGGTATTTCCCTACAACAATAAAGGAGCAGTACTAGTGTTTCAAGAATTTCGTGCAGAACGGATCCATTTTACTTATAGACTTCGATGTGACATTGCTGTAAAGAAATACATTAACCCTGATGAAGTCCTCTTGGAGGACGAAACACTTTGGCCGGGCTGTTTCTTTGATGTATTGAAGAATAATAGAGAGAATTGTTTTGAGACTTCATACCACGGCTCCCATGTTATTTTGATATTGGTGAAGAGTACATTAATATTGACACCATTGAACTGTGTATTTCATGAAAGGAGGAGAGAAGAAACAAAGAGAACTAACTCTACAATACAATTGTTGGATTCTTGAGGCACTCCCTTTTATGCATTTTTTCTGATTTAATGAATTTATGGTTTTGGAGTAGTTTGACCATTAGAGGGTGAGTGCAGACCACTATTACCTTGTGGAACTAGCAGCTGTGCAGCTGTCTTTCGCCAGAACTACTCTTGCTTAAGGATTATTTGTACTTCCTATTAAAATCTCTCTGCTTCCAGAGCCATGCTGAGTCCGAGCACCAACACTGGAGCAGTGTCAGGCTCACAGGCGATGGGAGTTGGAAATTCAGGAGGGGAGGGGACAGAGAAGGAGAGCGAAATTGAGGACAGAGGCACAAACAGGAAGTAACTGCTGCCTCACACTCTGTCACTCCCAGGAACTGGCTCCTCCTCTCGTTTGCTGACCCTTTTTAAGAGTCAACTAGTGAAGGAAGGAGGTGGGATCTAAATGGCTGGCCGTAGCATATGTGGTAGCTTAGAGCAAGCTGCTTGTTGCTTTTGGCAGTCTCTGCCTGCTCATGTTACTGACTCATAGACACACACTGCTCATGCGAGATTGGGCGATATTGAAGATGCCCATTTTGCAAGCTGTATTTCTGCACTGTTCTGCTGCTCTCCCACAGCCAGACTAGGCAGTGAGAGCACAAAAGATCAGGATGTCAATCACCCACTCATCCAAATCTATTGGGGCACCACCCCAAATGCCTCTATTGACTGGCTGCCCTTGTTTGCCGCAATTTTCTTAAAATCCTTTTTTGATGAGCTCTCAGTAAACATGTACTTAATGAAAAAAGTCTTAAACTCAAATGGCAAAGTGATCTACTTATTTTATAAATTACTCCCCTGAAGAGTCGCCGAAAAGGACTATTTGAATATCATGGTACCAGTCTTCACAAAGGCATTCAATACGAAGCAGAAGGAAAAAGAAGCACACATGCTACTTCATCAACTACATTACTCTAAAGACACCTGTTATATGTCTCTACATCCTTGATTGTCACAATAGTTCAGTGTTATTTACTTTCAACCACTACAAGACTTTTTGGGGATTCTAATAACCTCACAGCCCAGTTGCACTAACTACGACTTCATGCACAGATTTGGATCCACATCTTCCTTTCTGAAATTTCTCCACTGGTCTATCAAAAACTCACTTTTTTGAAGGCTAGCACCATGACGAATACTTTTTATCATTCAAAAAGAGCCAAAAGAGCCACTGTCAACCATGTCAAATGAAAAATAAGGGTTAAGAGATGATTATTCCTAACCGGATTCGTCATGGACACCCTGAAAAATCAATCTCAACAACAAAGAACAACCACCTACCTGCTGTCTGTCCAGAGGTAGAAGTTTAGACCAACCCATCACATTATCCATATAGGAAAGCATTTCATTCCTATTGGCAAACGGATCAGTTGGCCCAATTCTTGTCTTTACCAACAGTATACAATTTACCATCCCAAATGCAAACATTGTTGCTTCTATTTACTATCACTACAGTGCTAAGACCCTGTATGAAATTAAGCATGATTCGCTCTATTGTCGACCTACCGCCCTCTGATGTCTCAATCCCTCTTAGTCATCCTACGCTATTCCACATGCTCTTTGCCTATTGGGCTATATGTATCTCCTCAATGACTATACCTCGTCCTTAGAACACAACCTCCTTCCTCAATCCAGCAACTTCATTTGCTTGCATTGCAGCCTACCAATACTGTAGTAACGGCAGTCTATCTGTTCACCCCCACAATGGTGTTTTCATTATATCACTTATCACCTACCAGAAATAACATCTAACTCCCCCTTACTTACTAGTGAATTTAACTGATCACCTGCAAAAACTTAGGTAAACGCATGCTTTGGAGCACAAGACTAAACAACCAATAACACTAAACTAACCATTAACTTCGGGTTACGAAGAGAGTGCTACTCATAAAAGCGCTTCAATGCCTTGCTAGGGTTAGTAGGCACCTGTAAATTAAATTACAATAAAATATAATAGTGTTTAGGGTTCATTACTCACAGGATACAGAGAGACTAGAAGTGACACAGTACATACCTGGAAAAAAGGACAGGAAGTTCCATGATAAAGCTTGCAGCACCTCCTACCATTGACTATGAAGCATTACATGTGCCTGGCTGGTGTCCAGGGACAAGGAGTAACAGGTGAGCAGTCAACTCTCACAAATATGGTAGGCTTAGGTGATAAACATCAAATCACTGTAGGTTGATGAGGAAAAGAGTGGAGTCTGCAGTCTCAGCTTTCTTGGCGTGAAGGTGATCTTTTTTAGAGGTCATACAGTTTACCTCTGAGCTCTCTCTAGTCATCAATGACAGCCATGTTCTCCTGGGCTCCTACAGCAGACTGGCAGGTCTTCTGCAGACCTCACAGGAGGTTACACACTCAGAAGTAAGACAGAAAAAGCCAAATAAGGCATTACACAATAAACCTAGAAATAAAGGCTAAATACAACAAAATGACATTTTCATGTATTTGATAAGTTGTATTTATTTTACATTTCTATTGGATTAACGTTTTGGGTGTATCTGTAGAATCCTGAGTATGCTGCTGCATAAAAAAAATACACAGCTGGAGAATAATGTGAAACACAGAGCCTGCTTTTCACGCTTTACTGCAGCACACATCTTCTGCTTAAGTCTGACGGCCAACCTGTGAAAAGTGCAGCTATTTAACAAGGATATGGAAATAGTGGCGGATCGAGTTAATGCCCCTTCAGTTCGAGCGGGAGAGGATGCGGAGCTGCACATATTTATTTATTTGAGAGTTTTATATAGCGCTAGCTGGACCCGAAGGTATCAGAGCGCTTTACAACAGTAAATGACCACATCAAAGATAACAAGTCTATACAGAGCAGCGAAGTATAAATTTGTACAGTTGGTTCTCGGTGTTCACCTTCGGGATTTTGGATAGAGGCAAGGCCAGGTCCAATGTTCCAGCAGCGGATCGTCGGGAGCGTCCCGGATTCGGCCAGGAGCAAGGTTCTGAGGTCGTTGGTAGCAGGCGCTACAGACAAGGGGGGCACCTCAAAACAGGCTGTCCAGGGGGACTTACAGGTTATAATTTAACTATAGTTTCTAAAAAAAAATAAAAAATATCTGCCAATTTCTCCAACATACCACATTCCTCCAAATAATCAATTATAAAAATTTATAAAACATGTAAACAAATAACAGTGCCAAACATTACAAATTTACATACCAAACAATTAACAAGTGTTGCTTAAATGCATCAGATTTCGTCTATGTGATTAATAATAAGCTGTTTTTTTTGTTGTAAGCTGTAGCTTGCTGAGTAGTTGTACAATATAAGTTACAGAAAGTCTGTTGAAGTGCTATGACTTGTTTATGTACAAAAAGGCAATATATTGTGCTGTTACTAGTGGTATAGTGCGGGTAACTAATAGAAAAATTTTGAAAAATGAAAGAGGGAAACAAAAGAATTAATTGATGTAATATCAATATAATGTATTTAGAGGAGTACTGACAACTTCCGGGCTCCGTGCCAGTGCACCTGCTGCACCATTCAAACCATGCCCCTAGTGCCTGCAAGATAACTGCATTTGTGACTGCCTATTTAGTAGTAAAATATAGCAATATTTGGTGTTTAGAGGAGTTCCTAGAGCTTTGAGCCCTGCTGTCACTGCACCTGCTGCACCATTGAAATCATGGCCCTAGTGCCTGCAAGGTAACTGCATTTGTGACTGTTTAGTTAGTAGTTAAATATAGAAATATTTGGTGTTTAGAGGAGTTCTGACAACCTTTGGCAACTGGTGCCACTGCACCTGCAGCACCATTGAAATCATGGCCCTAGTGCCTGCTAGATAACTGCACTTGTGACTGCCTGTTTGTAGTAAGGTTTAGCAATATTCTGTGTTTAGTGGGGTCCCTAAAGCTTTTGGCCCCGGTGCCACTGCACTTGCTGCACCATTTAAATCAAACAACTTTTAACTGCAAGATAACTGCAATTGTTTCTGACTGTAGAGTAGTCAAATATAGCAATATTAGGTGTTTAGAGGAGTTCTGACCAGGTTTTGGGCCATGTGCCACTGCACCTGCTGCACCATTCAAATCATAACCCTGTTGTCTGCAAGGTAACTGCACATGTGACTGCCTGTTTAGTAGTAAAAGATAGCATAGCTCTTGCATATTAACTTTCTTTTTAACGTGCAATGCTTATTACAACAATTTGATTTTGATCATAAATGACCAAATAGATTAAGTTGAAAAAATCAATCTGATAATGCCTACAAAGTGCAAAGAAAGGTACCGAGGCATGAATAGGACATGCCAACAACGTTCTAAGGCTAAAGCGTCTGCTTTACACAACTAAATAATAAAAAGCAAGTATTCCAGCATACTGTTAGAAGCGGTCTGCTTTTTCCATGGGAAGAGATCTTATCTTGACAGTGAATGTGGCTTAAACAGTGTGAACAGCTTTAGTAGAAGTATTGTAAATGCGTGCAGCCAGAGGAAGTTAGCAAAACAAAAAGTTCCACACAAAAGTGAATGAACACAGTAATTCGGTGACGGGAACTGATAAGAGCCCCCTTTTAAGATATATTAAATACAAGAGATTTCACAAGCACACAGGCGAAACCTTAAAAGTGGCCCACATTTGCAAATAAGACCAGTTTTGAACTTATAAATTCACACTGTATGGGTATTTTGCAATGTATCCAAACTGTGTATGCTACAGGCTATTTTTGTTGTAATCAGGGAAATCAACAGTAAAAATCTGCCAACCTGCTATAAAACCAGCCATAAACTCCTACAAACCGGCCCACACACTGAACTGTCAGGCCAGGCCAGCCCATCGGGCACTGCCTGATTGCCGTATAGGCCAGTCAGACCCTGGCGGTGTGTGAAAGCAGATGCGCTGATTCTGGGCTGCACTTTAACGCGATGGGTTTGCATGAACTGAGATACTGTACAAATACTAGTGTTGGATATTACTAGACATTGTCGAACAGCACCCCCAGTACACATGCTCATTTGTATGTGTTCAGTGCTCAGTCGTGAGCACCGTTTCGGAAAGCAGGACAAATCCTACCGTTAACTACACGCAGTAAGGAGCGCCTACACCGGACCTTGTATTTTGTTTTAAGTACTAACATTATTCTAAATTACTGCAGGCATAAAATACTACAGTTCTTACGTCCCGGCTGCTGTCTAATGTAACGCTTGTAGCTGCCAGCTGGAGTTACAGGACAGCTCGCTAGAAGGGCCTTCACATGGTACTTGCAGAGGGGATACAAATGTGGGGGAAGGTGAAGCAGTTGTTTTCATCCGGACGGGGTGGCAGCTATCTGTATCTGGGAGGCTGCTGAGGCACAGAACCGGCTCGCAGGACTTGGAAAAACATCCGACATGCCAGTGAGTGCAACCTCTGACCTCCAGGCTTCACCGAAAAGGAAAAACTAATCTGCCGCCCTCCGCTTCAGCTGCTCTGGGGCCAATCAGACGCTAATGGTCACAGTGGGGCAGGCACCTTGCTGGGAAACAACAATAGGCAAGGCGCCACTCCCTAGATCCACATAGGGTACTCATTGCTGGATTCAAATGGTTAATGATCATTACTACGCGTTGCTGACAAACACCACGTGGTCCGCACAAGAGCAGCTTGATTGTCGGCGATAATGCTCATTCTCCTGGTGTGTTCCTAGTACAGAGAGAGAGATTGATAATGTGTGAATAAAATTAAACAAAACCGAGATACACTGGTTTAACCACAGAGCACAGTCTACACTGGGCAGCATAGCAGACTCGGTGCCAGTGCGCTCGGCTCATTGTAGGGCACGCCTTGTGGGATGGTCCTAGGGCACTATAAAATGCGTGACTAATGCATTTTAGCGCGGTGATGCGGACACCAGCACTAAAATGAGTTAGTCTAACCCCTGATGTGTGGTACTTGGCAGGGATGGAGACATATCCATGATTTAACTGTGCATATCAGTGACATCCACTGTCAAAAGGTCTAGTTTCTTAAAAAAAAAAATAGTATACATGAAGGTTGAGAAGCTCGATATTTGCCATATTCTTCATGAAAGGATAACTATTTTAGCCGGTGCAAGACATTTCATTTGTAGGTTCAAGTAAAACAAGCATTCTCATAAACACATTTGACAGTCAATTTGTAGTGACCTGGGGAAGGGCACTAGGACCCTGCCAGAGACAGAGGGATCAAGGGGGAACCAGACACCACATCCGGTCAGGGGTGTGGGGAAGTCAGTATCGACGTAAAGGGGAACAGGGACGGATGTGCACAGCCGGCTCGCAAGGAAACCAATAAAGAAACATAACCCTACCGGTGTCCTGTGTATCTGTGGGTCCGGGCGACGCGACAACTGGCGACAAGGATGGGATATGTTTCTTTATTGGCGGGCGACGCGACAACTGGCGACGAGGCAGGATCCTCATCTGGCGACCACCGCTGCGTGAGGGACCGACGACGACGTGTGCAGGAGAAGCTAGAAACGGAGCCAGGAGCCCACCCTGGTCCGCGCCGTGGAAAAACATCCGACCGCCAGAGAAGCGGTAAGAAACTGAAGTGCCCTGCTGCCCTGCAAGAGATCGTGCCTGCAGCCCAAATAGCAGAGAGACGCGCGAAGTTCAAAGGAACTATCGCGAGAGCAGGGCGGCCATTTTAAAAACAGGTAGATTGGACCAATCAGGAGCGAGGAACAAGGGGCGGCCATTTTGGAAGGTCAGGCAAAGCTCAGAAGACAGAAATATCGTGAGACTACGGCGGCCATCTTGAAGTCAGGCAAACCAGGCAAATAGGAGCAAAGAACAGCGCGGCGGCCATTTTGGAGTCAGGCGGCAACTGAAACGAATAGGAAAAGGCAGAAAAGAAGAAAACAGACAAAAGAAAAGAAAAAAAAACAGTGAAACGAAAGCAGAACACAGTGAAACCAAAGGGGAATAAAGAATAAAGAAGAAAAAAAAAAAAGGGAGAAAATGAGCGACAATGAGGAGAAGAAGAGCACGCAAGCCATTTTCCGCAGGCCCCTACCATTTAGCTTGTCGGAGCCGCAAGCAGGCATCAGGTGGGAAAGGTGGATCAGAAAATTTGAGCGCTACATGAGCGCCACGGACGTCCCGGACAACAAACAACTGCACCTACTTCTGAATCTCGCTGGGGACGAAATAGAAGATCTACTGTTAACTTTCCCCGACGCTCAAACAGCCAACTACAAGGGAGTGATAAAGTGTCTCACACAGAAATTTGACCCTCAACGAAACGTCGATTTTGAGAGGTACACGTTCAACACTGCATGCCAGCAAGGGGAAGAGAGCCTAGATGATTTCGCGACGAGACTGAGGAAACTGGTCGCGTATTGCGAATTTGACAAATTCGACAATGAGCAAGCAATAAGATTGCGTATCATAGAAGGTTGTCAATCAGTGGAATTCCGAACACGCATCCTGAAGGAACCAACGACGCTGGAAAAGATACTGACAATGGCTCGCACGGAGGCACGGGCCACAGCGCAGGCCAAACAGATGGAGACGGGAAAGGAGAAGAGAGTGGCGTCTGCATATCGTGTCACTGGGAATTTCAAAAAGAAAGAGTTCCAGGCGCCAGTCCCAACAAAGTGCGACCAAACATGCTACCGATGTGGCCTCGAATTCCCACATGTTGGTGCCTGCCCCGCAATGGGCCAGAAGTGCAGGAAGTGTAATAGGGACAATCACTTTTCAAGCACGTGCATGACCAGACAGTTCAGAAGCGAGAGAGGCAGACCAAGGATGACCAGCAACAGATATGCACGATACATGGAAACGGCAAATCGCAGTTCCTCTGACGAGTCCGACGAGACGGCAGCACCTGTGAGAGTAGAGAGACTATATCTAATGTCAGACACACCCAAGGAGGAGAAGACAACAGAGCACATTCATCTCGTGGAGAAGCAGCAAATAAAGAAAACGGCCACTGTCAACATTGATGTGGGGAACCACCAAGCAAAGTTCGTGCTTGACAGCGGAGAAACATGCAATATCATGTGCAGCTCGGAATACGAGAAAATGAAAGCGAAACCACCGCTGTCACCGTCGACCGTGGATGTGTTCACGTGGGGCTCCAGAAGACCAGTAGAAAACATGGGGAAATTCATGGAAACTCTAACATACAAAGGCAAGTCTTACCAAGAAGAAGCACACGTGCTCAAGGGTGATATCCCAGCACCATGCCTGCTAAGCAACGTGACAGCACAGGTGATGGGGCTACTAGCAATGACATACCACATGTCAGAAACGGAGAACATTCTACAAGAATACCCAGCCATACTGAAGGGTCTCGGCAAGCTAAAAGGAAAACAGATAACATTACACATCAATGAGTCAATTAAGCCGGTGGCCCAACATCACAGACGAGTACCGATCCACCTACAACCACAAGTTGAGGAAGAGATAACCAGCTTACTGGCACAAGACATCATTGAACATGCTGAAGGGCCAACGCCGTGGGTATCACCGATTGTGGCAGTTCCAAAGAAGGACACCTCAAAGATCCGCATCTGTGTAGACATGAGGATCCCAAACACCGCAATCGCAAGGGAACGTCACCCAGGGCCACACCTCAATGACATGATCAGCTGTCTCACTGGGGCCTGCCGATTCTCGAAGCTGGACCTGTGCAAAGGGTACCATCAATTAGAGCTGGATCACCAGTCCCGGTACATCACGACATTCTCCACACACCTGGGCCTGTTCAGATACAAGCGACTGAGTTTCGGAATATCATCGGCAGCGGAGATATTCCAGGAGACAATAAGGCAGGTGATAAGGCCGGTGCAGAACAGCCTCAACTATAGTGATGACATTTTGGTATTTGGCAAAACAGACAAAGAACATGATACCGCTCTGCGTCAAGTGTGTTCACAGCTGGAGCAAGCGGGACTGACGCTGAATGGAGACAAATGCGAGCTGGGGAGAGGGGAACTGGTGTTCTTCGGACACATCTTCTCCAAGCACGGGATGTGGCCAGACCCCAGCAAAGTAGAAACGCTGAAGAACGCAAAACCTCCAACGGATGTGGCAGAAGTGAGATCGTTTTTAGGACTTGCCAGCTACTGTGCGCGATACATACAGGATTTTGCCACGGTAAGCACACCGCTAAGAGAACTGACCAGACAAGTGCAGAAGTTCGTCTGGTCCCAGGAATGCGACAAGGCATTCGAGGACATCAGAAAAGCGGTGATGACTGTGGAACATCTCGCTTACTTTGACCCGCACCTGTGCACTGAACTGACTGTAGATGCTAGCCCGGTAGTACTAGGGGCAATACTAGCGCAACACCTGCCAGGGAGAGACTCACCACGAAAAATAGTCGCATATGCCAGCAAAAGCTTAACAGACATTGAGAAGGCATACTCGCAACCAGAAAAGGAAAGCCTAGCAGTGGTCTGGGCGTGTGAACACTACCACATGTTCATCTACGGGAAGCCATTCACCATCATAACTGACCACCAGGCACTGGTAACAATCTATGGCAGCCCGGCCGCCAAAATGCCACCCAGGATCGAGCGCTGGGGCATAAGGCTGATGGACTACGATTTCACGATTGTACACAAGCCAGGGAAGGAACACAACCCGGCAGACTACATGTCGAGACACCCGCTGCCGCAGGCACAGGCAATGACATCCATGGCAGAAGAGTACCTAAATTTCATACTGAAACAAAACACACCGGCACCTATAACAATAGCGGAGCTAGCAAAGGAGACGGAGGACGATGCAACGCTGCAGCTGGCCATGGAGACAATGAGAAGGCAGAGATGGAAGCACGTCAACAATAACTGCACATGGGGAGAAGGAGTATGCAAGGAAGAAATGTTGGCTTTAAAGAAAATACATGAAGAGCTGTCTGAGACAGACACAGGAATAATGATGCGAGGAACCAGAATAGTGATCTTGAATGCACTCAGGCGGCAACTGGTCAATTTGGCTCATGAATCACACAGAGGCATGGTAGCAACGAAGAAACTGCTAAGAGAGAAAGTGTGGTTCCCTGGCCTGGACCGCATGGTGGAAAACACCATCATGACATGTCACCTCTGTCAAGTGACGGGCTCACCAGCCAAGCCTAAACCACTACAGATGTCCGAACTGCCAAGAGCGGTGTGGACAACACTAGCAGCTGATTTCTTTGGGCCGCTGGACACAGGCCATTATCTGTTGGTAGTCATGGATGAGTACTCGCGATTTCCTATAGTGCGACAGGTGTCATCAACATCAGCAACAGCAACCCTACCAATATTGGATGACATTTTTGCAGCCTGGGGCTCACCAGAAACACTGAAAACAGACAATGGTCCTCCGTTCTCAGGAGACGAGTTCCACCGATTCATGGTCTACCTAGGAGTAAACCACAGAAAGATAACTCCGCTGTGGCCGCAGGCGAATGGAATGGTAGAGAGGTTCATGGGGAGCATCAAAAAGGTAGTTCAAAGAGCGAAGCTGGCGCAGATATCGCTCGGCCAAGCTCTGTGTCAGATGCTACGAGACTACAGAAACACGCCACATAGCACCACAGGAAGATGCCCGGCGGAGCTAGTACTGGGAAGGACATGCAGGACGAGACTACCGCAAGTAGAAGCAATCATGGCACCAGAAAACAACAGCATTGCAGCTAAGGACAGAGAGGCGAAAGGGAAGATGAGACTACGCAGATGCCAGGCGACACGCCATCCCGTCACACCTGAAGGAAGGGGACACAGTGATAGTGCGTCAACGTCAGCAGAGGAAATCTGACAGCATGTTCTCTAAAGACCCGCTGACAGTAACGAAAGTGAAGGGCCCAATGATCACGGCGGAATCAGAACACCAGAGGATCACACGGAATGTCTCACACTTCAAAGGGCTGAAGGAGAAACATGAAGAGGACCAAGATGAGGAAATAGCAGAACACAACGGGTCAGAAAGCAACGGACAGGAGCAAGGACCAGTGGAAGAGCAACAAATGGAGACCGGCTCAAGAAGAGCATGCAGGAGGCCCAAGAGACTAATTGAGGAAATGTAACGGGCGAAAGCACACCGGCACGTCAGCTGACAGGCTTGTATCCATGACCATCACCCGATCCACGGGTTGACGTGCTCGTCATTTCTTTGTGACCAAAGGGGGAGATGTAGTGACCTGGGGAAGGGCACTAGGACCCTGCCAGAGACAGAGGGGTCAAGGGGGAACCGGACACTACATCCGGTCAGGGGTGTGGGGAAGTCAGTATCGACGGAAAGGGGAACAGGGACGGATGTGCACAGCCGGCTCGCAAGGAAACCAATAAAGAAACATAACCTTACCGGTGTCCTGTGTATCTGTGGGTCCGGGCGACGCGACACAATTCATTTATTTTCTCTGGTATCAGCTGCTCTCAAGTAACCAATGTTTCACAATAACAGAAGCATCGCTCTGCAACACTGCGGTGCGACATCAGGCCAAGCGAAAAAGATTACACTTGTAACCTACGTGGACAAGGTATCTCAAACTACTACATGACTTACTGTGATCAAACTACTATATGACTTACTGCGATCAAACTACTATATGACTTACTGTGATTAAACTACTATATGACTTACTGTGATTAAACTACTATATGACTTACTGTGAAGTAATTACATTCTTAGGAAGTGGAACATTGCGCTTTGCTGTCATGAAGTGATCAGGAAAGCCTTCAATGGAATTAATATTTAGGGTACACAACTCCCTACCCCTCCTCTTGCCCACCCCAACCTTGCTTCTGTAACGGAAAGAAAAGCCAACTCGTAAAGCAATTAAAGGCGTTTCGGTGCACCTAACCCACTGTCTGTGCACTACCTTGCTTTTAGTTATTTATGTTTTTTTGCAGTTATATAGCGCCAACCCCGCCCGAAGGTACTGAAGTGCTTTAAATGAGCAACAGTTACATTACACAAGATCACATTCATTTTTTTCCAGACACAAAGTGATGAAGTGATTTGCCTGGAATCACAACACCGAGACTGTAACCAATATTAAAGTGAACAACTCAAACGTTGCAAGGCATTGTGCCTCACACTCAGAACATTGAAATAATGACAGTGACCGGTGATAGCATGCGACCGCTAGCGGGAACCTTATAATTGGCATTGTGTGGAATCATGAATTCACGATGGCTGCGAACTGCCACTTACTAGTGCTGTGTATATGTTCCATGACAGTATGACTCTTGAGGGCTGGCTGGCTATTGTGAATGATTTACCTTATAATACTGGTGATATGTTTTTGCTGGTTACACTGCTCTTGCCACACACTCTTGAAGTTGAGCACGACTCTCTCCGTCGGATGGGACTCCTCTCAAATCTCTGAAAACCGTCCCGGGGCCATGGTGTACTAAAAGGCGGTGCCTGAGGCCATTGGTGCAGTAGCTGCAGTGTTGCGTGGCAAAAAAACCCAAAGCAGCCCCATGTGCCCACCACCAGTGTCAGTGCGTCTCTGGCCAAGGGGTATTTGGGGGGGCAGCCACCCATAGGGAGGTCTGCCCCCTTGAGTATTTTGTGGAAGTGAAGCAGTCGGACGACTGCTCGGGGTTTGGGCTATTTTGGTAGCCCAAGGGTTATATAAACAGCTATTTTAAGGAACCAGCCACCATTTTGTTTAGTGACATGGTGGCTGGTACCTGGCAGTTAGCAATTTTGCCCCACCCTACAGCCCCTGTTCGTACGCTGTGGGTCCTGGTCCGCCTCTTGTTTCCTCTTATATTTCAGACAGGTGCACTGTTGTTGATTACAGGTGCGCAGAGGGGTTATGCTGTTGAGTTTGTCGCTTGAAGCTGGTGCATAGGCAGTTGGCAGAGAAGTTGCCATGGTTTACCGAAGCTAATTATTGTCAGCGGCAGTTCAGGCCAAAAGGGAACGGGTAGGCAAGTTCACGCCGGGATGAGCCAGGTAGTTTAAGGTTCTGTAGGAAGTTTAATGGGTTAAGAGGTTAATAGATGTAGGAAAGATGGAAGGGATTTTGGAAGTCTCAGTTGCAGTTGACCAGCCTGGAGCATATACAATGTGGAGTATTAGGTTGTTATGAAGGGAGGAGGGTTTTCTTGAGGGTGGAGGTTAGCTTAACATAGGTGGGTAACTTTGTATAGTGAGGTTGTAGTTTTGTAATGCGAAGGACAAGGTTGGTTCTGTGATGTGCACCTGTTTCAATAAACTGGCCTTTTCCACACAAACCTGGTGTCAGTGTAGTCTGTGCTGCTCCCCTCTTCCCCAATTGGGAGAGGTGCCTTGCCGTAAAAACAATAACAGGCAAGTCGCCACCCCCTGGAACCAATCAGGGCTGATGAGGGTACGAACTGTCTGTTAGGTTGGATATTGTGTGTTGTATTTACAAAACACTGTTAATCATGAATTCGTCCACGATGGGCCTGAGCTTCACTAGAGTAGATTTTCTTCAATGGGCTATAAATTGTGCCTGTCTTTATTTAATCAAAACTGATCAGCAATACACGTGACGGCGCGATCGCTAATGCTGTGCTGCGTTTGCTCCTGATGCACCACAGGAGGTCGGAGAACACTATAATTTGGTGACTAATGCCGTTTAGTACGGTGTTGCGGATACCGATACTAAAATGCTAACCCCTGATGTGTGGTACTTGGCTGCATAGAGCATCAAAGATACTGTTCAACATTTACTTTGCTACGTTTGACCAATAGGAAGACATCACAGATTATGATCGTAAGGCTCCCAGTGCCCATCTGAGCAACAAAAAACATGGATTGAATAATCTGCATTTTCCTCTGCCCACAATGAGCCACCAGGCGCAGCATAAAAAATGTCAGCCTCTCAGCACTTTAAATGGTCCATTTTATCTCACTTTGTTACTAGCACTGAATTGTTGGGATTCAGCTGTGGGTTATACTATTCAGGCACACTGCATGCTGCTATGTACAGCTTAGGCTGGACCACACCGGTACCACTTCAGAAGTGTGTGTGGACTACAGCTCACTGGAAACTGGTCATCAGTACAACATCTCAGAGCTGCCAGTACTATGTCCACACTACTGTCCCAGATGAGCCTGCATTAAGAGCTCTGGGCCATCAAAAACAACAGCTGACAGCATGTGTGACCTGCTGCATAGCACTGAAAGAGGAGCTGAGTGTGCTCAACTTTTGGTTCTGAGTGTATGGGTGAGATGATCACAGTGTTTCTTCATCCTATAGTCCCTGCCACGTGATCTAAAAAGCACAGTGTTTTGTACAGCACAAGGAACCGATCAGCACTCCAGTGCATAAGTACTCTCTAGGAAATGAGCATATGCCTGGATCTCCCCTCATCCAGTGCTTATCCCACCAAGCTAACAGGAATGCAGCAATACACAATTCTGTCTGGGGGGGGATTCCTCTACTCCTCAAGTTTTCACCAGGTAGGCCTGGGCTTCCCAAAATGGAATTCAAGGTCCTCCGAGTTATGTACTAGTGCAGCCACTTCTGCACTCAGGGTACATTCACAGCACACTCACTGCCTGTTACTGTTGTCCTCATGTATGATGCTGCCACCAAAATTCCCACATGCACTCAGTCTGCACACACTGTTCAGTAGTGCACCCTCTCTGTACTGCACCAGAGCGTGTTTATTTTAAAATCACACCCTGCTAGCATACATACATTTACCTTGTGCAAGCTGTAGCACACTTTACCCTATGTGTAGTGTATTCCTTGCAAGCACTCAGCACGTTTTCATCATGCATGCCCATCCATATCAGCCTGAAGTAAGCCAGGGGTGAGTTAAATACACAGCAGCAGAACTTTTAAAAAGGTGAGTGAGCCTAGTGATACAGATTAAAAGGACCTGTTCACTACCACTGATCACTACACAGTATGCTGCCACCACCGCGCTTGTGCTGCTTATCTCCTGGTGAAGGCTGTAGCCTTCCACCACTATGAGGGGAGGGCTTCGGGTGCCTCTCCCGGTCCAACAAGACTGCAGTAAGGCTGCAGAATTTACTTGAACTCTAATTTTAACTGACTCAATTCAGGAGACTTGTAAGCTTGTATGCTTTTTAAAAAAACAATTCTTGGCATTTGATTTGATTTTATTTGTTGTACATTCACTCACTGTTGGCTGCATTCGCCCTGCTCTCTGCATTTCTCCTCGGTCCACCGCAGGTTTCACCGTTTGAGTGTAGGGAGATTGCGGGACAGCGGAAACAGTTTTCCCTCACTTCCGGGCAGATCGGAGGTTAGCAGTCTAGATGCTCGCCTCCTCTACTTAATCGCATGCCTGACACGACGCGCAGCGGGCGCGCCGCTGGCACGCCAAAGGCAACCTCGTCTGCGCCCGTCCGCGCCCAGCCGTCGTCAGGAGCCAGGACCCCTGTATGTTTCACGCCAGAATCAGGAACCAGGCAGAAATACACCTACACCAACCTGGAACACCTCGATATTAGACGAGGTAGTTCAGATAAACATACTCATCATACTAATGCAACGCTTAGAGCCCTCCCGGTTATGGAGGGGCCCTTCGCGTGCAGGGCCTGTCAATTTCAGAGCCTGGAGTTGGAACAGAAGCACGAAGACTCTACGACAACTGACCTAGGCAAGAGTCAGCACAGCCCCTATGTGGATACCCTTCCCCAGACCACTTCAAGAAACCACATGGTCAAATCTGCCCAAGGTTGGAACTGCTTCCTAAGCAATGTCAGATCCCTGCCTAAGCACGCAGTCAAAATCTGTGACCTATTTACCTCTAAGAACCCCGATATTGGATTCCTGACCGAAACCTGGATTAAACCCAGCTCCACACCCCTTCCATAGCAGTGGCACGCCCGGAGGGCTACCGCATTCAAAGATTGGACAGACAATCCAAGGTGGGGGGGGGGGGATGGGGTGAGGGGGGGAGGGATAAAGCCATCATTCATAAAGAATCTATCAAAGTTTCCATACTCGAGCAACGAGGCAATGATAAAATCGAAATCCTAGTCTTTAGAATTGGCCTGCTTCCCCAACACAGCTGGAAAGGTGCCCTTGTATACCGGCCCCCAGGACCCCTCTTAGATTTCTCACTTCAACTAATGAACTAATGGGATTAATCTCCTCCCATGTCATTGCAACAAAAAATGTCTTGCTCTTGGGAGACTTTAACGTGCACAGTGAGAACACTGCAAATCAGGATGCCTCTACGCTCCTGGCAGACTTAGCCACTCTAGAACTAAATAAGATCAACGATGGCCCCACTCACTCAGCTGGGCACACGTTAGATCTCATTTTTACTAACTCTTCCAGCATTTTCTGTGAAGCTCCTTGTCCGCTCACATGGACTGACCACTCATTAATAGATTTCCAAATCAGGTGTCCCAGGGTACCCGACGTTCTCCTTATGACCCCCCCCCTTAGCTTTCACAGAGAGTGGCATAAAATTCCCCCAACCTCTTCCAGGATATAATATAATTCCAGCACTCTGGAATCAGATAATGTGGAGCAACGCCTGGCTCGCTATAATCCCACAGTTAAAACTGCTATTGATCGTCTGGCCCCTCTGAAACAATGCCCTAGTTTGGCTTGGCGCCCCCAGACAGCGTGGTTTTCCTCCAACCTTCGGACGGAAAAGCGTCTTTGTAAAAAGTTGGAACGGCATTGGCGCCATTCCCATGATGCACAGGACAAAGAGAGATATAAGATCACTCTGGCTCAATATCATAAAAATATAAAAAGCGCTCGCAGAATCCATATTGCGCTGCAACTTAATCAGTCAGGGAATGCCCCCAAAGTTCTCTACCAAATCCTAAATTGCTTCACTAACCCTAAGGCATGTAACAACGAAGCAGCTCCCTCCCAAGCTCTCTGTGATAAAATAGCAACATATTTTACTCAGAAAATTGAGCTGATCTACGATAAAATCACCTCAGTCGGGAACTCACAGCAGGATTTTATAGCATACTACTCTCCTGCCCCGCCTAATGTGTAGACGTTGGAAAATTTCCCCACGCTCACTGCCCATGATGTAGAGTTATTACTGAACACAGTAAAATCAGGCTCCCCTTTGGATATTATTCCGGCTAAGACCACCTCACTGCTCTCTAAACAGCTATCCCCCCAAATTTGCTCAATCCTCAATCTCTCGATGAGAGAGGGCCAACTTCCCACTGAATGGAAGGCGGCACAAATAATTCCCACCCATAAGAAGATCAAGGCCCCCATGGAAGACCTATCCAACTATCGCCCAATTTCTCTGTTACCTCTCCTGAGCAAGATACTGGAAAAACATATCAACAACATCTGTCTGACTATGTCAAAGCCACAAGCTGCCTTGATCTATCTCAGTCTGGATTTAGGCCCAGGTACAGCACTGAGTCAGCTCTGATTGCTGTCACCAACAATATTAGACAGTCCCTGGACAACGGACAAGCAGTACTTCTTGCACTGCTCGATTTGTCTGCTGCCTTCGACACGGTCTCTCATCTCACTCTGCTCAGGAGACTTAAAGAAATTGGAATCCTAGGGCAAGCCTTCCAATGGATGTCGAGTTTTCTCTCTCATCGAACTCAGACCATCAACTTAGGCCCTTTCCGCTCAAAGACCATGGGACTGACTAAGGGAGTACCCCAGGGATCCTGTCTCAGTCCCACTTTATTCAACATTTATGTTGCTCCTTTAGCGGGATTACTTAGGAAACTGGGTTTCGTACCAATCTCGTATGCTGATGACACTCAGCTCCTATTTCCTTTGACAAACACACTCCCAACGCTCAGTCTAACTTCTTGGATGGCATGATGGCAATCGCTAGCTGGATGAGGAACAATTTCTTCCAGCTTAATGCGGGGAAAACTGAGATCATGCTGTTTGGAGATGCCCCTATGATGTGGTCTCCAAGCTGGTGTCCAGAGGAGTTAGGAACCATTCCAGCTCCCAAGACTTGTGGTCAAAAACCTGGGCATACGCCTGGACCAGAAACTGACAATGAAGGAGCACGCTGCAACCACCGCCGGCTCCTGCTTCAACGTGCTAAGCCTCCTACGAAGGTATTTCCCTTCCTCCCTCTGACCACTCGGAAAACACTCATCCAGGCAGTGCTGAGCCGCCTGGACGACTGCAATGCCCTTCTGATCTCAGCTAAATCATCACTGAGCAGATTACAAGTAGTCCAAAACACTGCGGCTCGCCTGGTGTCAAATGCCCCCCCCCCGAACTGCCTCCCTCCCGCTCCTACATTAACTGCATTGCCTTCCAGTGCGTAAGCGGATCAGAATCAAGATTTGCTGCATTGTGCATAAGACCTTAAATGGCAAAGGTCCAAGCTACCTTGTAGAAAATATCATTAAATACCCGCCATCCAGGTCCCTACGCTCAGGGACTAAGTCTCTAGTCCTTGTACCACGTTGCAAGAAATCGCGTCTGGGTGGTAAAGCTTTCTTCCACCTAGCCCCCTTCTACTGGAACCAACTCCCCATCCATCTTCGACAATGCCCTGATCACCTACAGTTCAGAAGGCTCCTTAAAACTGCACTGTTTTAACCGGTCTCCCCTCTCTGGCCGGCTGCAGCCCTCCCACAGCGCGGAGATACCCCTTGGGGGGTGATTCGGGCACTTTATAAACTAATAAATATTAAATACACGAGACAGGCCTATGTCATGGCCAATGTTCCCTCTAATTTTTTTCCTCTGTGTGCGGCAGTGTAAGGTCTCTGTGCGCTGCAGCCAATGCTATGTGCGGCAAGAACCGGACCGCGCATATGGGTGCAGCGACAAATATCAGTGCAAACATCACTCCAAACGTTTGCTTAAAAAATGAAAATACAGTGCATTCCACACATACAGTGCCACATGATGGCTCTTAAGGCAGGTTTGCAATTTACATACACACATCATGACATGAATTGGTTACACAGGCAAGTACAATTCGGCTTTATAAAAGCACAGGACTCCAACGGTTGTACCAATATAAGATTTCACTAAAGATTCTCAACTAGAGCTCTGTTCATAGGGTGGGAAAATGTCGGGAGCCTATACAAGATCGCATACCTGGGGATACATGCAGGGGGCACATGTTATCCCCCGTGTGTATGCACTCAAGTCTCTGCAGGGCATGGACTTGGCAGTCCATGCCCTGCAGGAATTTGCTTTGGCGTTCCCATTTCAGTGCCTTTTTTAATAGGTACCGCCGTGGGACCGCCGGGCACTTTGAGATCTGCATGGTGCACATTCTTTGCAGCAGGAATATTAACCCTGTGCGCTACCTTAAAACTTCCACTAGAGAAAACTCAGAGAGTTATCTTGACATATTTAGTATTGCATGAAAATTGCTGGAGACAAGGAACATCGCAGCAGGTGGTATTAAAGCAATAATATACCTGCAAACATGGCATTCCTCCCACCCACCTCCCGAAATCCGCACCCGGTACAGTAGCACCGGTCACACACCCCTAAAGCTGGCCCTGGTACCGCGGCTGAGCCCTATTAACCAAAGAAATGCAGCAAGTCTACCAGGGACATCTTAAGGATTTTGGGGGCCCTGGACCAAACCTATTTTGGGGGCCCCTGTTCAGAACAGGTTTGAATTTATGATTTCATTTCAGCTCTTTCATGCCCTCTTAGGCCAGGTCACTGACAGTATTCAGGCGCAATTGTCCGAATTCTAAATGTGTTTACATCTAATGTTCAGGGATAGTGATGTGCGTCATCAATATTGTAACACATCAGCAGTTCACTAATATTACTGCAAATAATATCTGTGACACTCCCATTTCTCATATGTTTGGTCTTATTGCGATTTAAAAGAAATCTTTTTATGGATATTGCATGAAAAAAAAAACATTTCTTTGCAGAATGGCTATAATAGACTCATACATCATCTACCTTAATAATAAATTAAAGGATAATGGTATTCAAAACAATCGGTTTAGAAATTTTTCAAGGTCATCACGGCAAGACATCAGGCGGCTCCCCTTAGAGGCTGGGGCGCTGGGCCAGAGCCCACTTTCGCCATGCCTTAAATTGTCTCTGAAGTCTCTGCCCTGCCAAGTACCACGCATCAGGACTTAGACTAACGCATTTCACACATCACAAACAACCCCAACAAACAATTAAAATGAGTAAAACAAATATAAACATGAAACATTAATATTCAAATTATTACATAAAACAAAAAAATTAAAACAATTAATAAAAATAACATCATTTTAAACTAATCAGTCAACAATTAGTTAAAAAACAAAATAGCAATTACTCCATTTATTCATTTACTTAACTATGAATTAATACAGTCATTTGAATTAATAATTAACAATAATTTACAACCCACTAGTAAATCAAAAATGTCTAATTACATTTAAAAACAATTAAATAATAGATTAAAAATTACAGATGATACAAAAAACGAATAATATAATACTAATACCTTATAATGCCATAATATCTGATTTTTATCAAAATTATTAAAACACTATTTTTAGAAAAAATAAAACGATATTACATACTACGACATTTAAAAAAAAAACTATATTATGTACCGATAAACACAACATGCATACCTTCTTTGTTTGAATCAACATTGAAGAGCTGGTACAGCTGTTATCAGGGCCGGCTTTAGCGCTGGTGGCGCCCAGTGCGACAATGGTTGTTGGCGCCCCCCCAGTGACCACCTCTACCATGCATTCCCTCACTACCACCCTTTAACAGTGCCCCTCAAGTCTCCATAGCCACTCCATCCCTCAGATGCATTAAATTAGTTGTATAGCGCCACTTATACCAGTGTAGGGTGTCAGAGCACTTTACATCACACGCACAAAACACAGAGACAATCAATCATAGTTGTGCAAATCAGTATATAGGAAATGTTACATAAGACAGAGGACTATAAGGTGTAGGAGTCACATGTCCTCCACACTGGTAGACAGTATAGTTTAATAGCACTTGGTCTGGAGAAGCACAAACTCAGAATTTAAAAAGTAACACCATAGTTGGGGGTTCTTTTTAATAATCAGAATTGATTTATATCCAAATTAATCCTTTTTCCAACATTAGAATAATGAAAGACGGGGGGAAAATCATAACGCTCTCATCCATACCTTGCAGGTTGCATGCAGCTCTTTGATGACAGTTAATAGCTCACTGTTCTATGCTAGGATGTTAACTTATTAACTGCAAGTAATAAAAGGATCTCTCAGACCAAACCAATGACCCACTGATCTATTTAAATTACATGCACTTTGTGATCTGCTGTTACAAGTTCTTTGCAGTAGGCATATTAACCATCTGCGCTACCCTACCTCAAAGCTTCCACTAGACAAACCTCCGGTCTTTCTGTAGGAAGAAAATTAATCACAGAGTTATCTTGACATTTTTATTGACGGCTAAAAACTGCTGGAGGCCAGAACGCTGGCAGAAGGTCCTTTTAAAACTATTATAAACTGCAAACACGACGCCCTCACCTAAAGTCAGCGCCGCCCTAGAGCCGGCCCTGGCTGTTATGTGCAAAGGTTGAAACGTTCCCTTTGTTCTTCTCAAGAAGAAAACTCGGGCGTGCCGGAGATAAGACTCCAGACACTGCCCAGCCGAGCCCACAACACTATCTGCCCCTCTCTATTCACAAATAAGGCAGCAAGTCTACAAGCACGTCGTGCTTGTAGACTTGCTGCCTTTTATTTGTGAATAGAGCACAGCTGGGGGCAGATTGGTGCCGTTGTGAAAGTACTCATGTTAATTGCAGCGCATGACGGGCGCTGCCATTAACATGATTACTTTAACAAAGGCACACAATCTGACCGTTTTCGCGCGGCACGCATTTTAAAAGCGGCGGCGCGAAGGTCCTCAGTTGCCTGTGCGCGCTTCACATTTTATAATGCGCGCTACAGGAAACATAGCTGCGCGCGCGCCCAGGCGCGCAGCTTATTGGGAACAGTGGTCATGGCACACACGCATGATCTGTGATCGCATATGACAAAAAAAAATCATCATTAGGGATCCAGACAACAATACAGTTGGGCACTCCGGGTAGGGGCACAGATCTCTCACCATACAGAGGACTTTTCCGTTTCAACAGTAATTATTTCACAAAATAAATTAATATGAAATAAGGGGGGGCAGTGTAAGAAAGTGGCTCTGTATATACTGAACCAAAGTAAGGTTCAGTGTGCACAGAGTCCACAGTCCCCAGAGGTTTGGCAGAGGCTAAAGTTAGATATAACCTTACTCTCTAAAGTGGTAGCTTGGTCGAGCAGTAAGGCAGTATCAGAGGACAGTGTAAAGCACTTGTTGTACACACTCAGTCAGCAAATGGTCTCACACACTCAAGAACTGAACTCTAGGCCAATGGTTTGTATATAAAAATATATGCTTGTTTTATTTTAGAACCAACAATAGGTATCAGAATATACTTTCTCAGAATGAGATGCTTTAGATAAATACTTTCAATAGGCAATAGACTTTTGAATGCAATGGTTACAGTTGTTGCAATAGGCAACACAAATTCAAACACAATTTAACATTGAGCTCAATGGGAATTTCTAGTTAAATGCAATAGATTACTTTTTGGATTACTTTTTTACCACAGGACTGGATCCTAGATTCAGTCCTGGGACATCTCCTGTAAACAGTTGAGTAAAAACTTTTGGTTACAGTTGTGATTTTTAAGGAATATTATTGTATTTTAAAAGTTGGCACTTAGAAACTTTTTCACATAGAATCACCAATGTCATCCTATGGGAGGAAATTCACTTAGCAGGTAAGTAGTGTTATCGTTACTTTTTCTTACTCAGGGTTGGATGCTGGATCCAGCACTGGTGCATCTCCTGTAAACAATTGAAAGAATGCATTTATGTCACACAGGCGATTTTTAACGAATATTTGTAAGTTTGCAAAATCGACACTTAGAAACTTTTTCAGCAAAAACCAGGCAATGTTATCCTATGGAAGGAAATTCAAGTTACCGGTAAGTACAGTTACAATTACTTTTCAGGGTCAGTGCTGGGCACCAAGATCCAGCACTGGGATCTCTCCTGATAACAGGTGAGTATTTTCGTTTTCGTGATTCGGCTGATTTTAGATGAATATTGTAAAGTTTCAAAACTCCACACTTAGAAGAATTTCCAAGTGAAACCAGTCAATGTTACC
Source organism: Calotriton arnoldi (assembly GCA_963921515.1). Classification (NCBI taxonomy): domain Eukaryota; kingdom Metazoa; phylum Chordata; class Amphibia; order Caudata; family Salamandridae; genus Calotriton; species Calotriton arnoldi. The sequence goes on along the minus strand of CAWUFW010002316.1, from coordinate 2,196,265 downwards.
CTATGGAAGAAAAGTGAGTTATCGGTTTTTGGGTAAGTACTCGACTGGCAGAGTTAAGGTTCTGGGCATAGACTCAGGGGTCTCCCAGGGTCAGGTAAGTACAGTTGTTACACCCTCAGCGGCAAAGGGGCGGCCGGGTGCAGAGTGAGTAGGCCCAATGTTATCCTATGGAAGGCAGGGGGCCTTTGGTTGGTGGCTGCTGGCAAGCAGGCCACGCGGCTGTGGGAGCTGGGCTCCTGGTCACTTGCTCAGGGCAAATGTGGAAGTAGATTAGAGTAGAGGTTGCACTGCCAGGGGCACTCGGGCGGCTGGGTGCAGGGTGCTTTTGAGCCATCGGGCGCTCAATGTTATTCAATGGAGAAGCTCAAGAACGAACAAAGGCTGCAAGCTCGGGGACGAAGATTCTTCAGGTGCGACCACCACTTCGAGAGGTAAGTTGGGTAGTTGGAGGTTAGGTAGGCACCCAGGAGTTGGGCACAGGGGGCCGCAGGGCGCTGGGTGCAGGGGTGCCTTTTGGCGTCGGGAAATCTTACCCTCAGCTGGTCGCGGTTGGAGGGTCCCTGGTTCTGAGGCTGCAGGCGTCGTCAGGAGCGTCAAGGTGGGTCCTTGGGTGCTGGATTTGGGGTCACAGTCGCCGGGGGGACGTCCTCGAGGTCTTTGTTCACTCCAGCACAGGCCAGGCTTGGCGGGTGCAGAGTGTGCAGGGTTTGCGGTTCCTGGCTGATGCCAGGGGCTAGTTACTTGCTTTGAGCAGTACCACTGCTCGTGGGAGTCCCAGGTAGTTAGAGTCACAAGGCAGTCAGGTCCTCCGGGGTTTTTGAGGTTGCTGACCACTGGAGACGCCGGGGTTTAGCAGGAGCAGGTTCGAGGGTCGACAGGCCGGTAGGGCTGGGGCCAAATCAGTTGGTGTCTTCCTCTTGTTAGCAGCTGCACGGCAGGTCTTCTTGTTTCTTGTTCTTCTTTCTTGTTTCGGAATCTGGAACTAAGGAAGTATGGTTCAGGGTGCCCCTAAATACCAGATTTAGGGGCGTTACAGGTAGGTAAAGGGCAGGGACCAATGGGTCCCTTCCCTGGGGTGGGTACACCCCCTATCCTGCCACTCTCCAGTGGGAGGGGGGCAGGAGCCTAGTCCTGATTGGGTAGGGCTCCCCATCTTCAAGATGGCGAGAACCCGGAGATGTGCTTCACCTTGCCTCCCCCACCTGAGGGGTGGGGTTGGCAGAGGCTGGCACACCCCCTTTCCTCCCTTGGTTTTCCCGCCAGTCCTCCCGCCAGAGTGGGGCTGGAACCAGTGGGGACCAGTTGCTGAGTACAGCAAGTGGTCTGGGGAAGCTCACAAAGGTGGAATGCCTTTGAAGCTTCCTCTGCCCATCCTGGGGGAGGAGGCCTAGCACCTCGCCCAGGACGTGCATTGTTGCAGGCCCGGGAGAGCGGATGGCTCTCTACCCAGGGGTCCAGCAACATGTCTGCTGGGTGGCAGCCTAGGCAGCCCCTCAGACAAGACGTGGATTGTAGGTTAGGTTCAGGGGGCAACTCTAAGTTGCCCTCTGTCGTGCATTTTACATTAAATCCCACACTGGCATCAGTGTGGGTTTAATGTGCTGAGAAGTTTGATACCAAACTTCTCAGTCTTCAGTGTAGCCATTATGGTGCTGGGGAGTTCGTAATGACAACCTCCCAGCACCATATACTCTTAATTGCATCACTGCACTTACAGTGCCCAGGAATGGCCCTGGGTACTGTAGGGGCACAGGGCTCTTGCACCTGTGCCCACACCACTGGCATAGTGCACCCAGCTAGAGGGGTGACTGAGGTATGCCAGGGCAGTGTGTTTATGGGCATGGCACACAGGGATGTGTGCCATGTCGACTCTCTGTTTAGTTCTGCACCAAGACACTCAGCCTGCAAAGGCAGGGTGTGTGTGTCAGGGTACAGGGCCTCTAAGGGTGGCACAATAAGTGCTGCAGCCCTTAGGGGCCTTCTCTGGTCACAGTGCCCTGGGTACCTAGGGTACCATTTACCAGGGGCTTACCTGTGGCCAGAGATGCCAATTGGGTTTAGGCTTTAGTACAGTTTTTAGGGAAGGAACACAGGCCCTGGGTACCTGATTGGCAGGGACCCAGGGCACACCAAGGAAAAGTGCATCAGCTATCAGGCAAAAAGTGGGGGGGTTACTGCAACAGAAACCCACTTTCCTACAGACAGTACCAATTAGGGTCACTTGTGGGCTATAACTTGTGGAGGAATGGATCTGACAGAGGCAAGAACTGGAGCGGGCACCAACAAAGAGAGCCGGTGTGTGGCCACCGGGTTTAAGAGAAGTGTTAGTGTAGCACCGTTTGAGGGAGCACAATTGGGGTCATTTGTGTTAAAGAGTGTAACTTGTGAGGGCAAGGCACCACAGTGAAAACTGTACATTGAGAGCAGAGACAGGAGGACATGGGGTTCTTCATACAATGTAAGGACCTTAAAAACATAGATCCAGTAGTAACACAAAGAGTTAGAGAGCCAGGTGGGGTTGTTATACTTGGAAACAATTGCTGGCTGTAACCAAGTTCATAGACAGGTGTGCTGCCGACAGCAGTGAAACGCCACTCAGAGTGTCACACATAATGCTTATAAAGTCACACATAAACACACTTCAAACACAGAAATGCCATGTAAACTGAAAACTTGGCACTGGCCTTGGTAATGGCACATAGAGCACTTAAAGCCTCTGCTCAGGAATCCTGCCTGTGTACTTCAATATCCCTCTTATTCAGCCTGGGCACCACATATAGCATCTCAGGTGCCTGGTCCATGTGTAAGTTGAACCTATCACTGACTTCGCATCACAATACCAGTAGGTTTACCCAACACAAGTAAAGTGGCACTGCACATCTGTCCCATTTTGCAAAGCCCCTCAGTCTGGTATACAGGGCCAGGATGTTCCTCAACCAGAATGGCCCCTGTCTGCCTTAAGAACTCTGGACAAAGTTGTTGAAGGTGGGCTCAGTGATCGATGATGCTGGCTCCAACTCCTCCATGTCAACTGCCCAGTTCAGAGGGGCAGAGAGAACATGCCCTAAGCCTACGTGTGACCTGGGTGTCAATGTTTCCAATGTCTTGTTGTCCTCAACCTCTGCATAAAGTTCTCATATAAGAGAAAAAGGTACCCCCTACATAATTTCAGGTCCAAGAGGAAGGGGAAACAACAAAAGCTAAGAAAAAACCTCTATACTGACCTACTTTACTTTACTGTTGGCCAAAAGGCTCATATTAGAGACATATCCCCAAATGATCAACTTACAACATGATTAGTTCGTGGAACTGTATTGTATTATTTATAAACATATATATATATTTTTTTTTTTAAGTATAGAGGTTTTTTCTTAGCTTTTAAAGTTCTCATATATTCTGTTCCATCTCCATTTCTTGAATATGGTATTATATGAGTAACAACCCACGTGTAGCAGTGTATGAGGACTATGGTTCAATGATGATGAGCAGGTGAGTATGAAATGGCATATGACATTTATTGAAGTTTTTGCAGTGTTTCATCACAACTCATTCACCTACTTGGAGGTGTGATTTCGTGCAACCTAGCTTCTTATCTGTGCGGGTGTGCATCCTTTTGGGATTGCCTTCCGTTTGAGTCAGACATTGGGTGTTCAAGACGGGCCATTGTGTATGGAGCCCTGGTTACAGCATCCTATCATGAAAGCTAAGGAGACAATCTTTATACTGAGCCAAGAATTGATAAATGGTCCTTTCGGTGAGTTGGTGTTCTTTGGTGAATATGCAATGCATTTTCTTGAGTGTGCACATTAGGCATTTGGCCTCTCTATTAGCCTGCAGACCGCAAGATGTCATAAGCATGCCTCAGTGCTGAAAAAATAGCAGTATTTCTCTCCCTTGAAGGGTGAGGTGGTTTGATATGGGTTGAAGTTCATGTGTTGCCATTCCCAACCAGCATTTGGGGATGACAGCAGCAGCAGTATGTATTCATCATGGAAAAACTGCATTCAGCCCCAGGGGGCGGATTTCAAAACACAACATCCTGCCCAAGTGAACTAATTATACAACAGCTTTCACAAAATTAATCTTTAAAAAAAAAAGACACAATTGTCCACAGTGTTTTATTCACAGGTACATATACATATCAACAGTAAATTGCAACTCTTTTGTGTCTTTTTTGGAATTCACCCACTGGGGCTAAATGCAGTCCTCCTCCCCGAACCACAGTAGGGCCTTCCTACTATGGGTGATGGCTGGGGAGCCGGCTAGGGCCCCCAACAATTTTGGTAAGTTAGGTACCCCAGGTGGGCACCCAGTTTATAAAAAAATGTGAAAAAGAATAAATGAGTGTCAGGAGCCGCTCATTTATAATTCACTGCTCCGGTGAAGGAGTGCCCCATAATGCCCTAGGGCTTTTTTTCATAATAATTTTTAGTTCCTTGCGGTGCCCCTAGAAAGGGCAGGGACACCACCAACTTTTTTTAATGTTGTGGGTGGCTGCAGGGAGGGAGTGTAGCAGCACCCAGCAACATTAAAAAACACCCACACAGTAAGTCTCTTGGGTCATTGAATTCCCAGAGTGAGCTGTATGCTCTTCAGCTGGAGTGCAGAGCCTCCTTGTGGTGGGTGCTATGGCTGCACTTTGTAGTTCGAAAAATCTTAAAAACAGACTCAAAGACTTGTGTGTTTTCATTAAAATGCTTTAATTTGAGACAATCACTATTATTAAACTTTGCAAGGTGTGAATTTATGAAATAGACATTTGATTTTTAATAATTGGTAACTTTTTGACAGAGCCAATAGGTCTAATTTATATATGTTGATGTGCTGCCCCCTTAATAAACCCCATAGAACCACAGCTTTTTGTATTCTAACCCTTTGACAAAGCCAGTAGTTCTGCCTTACTTAAAATGATACCCTTTATATTGTTACATGACAGTCAGCCGTGCACTGAGGGGGTGGGGGGTTGGGCTCCCTTTGGGATGGTGGGCACAGGGACCGATCACAATTACAAATTGCATAAACGTTCCTTAAAGGAGATTACATAGCACATTAACACTATTTATGAGATTACTATGCATGTAGTATTCTTTATTGGTTTGAGTATGTGTTGGTATTTAATGGTTCTTTTAGGGCCTTTTTACATACTATTATAAATATTGTGGGATCATAAGCATTGTATGGTTCTTTACTCAAACTATATCTTGTGTCCTTAGATTTTCTTTTACAGGATGTGCGGTCACAGTCCCATACCCTGTAATGTTGGCTGCAAAGGAAAGTTTTCTATTGCTGCCAGACAATCAGAGAATTTGGGTGATGTGCTGAAAAGGATGATCATAGCAAAAACCTCCCTTGTCCAATTAGGGGCCATCATTTTTTTTACATTGTTTCAGCAGCCATTCTGTGAATCTCTTCTTGAGAACTGGCCCTGGAATAATAATAATCCAGATATCTCTACCTTTTAACTCTTTCAAGCCCACATGACATTTTTGTAAAGGTTATTTTTCAAAATCACTGAACTGATTTACACAAAATATGTCAGGAAGCATGGTATTGCTTAACAGTTGGAGAGGGGAGCAATATTTGAAACCCGCTTGCACTGAGTCTTTCCCATGGAAGGAAAGGCTGGCAGTCCCTCCAGAGTATCGATGCTGTCTGGACTAAGGCTTCATGGGTACAGAGAATGTACTATGTGACAGCTCTCTGACAATTTACTATATTTTCCACAGAGGATAAACTCTCACATAGTCTGGGGATGTGGCGGCCCTCTTGAATATCTGGGTATAATTTCCCTTGTGGCCTATGTTATCTTTCATAGGCACTTGTGATACAGTGTTGCTGCACCTCGACCTTGCTATGCATTTCTTAGATTTCCTTTGCTAAAGACTAGTTGCTACTTTTGGATTGTATTGAAGGATATTGGGAGTCCGGGGAAGTATTTCTGAAACTTGCGTTGTTGGTGGAAACTTTGAACTATATGAACATTAATATGAACCCCTATAAGACTGTCTTGGTTGCTTCTACTTGAGTGTTATTCTGTGATAGGACAGGAAGGACTATTAAGTCAGAACTATGTTGCTGATGTTATGCATGACTGTCAAGCGTGAGATAACAGAGTTTTAGTATATTTACATGTAATGCTAAGATAGCAAATAACAGAATGTGTAACTTCTGTTAATTTCCTTGCAGTGCTACACAAGTCAAGTAGAAATTATAACTCACTTTCATGGTGACTAAGCTTGAGGTACTTATTCCATTCGCAAGGAGAAATGTCAGTGAACATAAATTTATAGCACTCATAATTTCCATGTTCAGTTTCGGAAATCACCAGTTCTGCATCAAAGTATAGAGAGTTGGTTACTCAGGGATATTTCTAAGTTATAGCCATTCACTAACACAGTTAAGTGTAGAACTTTCATGGCAAGCTACTAAAAATAGCTCTTTGCCTTTAGAAATCCACTACAGCCTGCAGACATCTCTGATCAGCAGACTTGAGAAGTCGGTGTTGCAGTCCAGCGTCTCTGTTTTCTCGCTTGTACCATTTTCTATTTCCCTATTTCTACCATTAGCCCTCATATTCCTATGGATAAAGACCTTCTGGACTACTTTCAAGGCTTCGACCTCATTCTGCTCCAAGAGACATGGCTAGAAGAACCCTTCCATTTACTTGGCTTCAAAACCTATCATACCCCAGCAGCAAAAGGCTCCAAATTTGGACATTTAAAGGGCGTTTTAACAATTTATCAATAAAAACAATAACATCGACCAAAGATGTTGATACTTTCACATCACCAACAAATGCAATCCAAGCACTTGGAGTGGATATAAGGGATGGCAATATTAAACAACAACTATTAATCCTAAACATCTACATGCACCCTCGCGATAAAATCAAAGGAGCAAAAATAGTGGGGGCAGAAATAACCAGACTACTCACAGATGAACCCACGACCAATTTACTGCTGACGGGGGACTTCAATATGCATCTGATGGGGCCACAGAAGAGGGACGAGCTACTCGAGGAACAACACACCGCCTGGAACATTCCTTGTCAGGAGCCGAGTGCCAAGAAGCGACAGTCAGCACATGCTAAGAACTTAGTCAAGGACCTGGAACATCTAAGCTTCGTGGCACTAAACGGGCGCTTTCCGGGAGACCAGCCCACGGCGGCAACATTTCACAGCGCAATCACAAGTACGCTGATAGATTACACGTTTGTATCTTTATCATTCTTCAGCAAGATCACAGGTTTCCAGATAGGGGCCCAAGATCAAAGCGATCATCTGCCACAAGAAATTTCTACAAAAATATCTAGTCCATCACTAGATAAGCCAGTCGAGGACCCAGAGTCCATTCATACGGACAACTTCAGGAGGATTAAAATTAAAACTGATCACCCAGAGGTACTACTAGCCTCAGCTAAGACAATATGGGAGCAACGGAAAGAGACTAGCGTAAATGTGATAGCACACTGGGAACACCTAACTAAATCACTAGGAGCAGTGTATACGGTAAACGCTCGTCCAGCTTCTACAACAACCGGTTCATTAGTCTGCCAGGAGAACCATATTTCCAATTTTACAGCTCCAAATCTCCGCATGATCAAGAAAGCAATAAATAAAACAATACGTAATCTTCGGTGCACAGGGCAGGATCCTATTTTACAAAAGTAGCTATCGCAACTAAAAGCAAAAAAGAAAAAAGAAATCTGGCAGGCAAAAAGGGAATCACACGAAAACCTGTGGGCGAGGTTATTGTACGACTCAAAGTCAAACAACAGCGCAAGATTTTGGCGCACAATAAATAGCCTAGCCAATCAGAATGTTCAAAGAATAAATTCTCACCTGACAGAGGAAGCCTGGGCCTCCCACCTGCACCAACACTTTAATGCACCACAGAGGCAGACCACACAAAATATACCCGAGGCAACCCCTCTCTATTTAAATGTGTTACCAGGAAACGATCATCTTTCATTTACAACTCTCCAGATTAAGAACAGGATAGCCAAAGGCAAGAGGGAGAGCACCCCGGGCCCCAACGGGATTCCACCAATTCTATTCAAAATGGACCTGGAGTATTGGGCTTCTATATTACTATTACTGTATGGCAAAATCACAGGAGGAGTCATCATCCCGGACTCCTGGAGGGGGTCAATCATTTCCCCAATATACAAGAAAGGGGACAAGAACTCAGCAAAAAGTTATAGGCTTGTGGCTTTAATTGACATTGAGGCGAAATACTATGCTGGCCTCCTTCTGGAAGACCTTACTTCCTGGGCCGAAGAACAATCCATTATACCGATCAACCAAATGGGCTTCTGCAAGGGCATGGGGACAACTACGAATATACTTGTACTGTCCTTACTGATAGACGGGGCCAAACTAGCAAAACAACCTTTATTCATGTGTTTCATCGACTACTCGTCAGCTTTAGACAAAATCGACAGAAGCAAGCTCTGGCACAAACTTAATGAAAAGAAAATACCATCCGCTTTCCTAAACCAGTTAATATTGCTTCATACAAACACATGGGTCCAAGTCAAGCTAGGAGATGGAAAGTTCCTGTCCAGGAAAATCCCAACAACCATGGGGCTCAAACAGGGGTGCGTCCTGGCGCCGACGCTCTTCAACCTGTTTATGTCTGACCTTTCGTCAGAATTGGACATTTGCAATTCTCATGCGCCAAAGATGGGAGGGTTACTCCTCTCCAACCTCCTATATGCAGACGACCTCGTACTGGTCAGCGGGACCCCTATCGGCAACCAACACTTACTAGACACAACCAGTCGATATTCAGCATCCAATGGCTTAACCATCAACCAAGATAAAACGAAGGTTATGAGGATATATCCAAAGAAGGGAAGCTCTAAATACTGCTGGCATATGGCAGACTCATCAATTGAAGTAGTTGACCAATACAAGTATTTAGGAGTGATGATGGATAATAAAGGGACTTTCAACTCACAAAAAGAGGCAATCAAAAGAAGAGGCAACTCCATTGCGGTAGCTATAAAATCGATCAAACATAAAATTGCCGGCCTCAGCCTTATCCTACTGCTACAAGTTTGGCAAGCAAAACTCAGCCTGGCAATCACTTATGGGAGTGAGTGCCAGGGAAGAGACGCGGTTACTTTAGACAGTACTGTCTCAAGAGCGGCCAGGATAATATTTAACTTACCAAAGTACGTCTTGCCAGCCCAAATAAGGCTTGAATTCGGCCTGCAAAGCCAAGAAATAGCCCGCAAAGGAGCCTACGCCAAGAGCTGGTACAGGATAAAAAAAAGCTGAAGCAGGTACACTGAACTCCCATTTATGGAATGAAATACACCTAAAGAGGGAGTGTGCAGCAAGGAGCTACTTGACAGCATCAATAGATCGACTGGGACTTGAGGATCTCTGGGCGGCCTCAGGGACCTACCATTGTTTTAAACAAATTGTAAACAAGACAGTGAAAAGACTATCTCTAGTAGAAGATAAGGCGACACTCACAGAAAGAGCCCATGGATGGTTTGTTGCCCACAGCTATGATAAGTCCTTTCCACAACCATCCCTGGGCGTGGGATTTAATCAAAGGAAGAAAGAAAAATACCTTCACTCCCAATTGGGCATTTTACCATCATTACCGCATCTTCCCCCTTGGAACCGACCCCCGGGTCAGACAATATGCCGCTTATGTGAAGATGCCACCGAAAGTGTATTACACCTATTGTGTATCTGCAGGGATCTACAGGCTGAACAGCGAAAGTTACTGAAGCCACTCTTTGTAAGTAAGGGGATAAGAACCTGCAGACAAGCTGTGAAGGCATGCCTCGGAGGTGGAGACGTTCAGCTAGCGTGTCGCTTTGTTCAATTCATGGAAGCGGCAGGGGCAAAAGCTCTGTCGCCAATCGACAGGAACGCTTTATCACTGCATCCAAATGCCTGTTAAAGTGTCACATTAGAGTAATAATCACATTTTCAGGTCGCCCCTTACCCGGAGGATACACGCTCAAGCAGGATAGTCAACAGTAACTTACCATCGTCGTTATTTACAAATCAACCAATCACTGAATAGACTCTCTCCCACGGAGAACTGAGCTTCGTTTTTTAACTCACGGTCCGTGCTAACAATTACTGACAATTGCTCTACTGATGTTAACACAATCTATGAAAGTTTTATGATGTTTTTTTTTTTTTAAATCTGTTTTAGATTATGAACTCTGCTGCTATGCCGCTTTTTATATGGAAATTGTAAAGGTTTTAATTAACCAAACAATAAACTATTACTTACTTACTCATATTCCTATGTATGTGGACACTGGTGGAGGGGGAGAGATGGAACAGTGCGTCATTCCCATTGGATTCTGAACAGGTTAAACCAAGCAAAGGCACTTATTTGACTAAAGTTCTAGTTTCATGCCAACTTTAGCGTGGTTCCATTCAGCGTCTTTTTGCTGCAGTGGAGAGCAATGATTCCTATACATGCTGAAATGGGAAACATCACTTTTTTGTTCCCTCCCCCTGGTGTATACTCAAGAACTTAATATCTGTCCTAATGCCTCTAACCCCTGTGCACTGGTTCTTGGGTATCACTGCACTTCTGTCTAAAAGCACAGGCATTTGAACTTCTGCACACTGAAGGATCACCACTATGGTAAGAAACACCGTACAAGTCACCTACAGGGAAAATATCTTTGCACAATAAAAATAACTTATTTTGATATAACACTCAATACTGTAGTTCTGTTATTTCAAAGTGCTGTGAATACTGGGTATTAATAATACCCAACGTAATGGTACTCTGAAAAATAGAAGGGTAAGCTGGCTTTACCAGCATTTAAACTCATGATTTTAAGATTAAAGCAGAAAATAGCTTCTATCAATTCATTTAGTGAGCCATCTCACAGCACTTAAATTTCACTTAATTTAATGTATTTCTGATTTTCACTCTGGTGCTCATTTAGGGCACAGCGCTATATCTGTGGAGGAGATGGCACGGTACGAGCCTAATACCCAGATGGCACAATATTGTTACCCAGAACTAAAAACTCAGGTTTTGTCATTGGAAAAAATAAATGGGTAATAAGTTGCATTGCCAAAGCTACAAAGCATTTTCCTGCAACTTTTCTCAGTCCTTAGGACGTCGTTATCAGATGTTCATTTGCCCATTGGAGCAAAAAATAATCTTTCGATTCAAGCTGCAGTTCATAAAAGCAGCTACTGCTGCTAAAGGCATACTATGTATGGGACCCACGTAAGTCTGAATCTTATGCGGCACATTGTGTCACAGGGCAGCACTAAAATCAAGGGTACTCATTAACATTATGCAGTGCTTAATTTGTGAAAGAAAAGTGCCGGTTCCTGAAGCTCTGCTCAGAAGCCTGCAGCTGGTGCAATTAATCGTCGGTGCCTGGAATACCAAGGCTGGTAGGGCCTCATTTAAAAAAAAATGATGCAGCATGGTGCCGCAAGCCATTTTGCTGCGCCGAGCTGCGTCATTTTAAAAGCACAGGGACGCGTCATATTAATAGCAATACGACACATCCGTGTGCTTTCCCCTGCACTGGCACACAACTGGATGCCTTGCGCCAGCACAGGCACCTTTGCGTCATGTTACATGGGTGCCTGCGTTGCAGGGATGATTGTTTTTGGGCAGGAAGGGACACCATTCCTGCACAAAAACAATCATTAATGGCATTTTCCTCTCTCTATGCATGCATAGAAAGTGGAAAAAGCGAGGAGAAATAAAAGTATTTCTCCAGCAGTATTTCTCCTCTTTGCGCCACTCCTACGCCTCCACTGGATAGGCGTAGGATTCCGACGCATTCCCAGCTTTACAAAACTTTGTAAATCTGGGAATGTGTCAGGTTCCATGGATGTTAACACCCACAGCAACACCCATGGAACGCCCCTTGCACGCAGAGTAATGTGTGAAAAATGCCCATATTTACAAGGACATGAAAAGTCACGCAGGGTGATTTTACGTGGCCTTGTAAATATCATCAGGCACACTGCACTGGCAGCGCAATGGCCTTGCAAATGAGGTTAACTCCTACCAGACACTCCCTGCCCCTTTTCTCCCTCTTGCAAACTCTTCTCTCTCCTTTTGGGATGGTTTTGCCGTCTTTCTCTTCTGCCATCTTTCCGATCTGTGTTCTTGCGCTCAGTAAATATCTGGTGCGTGTACACAAGTGCTGGTCCCCCAAAATAAGTGGTTGCCTCCCACCGGCAACAACCAGCTCAGATTAAGCACTGACATTGTGCCAAACTTTGGCACAGTGATTGCCAGGATGCGTTCATGAGGCAGTGAACGGAGCAGCACAGGGTGGGAAACAAAATCACAGACTGTCCTTTGCACAAGTATTTCACTGGACTAAAATACTGTCCAGGCTTAAAAGGACTGCTGTGCTACATTTCTCTCACTGCTCAAACGTTAGGCATTCATTACAAGGACTGGCGAAACACCACTTAGGCAAAAAATTAGAGTTACTAGCCGAATCAGGTTTACAAGTTGTACATGAACTCTGTACTTTCATTTTTTTTTTTACCATATTACACCAGGGTAAGCCTAGCAAAATGTGAATGGCAATGAAAGGTCTAGAATGAGAGTAAAACTGTGGAAATGACAAGTTTCACAGAAAATCCCATTCATTAATATGTAGACGTGGGCAACCCAGCAAATTAATAGGGAGAACCGAGTCAGAGGCAATGGTTATCAAAATATATGGAATATAAATCGTGCAAAATTTGTCCTGTAAAAATATTATATAAATTCTACAAAAATCAAAAAAAGTGTATTCCTTTAACAAATTGAAGAGTTTTACTTTATTTAGTATATTAGATTATATCACTGCATTAAGTGCCATTTATGAAGTGATAGTTCTACACATGAACTTTGAAGCATTCATGAATTGACCCTGCCCCACCTTGCTGAAGATGCAATGAGCGAAGTTACAGACAAGTCATTTGCCATGTTCCCTCCTTATATTAATGTAAAATTGTCAAGGAAAAACAGGCACAGTGAAGTAAAGCAATTGCTCAGTATTACACAATTTGATCAAACTGGGAAGCCAGGCTTGAACTTAGGTTTCATAATGGCATTGAAGTGGATGAATACTACCTCTTACCCGCGCCCCATTTACTACCAACACCAAATTGTGTTTATTTTTCGAGCAGCTGAGTCAGCACACTGTGCTAACTAGTTAGACCCTTCACACAGAAGTCTTTCTATAAAAAGTACAAAGTTATGGGGAGGCATGGCTTAAATCACAGCTTTCTTGCACTTGGTAAGGAGAATGATTGTAGGAGAGGCATCACACCTCAGTGAAGTCAATTACACGAAACAGCAAAGGTATGGGGGACGCTGATATCCCTGATTTATAGGTCTTCATTGAGGCAAATATGAAGTGCAGAGCTGTCTGCAGCCAGACATCAACAAAGAGCCTACATTTTGCAGGGAGTGATAGGGAGTTTATTGCAGATGGGATGGCTGTGAAGATGCTGTTGAGTGCTGTGAAAATGCTAGAAAATGGGTGCAATGCTATTTGAAAAATCACTGTCCTAATCGGGGCCGGATTGGGACCAAAACCAGCCTTGGCTACAATGTTCAAACCAGCCCGCTCCCTTACTCCTCTCTCTTTTGTTCCTTCTCTCCACTCTCTCTCTCTTTCTCTCCTAAAGCGCCTGCTGAAATTAACTTAGGAGAACTGCAGCCTTCAAAAACCTGCCTCCAATGACTGCAGCACCCTAGGGAAAGGCCCCATAGAATAGATGGGCAGTCCGGCCCTGAGCCTAACGTCCCTTTCTGAGCACTTTCACATCACTGCACTTTCACATCACTCCACAGAGTCTGCACAACCAGCATGTTCAAATACCCCAACCCGAAGCGGGAGCATTTGTCAGAAGCCTCTTCAAACTTCATTCGGTTGCGGCTCCAGACCCTGAATAGGACCTTAAACCCATCCAGAGTCATGGTTCTGGCCCGGGCCGCCGGTGCAGAGCTCACCTTTACCCAGTGCTTAATTTGTAAAATAATAAGTGCAGGGGCTCTCGTCAGGATGCCACTGAAATTTGAACCACACATTGCCCCTGCCATGTTGCCAATGATAGTAACAACACAACTACTAACCATCACACTTCTACAAGTGTGACAATTAGGACTATTCCAGGCCCCCAAAGCTATAGGAATGGCTTGGTAGCAGGTAATAGTCATTTGTAATGTATATCGAATTAATAATTGACTGTTGTTGTGGTCATCTCTAAATTAGCCAGACAGGGCCACCTTGTGGCAGACTGTCACAAGCGCTGGTGTTGACAATCAAGTGTCGGTGCCGAGCACTGGAAACCACAGGTTCAAATTAAACACAATCTTTACCCCATAATCTCACCCCTCCCAGTGACTGCATCCTGCGGTATCGGTACTAGGCCTGGGTGGTAAATTCCGTTCCGCTCGCGGAATTTGCGGAATTTGGGTAATTTCGTGTTCTGCGGAGAATGCGAAATTGCCAAAAATTCTGCGATCCGCGACTTCGCGGAATTTTTTGCTTGTTCGCGCTTTCAAAATGCGTGTTCGCGAGATATTTCTCCCCGAGCACGCAAACAGCGTTCGCAAACAGGAAAAAAGCATCGCGAACGGGCGGAACAAGCAATTCCGCATGTTCGCTGAACTTTTGCGTGCTCGCGGAGATTTTTTACCATTTCGCGGAGCTTTGCGTAGCGCGACTACGCAAATTCTGCCCACCCCTAATCGGTACTTCCAGGTGTGGGATTACGCATGTGGGAAGACCACTTCACTTGTATTCCATGGCCAGAGTCTAATACACAAGACTCTGTGTGAGGAACACCTCATGCACTATCAATCTAACCGCGTCGCCAGCAGTTTATTGGAAGAAAATGATGGAAAGAGAGGCGAACAGACATCTGCTAATATGTTAAACATACATGGCTGCCCAGAGGCAGGAGAGAATTTCCAACGTGTTCATTAGGCAGCTCAGCAGAGCAGCAATTTTTTCCTGACTTCGGCGGCCTGCTTACATATGATTTACCCCTGCTCTAGCTTATAAATATTTAAAAACCCAATTCTGTTCCACACGTCTAACTAAGTCGGTCTTCTATTATTTAAAACACAGCTATAATTGAATGCCCTGGTGGTTAAAAATGCATTGCACGCTCACAGAATACTTGCCCGAGTAAAGATGCGAGGAGATATGTCTGTGCATGAGCTCTGCAGCTCTGGGAGTGAATACACACTCAAGTGCTTAGCTGGGAGTCACCTGGCTGTGTCAGAGTTATGTATACATTAGGCGCTGTGAGGTGGCATGCATGCAAACAAAACAGGAGGAAAGCAGAATTTGATTCATTAGAGCCCACAGAGAAGGAGTTACATATCCGCTACTGCCTTCCAGCAAAAAGGCAAACAATTTAGGTTAAATATGAAACTGAAATCTGCCAAATCAGGAGTTGTTAGACAATGGCTGATTTTAGTGAAATTTTAATATATTAAAACATTTAAATACATTTAATAACTGCTGTTCAATAAAGCAAGCAACAATTTCCGGATTCATATAATTCAACCTGGAATAGAAGACAGCGGGCCTGATTCACAAAGGCAAATTCACACTTTTGTTTACTATTTTTTTGTTATTCGCAAACTACGTGTTAATAGTATGTTTACAACTATGGAGACTTCGCAGAGAGTTCCTCGCATAAAATGACAGTGCAGGCCTATCTTGGTATTCACAAAGTATGAGCTAAAAGAAATATATGTCAAACTACACTTGTGTACAAAATACTCGCAAAACTCCCGATTTTTAACTAAAATCCTTACTAACTCAGAATTGTGCCAGAGGAGGTTCCTTTAACTTCATTCTTTTTTTTTCTTCATTAAGTTTTATTGGCATTTGCAAATAAAATTTAAAAAAACAACATTACATTTGTTTGCATGGGCCACGTTTACTTTGGGTATCCACATCGTGACCTTGTTCTGACCCACACAATCCTTTCTAGTATAGTACAAAGAGAACATCCCATTGAACTAACTCCCCACCCTCCCTTCCCGCCCCTCCTTCCTCCTTCGATCGGTGTCAGACTGCATGGTTACATGGAGAATAAAATGCTATATCTAGTAGCTGGAATATCAAACATGGTCTAGGCAATATTTCCCCCTTGTTCTCTGCTTTGGGATCCTTCCCCCACCGAGGTCTCCTGGGTCCCGGAGGTTCGTTCTTCTTTTAAGTCTGCCAACATAGAGGCCCATGCCACGAGATCATCCCCAACTTTATCATGCTTTCGCACAAATTTCATCCGCACCGACTCCACAGTCGCCCATTCACACACATCTCTAATCCATTCCTCGGGCTACGGGGGCTGAGGGCGCATCCATGTTATAACGACACGCCTCCTAGCCAAGACAAGCCCCAGGAGAACTAACCGCCTACTTAGTTTTTTGCACTTTGGCATGGGTAATAATCCCAGTAGTACTTGCCTAATATACCTAGGAATGTTCCAGCCCGTGGCCCCCTGTAGACGTGTGAGTACTTCCTCCCAGTAAGTGAGCAATAGCAGACAGGCCCACACCATATGGAGGAAATCCACCCCCGTCGGTTACGTCTAGGGTATTCGTCCTTACGGGATGGGTAAATTATGTGAAGCGTGCGTGGGGTGAGGTATACTTGATGCACTAAATTGTATCGAAGGAGCTTAAACCGCGTGTTGGCGCTATTCTTTTGTACCCCCTCATGGACCCTTCTCCATTCACCCTCTGTTAGGGGTTCATCAACCAGAGCATCCCATTTTTGTTCAATCCCAAGGACATCTCCCGGCAAGTCATCCCTCAGTGCTCTATAAAGATGAGAGATCAGTCGCCTACCCTGCGCCATGTACAACATGACCTTCAATATGTTAGTGGTAGGACGTTCCTCCGGGAACCCCGGCCAAAGTTCACGGGCGACACTAGAGATTTTTTCATACTGCAGGAACTGGCCCGGTCCTAAATTAAAGGTCGCCTGTGCTTCCTCCCAAGTCACACATTTCCCGCCCACATAAAGGTCACCCAGTGTCTGGCAGCCTCAATCTCTCCGCAATGCTGGCGCAGCGCCCGTAGGGGCATGTAAGGAGCGTACGGAGCGCTTCCCCACCTCACGGCCACATGCCGCACGATAAACGGGCTTTCCCTTGGGGCTCCGCTTCCCAGCATCAGTAACTATGTCAGTGAATGCTCGCCGTACGTCCCTGCCACTAGCAGTTTCTCCCAGTTATCCTCGCTGTCCATCCAGGAGACCGCATGTTGCAACTGAGAGGCCATGTAGTAAAATTCTAAATGAGGCACCTCCAGTCCTCCATTAGCCCAGGTTCTCTGTAGCGTTGTTAAATGCACTCTTCTACACTTCTTCCCCCATAGGAGGTCCACCATTAGACTCTCCAGTGTGTGGAAGTAGTGTCGCAGAATTATATAGAGAGAGTGTTGCATTGCATATAGGCAGCAAGGTAGAACAATCATTTTAACAATTGCAATACGCCCCATGAGCGATAACGGCAGATCCTTCCAGAAACGTATTGACCCTCGCAGCCCTTCAACCACCCGACCAATATTAAGATCCAAGTAGACAGAGGCTGTATTTGCCAGTCAAATCCCTAGGTATCTCGACCCTTCTCCTACCCACGGTAACTCGGTGTGCGGCAGCCCTGATATTGGAACCATGGCCAGTCTACCCATGACGGTTGATGTGAAGTCCCGAGATGTCACCAAAGGTCTGTAGCTCCATTAGGAGCACAGATATAGAAGACTCCAGATGTGTTTAATAGACCAGTGTATCGTCTGCATATAGTGAAACCACATGGTTGGTCTCCCCTAGTTTAATACCCCAGAGATCCATCACAGCCCGCAGGCGTGCCGCCAGAGGCTCCATAACCATCTCAAATAGTAAGGGGGAGAGCGGGCACCCTGGCGGGTGCCCCGACCAAGGGTGAGCTGTCTAGACACAGTCCGCCCAACTCTGATTCTGGCTGTATAAAGCAGCTGCACCCATCTTAGAAACCGCTCTCCCACCCCAATTCGTCTGAGCACCTGCCACATATAGGGCCAGTCAACTGAGTTGAATGCTTGATCGATATCCAGCAGTGCTATGGCACAATCAGTCTTCAATAAACTTGGAGCGTGCCACACATGCGCCAACCGTCATAAATTATGGGCCGTACTTCTTCGCGGTATAAATCCCGCTTGATCTGAGTGAATAAGCTGGGGCATCCGCGAGAGGAGTCGCTCCGCCATGATCCCGCTGAGTATTTTTACATCGATATTCAATAGCGAGATTGGCCTATAAGAATTAGGTAGGGTGGGGTCCCTATCATTTTTGAGTATCATGGCCACCAGTCCCTCCCGCATGGAGGGTGGTAGAGATCCTTTGCCCAACGCCTCATTATAGACTTCCAAGAGTCTATCTGCCAGCAGTGGGGCAAATTGCCACTTCGAAGGAAAAGCTAAGCAAGGTATGCATTGGTTTACAAAATTCTTGTGAATAGCAGCAGTATGGTTTCAATATTCGTGAGAAAAAGTTGAGCAAGGTGTGTACTCTCATACAAAATACAAACTCGCGAGTTATCAGCGATATGGTTTCAGAATAGCTGGAGAAAAAGCTAAGCAAAGTATGTACACCCACATGAAATCTCAAATGAGTTACCAGCAGTATGGTTTCAATATTCATGAGAAAAAAGTTAAGCAAGGTATGTACTCACATACAAAATACTCATGAGTTGCGCAATATGGTTTCAGAATATTCGTGAGAAAAAGTTAAGTAAGGTATGTACTCGAGGATGAAATACGAGTTATCAGTGATATGATTTCACCATACTGGGGGAGCTAAGCAAGGTATGTACTCGAAGATGAAATACTCACGAGGTACCATTGATGTGATTTCAGCATACTCAGGAGAAAAAGAGAAGCAACGTATGTACTTGAAGATGAAATACTCATGAGTTAACAGTGATATGCTTCAAAATACTCGAGACAAAGTGCTAAGCAAAGTATGTACTTGAAGATGGAATACTCACGAGTTACCAGTGATATGATTGCAGAGAAAAAAGTTATGCAAGGTATGCACTCACAAACAAAATACTCAAAAATTGCGCGATATTGTTTCAGAATATTCGTGAGAAAAAGTTAAGCAAGGTATGTTTTCAACTATCCCATTTGTATCTGTAACGTGTAAGTTTGTAAATTTCCTCATGTAACGTACTTGGTTCTATTGTGAAGCGCTCTGACACCTTTGGGTAAAGTCCGCGCTATATAAAAATGCATTACATAAATAAATAAAAACAAAATGTACTCGAAGATGAAATACTCACGAGCAATCAGTGATATGGTTTCAGAAAACTTGGGACAAAAAGCTAAGCAAGGTGTACATTCGTATACAAAATGTTTGTAAGTTACCAGTGATACAGTTTCAGAATACCTGTGAGAAAAAGCTATGCAAGGTATAAACTCGCACTCAAAATACTAATGAGTTACCAGTGATATGGTGCTAAGCAAGGTATGTACTTGCAGACAAAATACTCACGAGCTACCAGCGAAAGGGTTTCAGAATACTCTGGGGAAAAAAGTTAAGCGAGGTATGTACTCTCAGACCTAGTATCCGTGCATTGCTGGCGACGCGGTTTCATTGTACTGGGGGAGGGGGGCAGGGGGGAAAGTGGGGTGGGGTCTGGAAGTTAAATAGTTATCTTAAACTTGTGTGTAGGGAAAGCGAAATTAGTAAGGTTTGCGACCTACAGGTGGCCAATAACTTTGCCCAACCATAATCGTATTGGTTTTTAATAAAGATTGACCAGAAAAGTATCCTTCACGTGGAGGATGCAACCGAAGAGGTTCACAGAGAAGCCCTGCTCGCGCAATGGGCGGGCAGGGGAGCGAAAGATGCAGGAAGCTGGTTCCACAGGCAGCCAGGCCTCCTCCCGAAGAAAGAATGTGTGTGTCAATGACTTCACGTCACGCGGTACTCTGCTGCCTCCAGGCACGGCCCTCCTCTGCTTCCTGGGTTTATGAGATAGCAGCTGGACGCAGGGTTTCGAGGAAAAGCAGGGCGAGTTAATGGCTTTTTGTTTCAGCGTTGCTGGAGTCCCGTCATTTCCTGCTCATTCTACAAAAAACCAAAACAAAACTGTGATGAACTCAAAGCTCCCACACCTCTCCATCGCAACGTGCACGCCTGAAGGCGAGCTGCGCGCACCAAGTGCCAATCATGCCTGGCAGCAGGAAGATGTTCACATGGACCACAACCAACTATACCCCTACTGTGCACTGTGGAATTAATCCATCGCGAGTTCTCGCTATGGGTCTAGAAAGCCTCAGTCCTGCAAAAGGTGCCCTGCGCAAAGGGATGTTAAAAAGAAGCTTATGCCCTGTGTCTGTCTTGTCTTCCAGTGGTGCTTTATAAAACCTGTAAATAAATCATGAACTAAATTGTTGGCTGTTTAAAAGATGAGGGGGCTTGCAGAAACCTGAAGGACTGCTGCAAGAAGCATGTGGAATTAGGGTTGAGGGGGTATGCACATATCGCCAAGATAGGTGATGGGATGCAGACGAGTGGACTTATTCTAAGATTGTTTAGGTAAAAACAAGTCCATTGAAGGAGAGGGCATCAGCCTTTGTCTCAAAAGCAATTAGGACGACAGAGAACATTGAGAGGACCTAAAGGAATATGCTCATAGTGGGAGAGCAGATGCTAAAAGACCAAAGAAGGTAAAGTTCCAGAATATCACTGTCAGAATGTCGTCTGACAGGAATATCAAATCCTGAACATCATTTCCAATAATGTTGCCCAGTTGGAGTTAATAATAGAATATCTGCATGGAATGATGTTCTTAGAAATTATATTTAGGGAACAGTATTTTTGTGCCCTAAACACAATATTCCTGACAGACACCGACATTCTTACACACAATCCAACTGAAATATGGCAATTTCCACTGTTTCCAAAGCCTCAGGTCAGGAATCATTGAAATCTCTTGGAAGCAGCTATTCCACCACAGCGTGTTACACTGCAGTGGAATAACTGGGGAAAACATCATATCTAAACTTGCACAATTACACATTTGTTTCCAGACCCAGCGGACCGTCGCCACTGTCTGTATTGCTTTATGAGGCTAAGGTATGCCCAGTGGGTGTTGAGTACAAAGCGTATATATTTCTCAAGTTGTTCCCTCTCCAGTATCAAATCCAAATGGTATTCTATAGCTGGTTTTGATGTTACATTCATCAATGGAAATAGTTCCATTTCTCCTAATTAAGACTATGCCAGAATGGAGCCCAAATCGGATGACCTCATGAATGATACTTGATAGGTTTGCAGACAGGTCCTGGCAAAGGGCAGAATATTGTCCACATACACAGAGACCAATACATCGTCTGTTTTAAAATGTAGGCCATGCACTAGATGTTGTTCTTGGACCCAACAAGCGAGTGACTCCATCGTGATTACAAACAGCATGGGCCACAGTGGCTAATCGTGTCACGTGCCTCAGTGATCTTAAAAAGTACTGACAGTAATCCAATTATTATTATTCTCGCCAGTGGATGTAAATACAACAATATCATTTTAATTAGGTCTGCACCCAGGCCCAGTCTGTGCAATAATATGAACATTTAATTCCATTCAATAGAATCAAACTCTTTTTCAGCATCCAAAAAAGCGGCAGTCTTTTCTTGAACTGGTTTTAATTTATGTAGGTAGGGTACATAAATTTGTCAATATAGAGCGGCTGAGGATGAAGCCTGCCTGGTCTGGCAACACAATGCCTGGCATCAGCGTGATCAGCCTTGTTGAAATTAATTTAGCAAATATTTTATTTTCCAATAAAATCCATTGGCAGCAATGCGGGGCGGGTGGGGGGGAAAGATTGGCACTTGATTGGGTTCTTGCGAGGCTTGGTCACTGTTAAAAATGGAGTCTCTAGTTGGCAGTGGTGTGCACCCTGTCCAAGTGGGTACCCTCACTCTAGTTAGGGTAAGGGAGTCACACAACTAAGATAACCCCTGCTCACCGCCTTGGTAGCTTGGCACCAGCAGTCAGGATTATCTCAGAGGCATAAAGAATTTGTGCATGCACATAGAGTAACAGTGAAAAACACTATACAATGAGTTCACGGCAGTTTAGAAAAATTGCCAATATTTATCTGAATAAAACAAGATCAAAGCGACAAAAATCCAACATACACAAGTAAAGATATCACTTTTCAAAGTGTAAGTAAGTTTAGTCCATAAAAATCCATGGATGCATCACTTTTAGCACAAAGTACCTTGGATGCGTCAAAATTCAAAGACAAAACAGGAGCAGGGGAGGTGAGGCGCCGGAAAAGCAAAATGATGTGTTGGTTCCTTACTCCCTGGGGAGGTGATGCGTTGGTTCCTTACTGCCAGGGGAGGTGATGTGTCGGTACCTTACTAGAAGGGAAGGTGATGTGTCGATTCCAGACACGCCGCCTCGGGTCCTTACTGCTGGGCAGTGGCAATAAAGAAATCGGTGCTCAGGGACGATGCGTTGAAAATCCAGACATGCTGCGTCGATTCCACAGCTATGAAGCAGGCACTGTGTCAGAGTTGGAGTGGTGCGTCACAGACTTTGGTGATGTGGTGCTCAAAACTCACGCTGCGGCAGTTCTTCTGACGCGTTGTGACAGAAAGCTGGGGCATGCAGTGAAAGCCTTGGTCAATGTGCCAATCGGGAACCACGCTCTGGTGCTGGCAGCAATGATGGGACGAAGTTTGTAGTGATGTGTCGATAAAAACAGATGCTGGGGGTCGATGCGTGGATTTTCTCCTTCAGTTCACCAGATTCCACTTCCAAAGGCCCAGGGACTGGATTTGGCACTACTTGGCAAGTCAGGACTCTCAGCAGAAGAGCCCAGGCACTGGTTGGTGAAGTCTTTGATGTCCTGAGACTTCTTAATAGGAGGTAAGCACATGCAAGCCCTTGGAGAACCTTGAAATCAGGATACAGAAAGAAAAATCCAGTCCTTTCACTACCAGGACAGAAGCAGCAAGCAGCAGGCCAGCACAACAAAGCAACAGGCAGTGGCAGTCCCTTCTACAGCATCCAGCCCTTCTTCCTGGCAGAATGTCCTTTAGTCCAGAGGTGCTCTGATTTGAGTGTCAGAGGTCCAATACCTATACCCCCTTCTGCCTTTGAAGCGGGCAAACTTCAAAGGAAAGTCTTTGCAGTGCACAAGACCATGCCTTTCCCTGGCCTGGATCCAGACACACTACAGGGCGGTGGAGACAGCTTTGTGCGAGGACAGGAACCGCCCTATTTAGGTGTCAGTGACAACTCCTCCCACCACTCTAGCTCAGGAAAGCCCATCAGCCTGGTGATGGCCCATCAGGATATGCAAGGCCCACCTCATCTCCCTTTGTGTGACTGTCTAGAGTGAATGCACAAGAGCCCAACTGTCATCCTAACCCAGACGTGGATTCTACAGACGGGCAGAGGCACAGAATGGTTAAGCAAGAAAATGCCCACTTTCTAAACGTGGCATTTTTAAACACGCAATTTAATAACCAACTTCACCACAAGATGTATTTTAAAATTGTGAGTTCAGAGACCCCAAACCCCAAATCTCTATCTGCTTCCAAAGGGAAATTACACTTAAAAGATATTTCAAGGCAATCCCCATGTTACCCTTTGGGAGAGATGGTCCTTTCAAAAGTGAAAAATGGAATTAGCAGTATTTCACTATTAGGACGTGTAAAACACACCTACTACATGCCCTAACTTTTAAATACCCTGCACCCTGCCGAGGGGACTGCCTTGTGCCTATCTTAGGGGTGACTTACATGTAGTAAACGTTAAGATTTGGGCCTGGCAAGTGGTTGCACTTGCCCGGTCGAAACAGCAGTTTAAAACATACACTCACAGACAATGCAGTGGCAGGTCTGAGACATGTTTGCAGGGCAAATCACGTGGGTGGTAAAAATCAGGGCTGCAGGCCCACTAGTAGCATTTGATTTACAGGCCTTGGGCACATGGTGCACTTTACTAGGGACTTACTAGTGAATCAAATATGCAAATGATGGATAAACCAGTCACCAATACAATTTACACAGGGAGCACTTGCACTTTAGCATTGGTCAACAGTGGTAAAGTGCCTAGAGTCCTAAAACCAGCAAAAACGAAGTCAGAAAAATACAGGAAGAAGGCAAAAAGTATGGGGATAACTCTGCAAAAAAGGGCCAGGTCCAACATTCACAATAATATTTGATAGAAACTTAAAGCCACTAGTTCAGGTGATTGTTTTGTTGCTACTATGATCCTTTCCCACATCTATTCAGCAACTGATCATAGGTAGAGACCCATTTGTGGGCACCTATTGCTTAGACAATGGATTCTTTTCTCTCTGTGAATTCTTGTGCCTTTGCAGACTGTTGGACATTATGGAGTCTCTGCTTTATTTGGCAGAGGAACCATGCTACTGCCAGAAGCGGGAACACCTTTATGATAGCCTTCTTATCACTGTGTCTTCGGAGGCATGAAGTCATTGACTGGACTAACTTTATTCTTGCCTTCAGAGTTTAATTAGGTCTGGCCTAAAGACAACTTTTGCTGTCTTTCCAGCCTCATGTTTTCCAAACTATGTCATATAAAAATATCCATACATATATAGAAGCTCTCTTTCATCATTGGTCTGTTAACTAATACTCAAATTATACTCCCTGCAACCGCAGCAGAAGGTATAGATCAACAGACCAGCTCACTCCAACCACTGGATGCCTTCACTTTGAGTGACTGTATTTTGTCCTTGCACAGCTACACGTACACCTAAAAAATAGTTCCCTTAAAAATAGAAATTGTCAGACACCTGCACTTCCCAATGACTTATTGTCCCTATGTATATTTGGGTTATGTCAACTATTTTCATAACTCTCAAGACATTTATTGTAAATTAAAATGCTCATTCCTCACTATAAACCAGTTTTGGTATATTTATTTATCCTACTGAAAATAAGCATAAGTCATAAGAGTGGCTAGAGTGTAAATGCAGATTTTCAGGTTGAATCCACCCCCCCCCCCACCCCCCACAGCATTGTGTAAAAATGTAAGTCCGTTTTTATATAGCGCAGCTACTCACCCTTACGGGTCTCAAGGCGCTGGGGGCCGTAGTGGAAATTAAGTGAGCTATTGCCCAGAGTCACACGGTGCTGAGCTGAGCTGCCGGGGATCGAACCGTGAACCCTGTGCTCCGAAGTCAGCTGCCCTGGCCGCTGCACCACACCTCTCCAGAGGTGATTGACAGTTAAACCACTTGTATCTGACTTGAGGGAGCCCTCCTGGTAACTACTTATGGAACTGAATCCATCTCCCCTATTGGAGTGTTGTGCCAGCATTGTCATTATGTATAAAATTCTTCTCTCAAATCAAAGACAAAGCTTACACCTACCGAAATATAAACAGCCAAAATAAGCTATCTAATTGTACTTGTATGTACCAGTGAATTAAAGTTCATATGAATAGTACAGAGTGATCATAAATTTAAAAAAAAACACAAGAAATGTACTGAAATCTGTAATTGTCACTCATTCTTATGAAACAGCTTTGGCAAATGCTTAGTCATATGGAAAACAAGCACAACTGGTTTAAATAGCAAGAATGCGTATAAAATATATATACTAAAGCCACACTCCCTTGGTACAGGTTCTGACTTGAACTGAACCTCTATAAGCAAGTGGAACTGCAGCTTCATGAAAATATGTCAATGCTTGTGCATTTGACTTGTGAGGGACACCAAGTAACAACTAGTGGAACTGCAGCTTGAATGGATGAATGAAGAGATACTTTTAGAGCCCAACTGCTGCTTCATAAGAATCGTCCTGGCGCTTGACTAAGTCAGGTGGGATCGAAGGGTTGCAGTTCACAAAACAGCACTGTTTTTAACTGTGCTTTGAACAGGCTTTTGCTAGATATGGTTCAAATTTGGGAGGGGGGGGTAGAGCTTTGCAGAGACCGTTAGCCAAAACAGAGAAAGACCTGCCTCCAGATCTAGCTTTCCAGAATCTTGGGATGCACGGAGGGTTGTGAGTGGATGAGCGAAGTGTCCTCATGGGAGAGTATTGTTTGAGCTTATCTTGGAAGTAGATGGGACCCCTCAGGTGGAGTGCTCTGTGCGTGTTCAGAAGCATCTTGAATTTAATTCTAGAATTGATCGGTAGCTAGTGAAGGTCTTTAAGTCCTAGTCTGATGGACTGGTGCTTGGGGATATTCAGTATGAGCCTGGCTGCAGCATTTTCAACACGCTGCAGACGACACAGTAGATTCTGGGGTCACCTTGATAGAGAACGTTGAAATAATCCAGCCTTGAGGTGATAAGTGCATGTACAATCCCTTTGCAAGTGTCAACGGGCAGATATTTTAAAGGTTTTCTCAAGCTTTTAATAGACCAAAGCAAGTAGCTGTTGTGGCCTTGACGTGGGGTTTGAAGGAAAGGTCAGTGTCCATCATGATCCCCAGATTCCTGACAGCTGTGGAGGGGTGGGAGCCGACCCCAAGTCAGAAAGCCAGAGACCCAGTGCGTCAAGTGGGGAGGATGACCCAAACTTCAGAATTTCTGTTTTGTTAAAGTTGAGTTGTAAGCAGCTGTTATGCATCCATTGAGTAATGGATGCAAGACAGCCCTGGAAGTCTCCAATTGCAGTGTCACTGAGCTGATAGAAAGAGAGCATGAGCAGAGTATTGTCTGCGTAGGAGGTGATGTTCCTGCCCCAGGTTTGCCCAACTGAAGCTAAAGAGTGAGATAGTTATTTAAAAGAGTTGGACTTAGTGACGAGCCCTGGGGAACACCATAGTCTATGGCCCTAGACCGGGAGGGGGAAGGGGAGAGGAAGACCACCTGTTGTCTGTCAGCTAGATAGGAGCAGAGCCATTTCAAAGCGCAGCCCGTGATGCCTGGCTGTTCCAACCGATGTAACAGGATCTTGTGCGACAGTGTTGAAGGCGGCGGAGAGATTTAATAAGATGACCACCCCCTTCTGATATATATGTACAAATCTGGAGCGGTGCACTCCCAAGTTGTCTTTCAATAAAAAATGCTGAACAGTTCCTTTGTGTGAAGCAATCCTTTATTTCAAATATCATGAAAAACACATGAGCTCCAGCCAACGCGTTTCGTTCAAAAGGTTGAACTTCGTCAGGGCACAGAATTGTGGAAACTGTAGGAAACCGGAATTCAATGGTTCCCCAATTATTTAAGCTGAAGATGAAACACGGGATGCATCAGTGCTGCAAGATATCCTGAATGTCATAGCTCAATGCAAGATTCACAGTCCTGTGTTGGCCACCTTGATAAGGGCCCGGTTAGCGAACCGTGAACGCAGATCGTCAGAAGGGCTCCTCACCCTGCTTCAAAGTTTGAGCTTCAGCTTTTTTTATTGAAAGACAACTTGGGAGTGCACCGCTCCAAATTTGTACATTGTTGAAATCTGTTTGGCAGTTTGCATCGTGCAGCAGCAGGTGCAGGAGCTGTTTGTTGTAAATAATGATTGGAGATGGTGTGCACAGTTACTAAAGGAACTAAGCAGAGAGGTGCGGCTATTGTGGTCCGCCGCTGGTTCTTAGCCTTTGCCTTCTGCTATATGTCGAGGTTGCCTCTGATAAATTTGGTGACTCCAAGAAGGGCTAGTTCCGTGCTGAACCCAGCATGGAAGCCTGACTGGGTGGGATGTAGAATCTCGTTATGTTCCACAAAGCTGGTGATCTGATGGTTCACCAGGTATTCTAGCATCTAGCATCTGGCCAAGGTGTGGAAGGAGAGCGATGGATCTGTAGTTACTCAGGGGTGTGGGTCGGCATTTGCTTTTTTTTTTTTTTTTAACAAGGGGATCACTAGTGCCTTTTTCCAGATAAGAGGCACCTTGCCACAGTCTAAGGACAGGTTAAAAAGGGCAATGATTTGTAGATTAATAGTAGGGGCCGCCTTGGCGAGCATAAACAGGAGACAGGGATCAAGAGGCGAGCCAGATTTGATTTTATGAATTATTTGCTCCGAGTCAGCTAATGAGATAGGATCGAAAGATCCAAGCTGTGTCGCTGTCTTGGTAGGCGAGGTTGAGGAGGTTAACTCGGTGGGGTGGTCGAACTATTTGATAAACTTAGAATAGAGTTTTTACACTTTTGGGTGGAAGAAGAGCGAAAGGTCCTCTGCTAGGGACTGAGATACAGGCACACTTTGTTTGTAGGCCTCTGGCTGCAAAAAAGTTTTGACGATTTTGAAAAATGTTCTGGGGCATTCTCGGTGGTTGCAATTTGCAAAGAAAAGAAAGCAATTTTGGTCTTCTTGATATTTGTCTGAAATTGTTCGAGGGCAGTGCTATAAGCCCACTTGTCCTCATTGTCATAGTTTTTCCTCTTGAAGACTCAGTGAGAACCACTTATCGGAGGGTGAGCTTCGCTTAATGGAAAAAGATTTGGGAGGAGCCAGTATGTCAAAGCCATGTGCCAGGAAGCGGTTGAAGGAATTTTGCTTCATATAAGAATTTCCGTACTTTTGCATCTGACTCGACAGGGACACCTATTAATGACTAGTGTAACTTCGGCCTCATGCAAGAATTTCAAGGCATTTGCCTTTGACAAGAAAGGGACACCTAGTCACAATTTGTGGAACTGCAGCTTCATGAAAGAATTTCAATACTTTTGCATTCAACTTTTGAGGGACACCTAGAGAGAACTAGAGGAACTGCGGCCTCATGTATGAATTTCAAGGCTTTTGCATTTGGCTATAAAGGGACACCGAGTAACAATTTGTGGAACTGCAGCATCATGAAAGAATTGTAATGCTTTGCATTCAACTTTTGAGGTACACGTAGTGATGACTAGCAGAAGTGCAGCTGATGTAAGAATTTCAATGGTTATACATTTGACTTCTGAGCGACAGCTAGTAACGTCTTGTGAAACTGCACCTTCACGAAAGAATATCAATATATTTGCATTTCACTTGATGGACTCCTCGTAATGACTATGCAACTGCAGCTACATGAAAGAATTTCAATGCTTTTGCATTCTGAGCGACACCTAGTAAGGACTAGTGGAACTGCAACTTGATGTAAGAATCTGAATGCTTTTTCATTTGACTTGTGAGGGATACCTAGTACTAGGTTGTCTTTACAAATGTTCCATAATAAATCAAGCCGTTTATTCAAAGTTGCGATATTGATTCATCAGCATTGGCATGCTTCCGTATCCTATTGAAATCAAGCACAATTTATTAGAGTAACAAAAGCAAAAGTGGATATGTACATATATATGTTTAAGCCACACCCCTTCAGCTTTATGAAGGACATTTTTAAGCAGTTGCATCCTACTTACGACAGACATTGAGGGGCAGATGTACGTCTGTTTTTGTGGTCGCAAATGGGAATTCAGCCCGTTTGCGACCGCAAAAAAGGTCAGCCCCATGTACAAACCATATTTTGCGAGTCGCTAACCTATTAGCGACTCCCAAATATGGTTTGCGACTCGCTATTAGGAAGGGGCGTGCCAAGGGCGTCCCTTCCTAATAGCGAGTGCAAATGGCATGTACCCGTCGCAAAACACTCGCAGTTTACCACCCTTCTGAAAAGGGTGGTAAACCATTCGCAAACGGGAAGGGGTACCCAGGGGACCCCTTCCCCTTTGTGAATGGGTGCGTACATTTTTTTTTAAGAGCAGGCAGTGGTCCTGTGGACCACTGCCTGCTCTTAAAAAATGAAACTGAAAAGTTTCATCTTTTTTTTAAAATGCATCCAGTTTTCCTTTACAGAAAACGGGATGCATTTAAAAAAAAAAAAAACTGCTCTATTGCATATGGCCATGTCTGAACTGGGGTGGTGGAGTGAGCTAAAGAATGATGATGGATTAAACCCAGATCATTTGACTGGGGGTGAGTGTTTGATTTGCTCTAACGCTCCGTCCATCATCCCCTTTGGTAACGCTATTGAAAAAGCAG
The DNA here is from genome assembly GCA_963921515.1 of Calotriton arnoldi. Classification (NCBI taxonomy): domain Eukaryota; kingdom Metazoa; phylum Chordata; class Amphibia; order Caudata; family Salamandridae; genus Calotriton; species Calotriton arnoldi. The sequence continues at coordinate 2,166,329 of CAWUFW010002316.1, read as the reverse complement.
TCACAGACATGGTGGTCTGCTGACCCCAGCAGGCCACCATCCCTGTGAGTGCGACGCATTCCCAATGGGGTCACAAATTGGGACAGCCTCATGAATATTAATGAGGCATGCAATTTGCAACCCCATTGGGAATCGCAAACAGTGTCTGAGACACTGTTGTACTTTCATTTTTGCGAGTCGCAAATTGCGAGTTGCAATTTGACGCAATTTGCAACTCGAAAAAATTAATGCTCATACATCTGGCCCTTAGTAACAACATGAGTAATTGCATTTTTGTGACAGGTTTCTTAAGCAGTTGCTTTTGACTTGAGAGGGACATCTAGTAATGTTCTGCAGGGCTGTAGTCTTGTTAAAGACTTCACACTGTTTTTCGGACTCAAAAAGGACATCTAGTAATAACTTGAGATAACTGTAGCTACATGAAAGGCCAGACCAATTGGCTTCGCCAGTGCTTGTTTTTTTAATGTGTTGTGAAGGTTAATAGGAGACATATGTAACATCAGATTCATTGGGGAACGTACAACGTAAGAGGTTGGTCTACGTCGGTTATTATTATAACAGTGCTGGATTATGGTACATGTGATTGCTTCCATTAACATATATTTCTCATATTAGAAACACTGAAAGGAGGAGTCCTATTTGCTGATTTCAGGATGTCTGCTGTGAAACTCTCATCCACCACTGCAAACAAGCTCTTAAATTCATAATATTTACTTTTGCTTTCCAGTGTTGACCAGTTTCAGGAGTGAGGAAAGGGAATAATTAATTGAATTTTCTCATGGGAGTGATCAGCTTCCTTGCTGAATAGAGGATAGCTTTGAGAGGGTGTAAGACAGATTTCTGGATATAAAAGAGCTCCTATAATTTCTAAAGATATCACCAGTATCTTAACAGCAGCTTTCAAGTCATGTTTGTGAATGATGGGGTCTGATGTTACAGAGAAAGCTTCAGTTGAAATCTAGCACATTTAATAGTTATACATAGTCTGACATACAGGGTGTTCCCTAAATATATGGCATATATTGCATTTCTTACACGTGCATTATAGTTAATAGCATTCTAAATACAGTGGACAGAACATTATCCAGGTTTTGAGCTCTGTGCCAAACTTTAATTAAAGCCCTTAGTCATTTCTTTGACATGGAGGTCAGGAATGAGGGTGCTATTCAGCCTGATGTTTAAAGGTTTGCCTGCTTTCACAACCTTGATGAAGAAGTTCACTTACGGCCAGTATACAACAATGGATGGATGTAGCGCTATTTGGGATAGTGACCTTCACAAACTGACATATACATGTTGTTTCCTAGAAAACTCGATAAATTAGAATGTGAATCCATAAACGCTTGAAACAAATTGTCATTTACACTGACTGGTGCAAAAACTGTGTTTGTCAGCTAGCCATTTATTGCTAAAGTTAGTACAAAATGCAGTACACTGCAATTTTCCCAGGAATTTTTATTTTGACAGTTTCAACTAGCTCTCTACTTCTCTCTTTTATTTAAAATGTGTATTTATTAAACAGTTGCACAATACGGTACAGTACAGGTTGTCATATAGGAAAATTGTATAGATTGATGACTCTACTTCTCTCTGTCTGAGAACAGACAACTTAAGTCAACTCAAATATTGTTATTTCTGTAGTCAAGTAACAAAAGACAGGTGAAGCAGGAGCTCAGCACACTCCTGGAAGGGTCTTCTGAATTACACGCTGGCAGGGACTCTCATGAGGCAGGAATGCAGCAAGTTCTGTCTTGTTAAGCATTGCACAGTTCCTAAAGCAGAAATCTGCATTTCCAAGCTATGCCCTATCCACAGAACTCTCACCCCATGCCTCAACAAGCAAAGTACACTGTGCAATATTATATATCCGCTAGCCTCAATCTGATAAATGCTGGAAATGTAATTCATACGGACAATGCTGCCATAACCCTCTATCTCCTCTAAGTAGAAAAGCACAGGTCCTTGTGATCTGGCTCCATGACTCTTCACAAAACAACTGTTTGAAGAATTCATTTTAAACTCTTATGGGTTGACCCACCACCACTTTGAACTTGGGTGTCATTTTGACAGCAAATGGCAGATCCTGTCTCATAGAATCGGGTTTTGGAAATACAACATACTACCTCGAAAAATGTGCTAATATGTAAAGATTTGTTGCAGTAGTGAGTTTGATGTTAGAGGTTTTCAGAAAGAAGAGCATGGCCATTAGAATGGTGGTGAACATGCACAAAAGCATAACTTTTTTTTGGTAGTCGTGCACCTCCCTAAGGTTTTTCAGACCCAGTTTGCACAAGAAGGCACAGATTTACTAACATTTTGCGTCATTTTTGCACCAATTTTTTAGTGCAGCCATGATGCAAAATGCATTTTGGGATTTACTAGCGTGGCTTAACATCGAATTTTACCTAAAAGTAACACAACGCCTTGTGCTCGTCATGTTACCCTGGGTCGAGGAGGAATTATATGGGTGGAGCAGGGTCGTTTCCGTGCATCTACCTATTTTGACGCAAACCCAGATTTACTGGTCTCTTAACCTGAGTTTGCGCCAAAAATGGTGCGCCTACCCGAGGCAGGCGTAATGAGGAGAAATGTGCCAAATCTAACTAATTATGGTGCACTTCTGCTCTGCTCCTTTCACGCAATGCAGCACAGCAAGGTTCTTTGCTTAATTGCATGAAAATTTAGTACCAAAAACGGGCCCAAGCACAATACACAGGTGTAAATTGTGCACCCACTAATTTGATATAATGGGAAGTGCACTAATTAGTGGATGAACAATTTGCTCCAGATTCCAATTTGCAGGCCTGATAATGGGAAATAATGAGCTAACTGTACGCAATTTTAGTAGAGTACTATGGGTAGGCTTTAATAACTTTGTGAAAAGTCATAAATATACTAAAATTGTAGGTGGTAACCTATAATGAATAGATTTTCATTTTAAGGATTGTTTTGTTAACGTTAATAGGTTTCAAAACGAGTTGGCATTCTAGTGTACCGTCATAGAGGAATTTAGAACTTTTGAGAACACATTCATAGTAAAATAAGCTTAAATACTTGCACAAGAAATGCATGTGACAGCACATATCAGTGACACTTTGCATAGCACATCACACATCACTAATACAACCAACGCACGTGGCAGCATTTCCTACTAACATTTCCCATGTTGAGATACGGGATTGAATATTTCTTATGGGTTTTTTTTCTCTGTCCCTCTGAAAAACCCATTTTGTTTTTGGTTATAAAACCAGACGCTGTCCCTTTCTTTTACAGAAATTAGCTCCCTTTTTAACTTTACATTATCAGCAGATATGGAGAGGGGAGTGTGCCACACTTGAAGGAGCGGGGGGCTGAATATCAGTTAGCATTTCTAATTTATTTTGATACATCCCTCACCATTGTATGGCTTGGGTAGATACAGTAACAAAGTGAGCTTGGGAAGTGGTATTTTAAGGCAGTGTCTCTGCCATTGTTTTGGACTGATTGTGCTCGTGTAAAATAGTTGGGTTGCTGCAATGGTAATCGCCAGTAGCAGTGATTCATCTTTGGTTTCAAGGTAGGTTCATTTACACCTCTTGTTTTCTAAATTTTAGTAGTTCATCTCTTCCAAAAATATGTTTCAGCACATTTTCGTCAAGTTGCTTTGTGCAAGTTAAAGAAGATACAGTGTTAAAATTGTCATTTGCTAATTAGTGAGCTTCTGCCCGTGTGCAGCAAATTGCAAGCAGAGTAAGTAGAAATTCAGAAATTAAAGATATGCCCTATGAATATTTTTTGCTATGTTGTCGCACGCAATGATGGCTAGATAATTATGACGAGAGAACAAAGCTTTATATGAATAAGTAAGTCCACAGTAAACAGGACAACAGAAATGCCAGGCAACCTCTAGAGAGACACAATCCAACTTCCATGACCAAATGAATGGACTATTTAACCAACCAATTAAACCTTGCCTATTGGCCTGAGGATGATGTAATGCCACTCTCCTATGGTATGTTATGTTAAAAAGGTTTACAAAGCGCGCTTACACCCAAAATTAGGCGTCTTGGTGCTATGATTAAGCCCTTTGTCTTCAAGAATTCACACCCTCTCGCTAGAAAAGTTTACTCCATTATCGGAGACTAACTTGTCAGTACAAATCTTCCCTACAAAGTATATACTTCAAAAGACTTCACCACCAGTCACATTGTTACCTCTTTTCACTTTGACTAATAATGTAGCAGAACTATGACAAATGCTTCTCTCTGTGGAATTACTGAAAAAGGATTGGTATATATATCCAGTTGCTAACAGGGAGCTTGTGGTTCACCACTGAAACATAGACTTTGGCAGATTTATAACTGCTGCTTCTAACAAAACATTAACAATTCATTTGGCAATCATGGCATCCTTGTCCAGCCACCAAAAATACTCACAAGTCCTCCTCTTTGTCCGACCACAATGTCTTTTGTGAATCTTGTGAATGCCCCTCCCCTTAACTGAAATGGAGGAATTATTTTGTCACCCCACACAACAATGCCATTTTTAATTGATAGCTCTTCCTGAGCTTTATAAAATGGTTGTACATTTCCACACAACTTCCTCTGCACAGGCCATTCTTCTTTAAGGTTTCTTTTTAACGATTCTCAAAAACTTATTCTCACTAATCTACTAGTTCCATGTTTCATCAGACAATATAATCTCTTCACCTTCATTAATGTTAATAACTTCAGCATTCAATAGGTTGCAGCCTACCAGACAGCGCAGCTTTCTGGTTTGCTACAGACATCTTGGGGACATTCAGAAAGTTGACTTATGAATGAATTCTGCCCGTTGGCTTTGCGGTTTGTAATTCACGTTGTCTTGCTTTCCATTTGCTGGCTTTATTTGTTTTAGGCTGTCCAGCTTAAGTTCGTACCTTCCCTTGCCCAATTCTTATTTACAGTATCCTTCTGACACCTATATAATCTGCAATACTCTACGCCAATGCACTCTACACCAGTCCACTCTACTCTATGCCACTCCAGTATTTGCCACTCCACGCGACTCCACGGTATGCCACTCCAATACATGATACTCTCCGTCACTCCACTCTACAACGCTCTATTCCACTTTTTGCCATTCTACTCTATGGCACTCCACGCCACTCTCCTCTACGCCATTAATCTTTAGCCATGCTTAACAGTAGCCACGCAGGTGTACAGCATGGCTAAAATACACCGGCAAAGCCAATAGCTCTTCCATAGCCGAGACCTATTGGCTTTGCCAAGGCTTGTTTTGTATGGTATTCTAGACATGCAATCCACATACATCATACTCCTCCCTGGGACATGTTCAATGCTAAACTAAAAAGTCTAAAAAAAGAAAAGAAAAAGACTTATTTGACTGAAAACTGCACCGACCAAGTCATAAGAGTTCTGCCACTCCCAGGAGCCAAACTGAATTTACTTTGTTTCAGTAACAAACCCCTCTTTCCCAACAATTTTAATTCGTTTTCTGTTTTTCGATCCCATTCCCCAAAAATGAAATGGCATCTTGGAGCGCCTTGGAACAAGTCCTTCATTAAATTCTTAAGCACAGATACCGCAGTTGCCAAAACAAAAGGCATTCTTCTGTGTAGGTACAAACCCTCTGATGTCAAGAACGTAGAAAGGTATTTACAATGGTTGTCTTGCTCAGCCTGAAGGTAGGCAGTAGCTAAATCAAGTGCCAAAAATATAGTTACCCAAACGAGTGACAAAAGCTTCTCATATAAATTAGGCAGCTGTTGATGTTCACCTAAATTGACCTCTTTAAGCCATCAATGTCTATGCATAATTTTAAGTCATCAGAACCTTTCAAGTAAATAACCAGCCCGGATAACATGAGTTCCCATATGGACCAAATCGATCAACATCTCCTTACGTTTGCTACTATAAGTCAAAGGAACATTTTTCATCTTGAGCCTCACTGAAATAGTGCTTTCTTTTTATGCAATGCAATGTTTAAGCCCTACACAATTTCCTATGGTTTCACAAAAAATGTTTTTGACCCGAAAATCCTATACTTATTTCAAGCCCTTCCACTTCCACTTTTGAAGACTGAACTCTAACAACTACAAGACCTTTGCAATAACTTTATCTGGGAGGGGAAATACCCCAGACTACATTCCCAGACCAGCAAACTACATCTCAAAGAAGGAGTGCCCAACCTCCACTATTACTATCATGCCGTACAAATTTGCTACATCGTAGATTGGCTGCAGGGAGAGACTGGCAAAATCTGGTGTTTTACTGACCTGATTATGACTGCCAGACCATCAGGTGAAATTCTGTGGCTGCCTAAGAAACGGAGATGCTTTAACCTTTTAGTCTCACCCATGGCAAGAGTGACTCTCGAATCATTGGACAATTTAACACGCTATAGAAGAGTTACATCCTATCTCCATTAAAATTGATTTTTCCCTGGACCTTGATAGATCTCGTCTTCAAATATGGCTAACACAGGGGTGCTACCTTCAAAAGGATTTTTATTAAGACATGGTGGTCCGATCTTTCGAGGACATCAAAAATTCATATCATATTCCAAAGGGGGAGAAAGGTTCTGATATCTACAAATCAGACACTGTATCACTCAGCCCCACATTAAAGCCATGACGCTACTCCCACTAAACTTCTTCGAGAAGTTTCTCCAATGCTTTAAATCCACGCAACAACTGTTTTCACAAATGTACTCCATACTCAATACATGAACCCCACAATAACACTTCCACTACCAAAAGAGTTGGAAAAGGGACTTAGCATTACATTAGGTGATAATCTGTGGGACACAACTCAAATTTGCACTAACAACTTTGCCCACCACGCCCAAGGGCAGGAGGTTGTCTACACAATTCTGTACAGGTGGCACTTCACGCCTGCGAGATTACATTCCATAGACAGAACACGCACAGTATGAGGCTGGAGGAACTGTGGGGAGCCAGTAACAATATTCCACATATTGTCGTCCTGTCCTGGTCAGGCCAATTTCTAGGATGCTATACTTGTAATTATTAGACAGACGGAAAGCAGAGTTAATGAGAAAGACCCAACCTCAATACTTTTAGGAATCGCAGTCACAGATACTTACCCCTTGTTTTCCATAAAGGGGAAAAGGATCTTGCACCTGCTTTTGGCAGCCAAGCAAACGATCGTTGGCCTGTAGGATAAAGACCTCTTCCTTAATACTGATATGTGACTCCAGATAGTGTGGCGCCTATTCGCTTTTGAGAAACTAGCATCCGATTTAAATTACAATACTCCTAAATTGAATAAATTGAGGGACCTAGTTCTTGATTACCTAAATATGGAGATCGCTCTGACCTGCCCTAACAGGCTACGGGCCCTTTGAATCTCTCAAAACGAAATCATAGCAAATATTCACATAGCCAAATAATCAAGTTACCGCCATTGACCTGAGAATTGTAACATACTCATCTATAGATTCTCATTGCATTTTGCAGAACTGCACATTTAAATACATCTAATTCTCCTGTATTTTCTAACTCATACAAAATGCTTAAACTCTTGCAGAGTTTCAATAATGACAATTTTCTTTGTGTTGAGCAGATCACTATTTCCACTATCTCAACATTTGCGAAAGTATGTCCAACCACACAGCCCACTCCATTGCTGCTCATACTGCACAAACCACAATCTGGAGCCTTCCTCTGTCAATCCAAGTTTTCTGCCCGTCGCCAGTGTTATGTTGCTGTGCACGATGTGGACAACTGCACACAGATGGTTGAAGAGCGAAGATTTGCTGTAACATGGAAGGCCAGAAAGGGCCAGAAAGGGCAACCAACCTCTGGTTGAACCAACTCCAAACATGGTTCCCAGACACATATTTCACACTTGCTCATGGAATATACAATATTCTACTACCCATCATCACTCTGAAGACTGACAAAATACTCATCTACTGCAGTCTTTTCATTGGTGACCTCTGGTGCATCACTGCATACTGCTTAGCCATAAACCATTGGGCCTGACTTCCTCTGACCCTTCTTAATGTTTTTCATCATGCGTTTGGATTGAAGGACTAATGAGACAGGGATGACTCAATCACCCCACTGCAAGCATGGTCGCTCACTTTGGGCTCAGCCCATGTATATCTGATTACCTCACCCTTCCTTTCTGACATAGATGCAATGGTGTCTTTTCTCCTGGGCACACTATAGTTTCATACCTAGATGCCTGCAAAACAGCGCAACAATTGCACACATCACACACTATAGGGGAGGAAGACAAACATAAAATAGAGTCCAGTACCAAACCCAGGATACTGGGGGGGGAAAAAGAACAAAAGGACTGATACCTCTTTGAACTCTTTGCTACATATACTAAGTATGCACATCAAAACTATGACAAAACACAACTACCCTATTCACAGATCTGACTCGCACATCTGAGCAGATCTATGCAGATGTATGGGTTCAGATCTTCTACATAGAGATCCTGATTCATAAAGGGGGACTGAATTCAGAAGTAACCCGGGCAGTAACTAACTGCTACTTTTTTCCAATCTGGACCTGTCGGACAACAACTGAGCCTTTCAATGCCTACTTTAATAGTCAGCTGGAGGTAGGGACATGTTTGAGTTCACAACAACAGAACACTGAATCTCAGGGCATGTGGTACAGGAACAGAGAGGATTACCTCAATCATGAATATGGAGACATATATTTCTATCCCTAAAATATGGGTAAAGATTGAATACTGGACAAACAACACTTCTGGCTTGCATGAGCCTTGGTGTAGAGACAGCAGAATGCAGTCAGGAGGCATTTGTGTTTCTATGTTTGCATTACGCTTCCCCCCTAACCAGAATCATGTGCAAGGTCAGTAGTTGCGTAGGGGAAGATAATCCTGGGGGATATGCAAAGACCAGTGCATTACTTTGTGAATAAGGGCTATGCTTAACTCTGTATCTGCCATGCACTAAGGTCCTCACACAGCACGTTTTATGTACGGCAAAACTGCAAAATAAATTGTTTTGTAAATTTAGTCATGCATTAAATTCACTTTTTTTCCAAACTGCATATAGTTTAAAAATTGGGAGTCTGATGTGTTAGTCTTACTCGCAAACCAGGGATGTGCAAGTTGTACACCAACTGCCTTGTGAATGGAAATGCAATTTGCTATACAACCTATGTACTAATAGGTCATATAACAAATTGTAAATTCGCACGGGGTTGCAATACGACCTGACTAATTAATATTAAGCAGGCAGCTCGCAATTTGCGACCCCCCTATGATTGGCTGTAACTGCAGGGATGGAGTCCTCCATGGGATTTCATTGCTTGATCCCACCTCCTCCGCACCACTCCCCAGAAACCATCATCACCATTCTCAAAGAGGAAGCTGTCCTATTTGAACAGCTTACCTTTTCAGACTCAGAACGTCCCCCCCTTTGAGGGGTGGCTTGCCCACTATAAAATTATGTAGATTAAGGTTTTTTATCGTGGCCTATCATTACCTTGAGGAGGTACTAGGCATGAGAGTTGGCTATGACTTACAAATGGAAATACCTATCATAATTGTTTATGGCGAACCACATGTTGAAAATCATTGTAAGTGTTTGTGCTAAGTTTGGATTGATCTAGTAGGTTGCATGGTTTATCTTCATATGCATTTCATATGATAACATGCTCTCATTAGTTGACTGAACAGTCATTTTTTGCAACAAAATAATGTATTTTTCAAGGACAGCAAATCAGTAAGTAGTCATGAAATCTTGATATATCAGCCTATATCTTCAAACTCCTTCCACAGAGCTGCCTTTTTCCATTTTAGATTTCATTTTTAATCAGTCATTTAAAAGAATAGCCCTTCCACCTCTGATATTAGCAGCATGTTGTCCTCTTGTAAATACAAATTCATGCTTTATCTTAATACCTAACAGTACAGTAGACAGCCAGACTATCTTCTATAAATCCATGGTCTTCCAGGAGTGCCAATTAAGGCATATAATTTAAGCTAAGCAGCTCTGACAATACATTTTGTTCTAGGATTCTCACTAACACACTATAATACTTGGCAATTTTATTATTTTTATGTGAATTTTATTCAACTTTGCCTGTGTTTTATGTTATTCAAATTCATATTTTCTACAGTAGGTTATGGTGGTGTATCCCAAACTGTGGGTCGCAAGACGCTTTTTGGTAGGTAGTGAAAGCCCAAGCAATAAATAAAGATGTCCTTAAATTCTATATTCATCTGGTCAAATTTCCTGGGCTTCAAAGATAGAGGTGAAAAGGTCAGGATATGTCTTCTGACAACTTGCTGCTTACTTTTTTAGCAAGGGGATTGGCATTTACAAACTCGTCTCACTTTGCAGTCAGACAAAAAAGTAAACTGACTTATGTGAATCTTGCTTGGGTAAAGGAAGTGTGAAAGGAAAGGCTCTAGGATATAATTTTTTTGTAACACACAACATGTAAATACATGTAAAAGAACTGTACACATTCAGCAGTTAGGAAAGCAAAAATAAAGCACAATTTTTATGAAGTGTGATGGAAACAAAGATTTTATTAGGATCAAAACCAATCAAGACACTTTTCTTGGAGATGCACAAATGATAAATATTCACTGAAACCCGATTTCCACATATTACCATTTGTGTGCAATATAGTTTGTGGCCATTTCAACAGAAAATATGCTGCTTGTAAATGACATTGCACTACCACACAATGCTTTAGTTTCATTTAAAAAATTGCCTGCCGCCTGTCTTTTAAAGCTAGTTGAGTCGCGCAAGCTTGCTATTCTAAAAATTGGGTTGTGATTGGGAAGCATTCGATTATGATATAATGAATCCCCAATATGATAACTGTCTATTGTATAAATACTGATTATGGTGTCCATAGAGAGTAGGCCATTATATATTCCCTGCACGGTCCTTCAAACACCTTTCCTTCCAAAGATTAAAGCTCACACAGATGCGTGGGATAAACCTGTTCATTTTTCTTTTATACGCAGATAAGGCTATATCCACATCTCTGGGTACAAGGAAAATCTAAGTGGGTATGCTCCGAAGTGGGTATGAACCTGATCAGAGCTGACAACATCCTTTCCAAGCTCACTGTTTTAGGAGGTAGGCTTCTTTATTTGGCAGTGGTCATCATACTGCTGTTGGAGAATCAATGGATTTATTTATTTATTTGAGAGTTTTATATAGCGCTAGCTGGACCCGAAGGTATCAGAGCGCTTTACAACAGTAAATGCTCACATCAAAGATAACAAGTCTATACAGAGCAGCGAAGTATAAAATTGTACAGTTGGTTCTCGGTGTTTGAACATGATAAGAGGTGAAAGCCAGCTCCCTAAACAGGAAGTAGATCAGCAACAACTATTGGAAAGTGGCATACTACTCTGAAATGAGAGCCTTGTAGCAGCTGCTGGAGTTGCAGATCTTACTGCCTTGTACAGGTATGTTTGATGATGAAGAGATATGCTGGTGACCAAAAAGCTGACCAGAGTGCTCAAACGTCATTCATTTTATGTCATGTCATTTAATTCTCATGATGGGTCAAAGGTTACAGTCTTGTTTTCCCCCATCTGGGCACAATGTCACATGATTTCCTGTGATATCATCATCTGGCCTATGATCAAGTGATGTAATTGTTAATCATAAACTTATCTCCTTCTCAGAGTACTCTCCAGTTACCGCCAAGCAGGTTGAAAATATGATTTTAACAACTAAATCTGGATCTCCTCAGGACGCGTGCCCCCATTGGTCTTAAAATCTATCTCCAATCTGATAAGTGAAAATCTCTCGGCCATCTTCAACTCGATGTTTATTACAGGAGTTTTTCCCACAAAATGGGAAAAAGCCTCCATTCTCCCACTCTTAAAGAAACCTGGTCTGAAAGCTGCAGACCCCACCAACTATCGCCCGATTTCCAGTCTCCCACTACCTGCGAAAGTAGTGGAGAAAGTTATGAATTTACAGGTGGCCCAGTTCATTCAAGACAACTGTTTGTTAGACCCCACTCAATTTGGGTTCCGACTGGAGCACAGGACAGAGGTGGCTTTGATCAAAGCCACCGAGGAGATAAGGGCTGTGATGGATAGAGGTGGTGCGGCAGCCCTTATTCTCCTTGACTTATCAGCAGCGTTTGATACGGTGGACCATACGTTGCTGATCGAACGGCTGGGAGACTTACGAATTAAGGACACAGCCCTGGCTTTGCTTACCTCGCTCTTAGCTGATGCAATTTGTGGCTCTGGAACACTTTGAATCCACCCCTTTCTCTCTGCCCTGCGGGGTCCCACAGGGATCCTATCTCAGTTCAACTTTATTTAACGTTTATGTGACTGAGCTAGCTACCTTGATTAAAAAATGTGGTTTCTCATTGACCTCCTATGCTGACGACACACAAATTGTTGTGTCGACTTTCAACAATGAACCATCTACCTCTATACGCTTCCATGACTGTATGCGGGCCATCAGTTCATGGATGAGCAAACACTGTTTGAAGCTCAACTCCGAAAAAACGGAGGTAATATTGTTTGGAAGCCTTTCCCCAGCTTCGGCCTCTCCTTGGTTGCCAGAAGAATTAGGCTCCCCACTCAACTCCGTAACTAAGGCTAGGAACATAGGTGTCTTGATTGACAATAAGTTGACTTTCGGAAACTGAATTAATGCTATGGTTTCCTCCTCCTTTTTTACGATAAGGATGATAAAGAAAATCCTTCCTTTTCTAGTACAGCATTAGTGTTATCAAAGCTGGATTATTGCAACTGACTTTATATAAATATTCAGGCTCAACGTCTAAATAAACTGCAGATGGTTCAAAATGCAGCAGCAAGACTATTAGAAAAATCTAAATTTCAGTCTGTTTCCAAAGAAATCCACAAACTACATTGGCTTCCAGTAAGAAACCGTATCAAATTTAAAGCTCTTTGCATCTCCTATAAAGCCCTGTATAACACTGGCCCAGATATTCTGAGGCATCTTTTTAAATGGTACCAGCCCACCAGATTCTTGCGCTCAGCTGGGGCCAAGCAAATCGTCACACCCAGATTCCGCAAAACGAACTAGGGTGAAAGGGGATTTGTCACTGGAATGACAAAGCTGTGGAATAATCTACCCCACCACCCATATCAGAGCTCTGCCCTTGCTGATCTCCTTATGAAAGAAGCTCAAAAATTGGTTGTTTAATAATTAATCACCCCGTCCAGTCGTGTTTCATGTCAGGTTCAGCGCCAAGACACCTCAGGGTATACGAGCACTTTACAAATTGTGTTAACATAACATAACATAGACGATGATGGCATTATTATGTTATATGATTGTTTTGAAACTTGAAAATTCCATCCTCTTTTTGTCCCAGAATGTTAGCAAATGTGTGTACGGGGGAGATAGTTTGAAGTTTGTTGGAAGTGAGGCCCAAAAGCAGTAATAATATCGAAGGAGAAGTCATCAAACGTTTGAGTGAAAGGTGGCAATTAGGCAGAGAGAAATGGCAAACAGCAAGTGAAATTATTTTTCACCCTGTACACTACTAGACAGAGCCTGCTGACCTTCCCTTAAGTTCTGCTATGTTTTTGGATCAAACTGTGTTGATGGTTTTTGAGTTGAACACATAACGGAGAAGTCAATTGAAGATTGTTAAAAAAACAAAAATAAAATAAAGCTGATTGCAAGTCTCTCAGTGTATAAATAATTATAAGGATGTTGCAGCGGTCAAAGCCTAATGTATCTTGTGTTCTCCCCGGCAGAATTCTGTCTTCCAAGCAGCTCTCTATTTATTTACCGGTCACAAGTTGATGGCCTGAAATTGTAAAGACTGGTTGGAATAATGTAAGTCCCCGAATCTAATTTGCAGTTAGCAGATACTATTTAAACAGTTGTCTATTATTTACTCCATATGCCTCTCCTCAAACAATTACAAAACATATTCCCATTAGTTGTTTGCTGGTCTCACCCTAGAAATAACATCAGCAAATGGACATAAACATTACAGCATTAGACCTGTACTGTATGCAGTGAAGCATTTGTAAAAATAATAATAAAAGTACTAATACTACAAATAATAATAATAATAGTTTGGATGTAGGTATTGAGCTCATGCTGAAGTCGAGTGGTCCAGGGCCTCCAATGGCTCCATGTGTGATGCAATTTGCATTAGAGGAAATACATCTAGCCCCAAGTAGCCCGGGCAATGATTGAAGGGCCCGTGAAATGCACATACCGATATGGAGATGAAGGCGTTACCGTAGATCTGTGTATGGAATTCCTTGCAGTTTGCAAATCATGTGGATAGGAGTTCTGATGGCAATGTCTAGTCGCGAAATTAGCAAAGCGCCGGTTCCTGATAACTGTTCTGAAGTAAAGCCTATGCATAGGCCTTTCACGAACACGATAAGAAGCATCACCACCACAGGCAAAAGTTAGTTTTTTCCTGTGATGCCTGCCCTACAGGGAAAGGGTAGTATTTGCAAGTTTGAGCTGCAATATGTCACCCTTTTATGTCCCCCTGCCGGTGGAGCTTTAAGGCTACCTTTTGTCACTTTATTGATGCGCCCCAACTGAACCTTTGTAGGTTAAACAAGGTACAAAAATGTATTTTAATTATTTAGATTGTGTATTTTCTACAGTGCAAAACCCTCTGGTTAGAGTGCTAGACTTCAAGTTAGGTGCTGAAGAGATGGAAATTTAGTTGAATAGTTGTCTGTTCTCTGATTAATGTGTCCTGGCCAATCACTGGAGGAGATGGTGACGGATTCCTGTCTGAAGACTATGTTTCACTTTTCTTTTCCTCAAATGCTGGTAGTGCTAAGATCAAGCTGAACTCCATCCCCAGCAAGGATGCTATTGATTCCCTATCCAAGGCTTCTCTCTTGGCAGCTCCATCTTTCACTTCACAAACACAAATATTTAGTTAGGTTGGGTTCTTTTCTATGTCAGTAGTTATCAAAGGAGGGAGGGAGAAGCATCAAGTGATTCGGACATCACTCAGCTTCCAGGTGTATCGCAACAAGAATCAAGAGAGAGTGGGACCGTGTGTTCTGGTGGATCTCAATAGAAAAAATCTGTAGGACCCTCAACAGCTATTTTCGGTCAATGGTATATGCTTTTCCATTGACGTACTAATAGTTGGTAGCATCATCATTGGGTCTTGTTTCCTCCACCAGGAGGTAATCCCTCTGATTCGAGAGATTAATTGGGATCCAGATATGAAAAGGTGATCTAAAATTATCTCTTATCTAGAAATAAATGATTTAAAAGAAAATCTGGATAAGGGTGAGGTTAAAATGAAAGAGGATGTGAAATTGGGATTGTCCCTCACATCACGTAGCAAAAAAGGTCTACATGTTTCATCGATGGCTTTCGTAGAACCTATAATTTGAGGGATCCCTTTTGTTTCCCACGTCAGGCGGAACACTGTCCCCTGGATTATGTTATGTTCCGGTTTAATTCATTCCGGATAGAGAGAAAACACTATTCTCAGCTTATTATTAAAAAGGGCCCCATAGGTTCCGGGGGGGAAACGGTATGGCCGCCCTCTTATGGTGCTGCTCTTCCTCACCGGTCCCTCCCGTCTTGGATGTGCTTTGCCAGACCCCACTGCCATCTGCGGCAATGGCGTTTAGGAATAGGATAAGTGGAAGAGCTCCGATTGCATGCTTCCTATTTTTGATCTGATGTTTGGACAAAGTGCATGCACTTTTGATGAAAGATACTGTATACAGACTGCTGATCAATGTACATTTTTCTGTGCAGATGTACATTGCTGTCTTTTCTATGCTACGTTACTGCAGAAAACGTCTGGCTGAAAGGTGGCAAGCAGCAAAGGAGGTTCTTATGCGAGCGATTTGAAAGGAAAGGCACTTTAATGTACACACAGCTAAACACTGCAGGCAAAATCATGAATATTTACAAAATTACTTTGGGAAAAACAATTCAAAACCCCTCATAAGAGGACTCACCTTAATTACCAAGGTGCAAACCAGCTAGTCTAAAGATTTATCAGACAAAACAACCGCCTGCAGGTTTTAACACAGTTAATGCCCTCTTAAAAGACTATACTAGCTTTAACAATCACTTTTGCGTAATCGTTAAAAACAGGAATATAGGTATTTACCTCTACATGAGACTCTCACTAGAAAGCTGAACCAAATTCTACAATTCCAATGGGGTAATACCGTGCCGTGAAGGCTCTTGCTAGAGAAACATACATTCAGACTGGCTGAACCTGCTATTTAGCCGGAGCTCATAAGCTGTGGCCACGATCTTAATTGTTTCTGATGGTTACCTAGCAACCAGAAGAGAAAAGATTGATGTTATCTTCCTTGTACCTGCGAATGATTAACAGGTGTCCGCTCAGATTTTGACTTCCTTCTGGTTCCCCTGTTACTCTGGGGCACCTGACACTTTCTGCACACCTGACTCTTTAGTGGGTCTGCACCACTGCTTTCACAGAGTCGCATGATCCAGCGGGCTTCTCCCACCCGCCATCTTTCTCTTCCCCCGCTCCTCTGGCGACTGCTCTTTTATTTGATGTGGACGTCCAACCCTCCCAAAGCTGCTGGCGAAGGCTGGGCACCACCGCCCAGGCACCAGGGGACCCTTTAACACAGACTCTAGTGGTGAGGTCTGGGGGGGGCACGCCTCAGTAAGGGGAGCAGTGTTATATGGCCATCACTCAATGTGGTGCACAACAGCATCCCATTCCAAAAACTAATTTTAATTGTTAGCCTGTTTGCCAAGGCCACAACAAACAAGTGTTCGTATACACAGTGAAGACTTTTTTTTAAGACGGAGGGTGTAGGAGGCCTCAGAGTCACCACCGGAAATGGAAAAAAGGAACATAGCAGTCCCTCGTGATAGTTTTACATTTGCTTTGGAGCATTTGCTCCCCAGGACCCACATCTACCACTAGTGACAGCAACAAGGGGATCCCGGACCCAGAAACAAAGAGGATTTGCTACAACCTGGGTAAACACTACTCCTACCACTCAGCTTCACACCTGAGAAGATTTATACAGCCCTTCAAAGCCTCTGTGCCACTGCTTCCTTGTTCTGGGAACAGTAGCTTCACTTTATTGGGCTTGCCCTTCTGCTGAGCCAGGGTGATCTCCTGACCTGGAGCTCTCTGGTCTCATACAGTGGTTAATTTGTAAAAAAAGAAGTGCTGGGGCTCTCGTCAGGAGGCAGCTTCGACCAGCCCATTTGTCCTGTTAGCGCTGCCTAATAGAATCAACAAACCCTACAAGTGTGGAGGAGATGTGGCGTAATGACAAGATCTGCCGACTTCGGAGCTGGGGAATGAGGTTTGAGTCTCGGCGTTGGCTCAACATCTTGAGATTCTGGACGAATCACTTAATCTCCCTGTGCCCACCAAAAATAAATGTGTCCTTAACTGGTGGTCAAGCACCAGTGTTGATGATTAAGTGCCGTTGCTGAGCACCCGAAACCACCAGCTCAAATTAAGCACTGGTCTCACAGCAGCTCTCCTAAGGTTTTCATTAGGAGACCACACTCCCTGCCTGGATCCACTTGCAGGGTAATAAGGTGTGTCCACACACCCACACCTTCAAGGCACTACAGGAGGCCCATTCACAACAAGAGTTCATGGTACTCTGTCCTTCAGGGCATTACAATAGGTCCACTTCCCATTAAGACTAGGGAAGAATCACAGAACATTGGTTGCACTCCCATTCACCCCACCTCTATTTGACAATAGTGGGAACCAGACCAATTATTTTTCCACACCTCTAAACAGTGCTTAATTTGTAAAATAATAAGTGTCGGTGCCCAAAGGTTTTCTCAGATGCCTGCAACCGGCACTGACGAATGTTGGGGCTGACAAATACCAAGGTGAGTAATCTTGATTCCCGCTCATGCCTCTTTCTTCCACCACCACACACTCCCTGCCCTTTCATTTTCTCTCGCAGGTTCTTCTTCATCCCTTTGTCACTATCTCCCTTTGTCACTGTTTTTCGGTCTTTCTCTTCCTGTTCCTTTCCTCCCTTTGTGTTTTTCTCTTTCTTGTTCTGTTTCCAAGTATGGGGAGGAAAAATAAGTGCTGGTTCCCAAAAGTAAGTGCTGGTGAGCCCCCCCCCACCCCCTGCAACCACTGACTCAAATTAAGCACTCCCTGCACAGCATACTGGGAAAGATTTAAGATGGTGAATCTTTCAAAAAATCAGATCGCCTTAACTCTCTGTGTTTGTATCGGCGTTTACTATTCTATCCCTTTCTTCTTTAAACCTCTCTAAACCTCCAGGGGGAATCCTATTGGACACAGTCTGCCTTTTCCCTGTTCAGGCAGGAAACGTTCCCTCTCCCAACTAACAGAGTGTTGCTGCTGAGAGCTCTTGAAGTTCAAAACACCAGCCTCTTCCCCCTGCAGGAGGATCCAGTCTCCCTTGGATTGAGCCTCTTATTCAATGGGGACTTTGATCGCTCAAGTGGTCCACACAGCATATATATTTTTTATATATAAGTGGAATTCATCTTTTGTAGGAAACCATAATAAAAATAAGACACATATAGTGCTTTGAGATGAGAAAGTCCATATGTTACTTACTATGAGTAACTGAACCCCTAAATATGATCTGAGATGTTTAACTTGAATCACTGACCGTGGGGAAAGACTAAATGATGGTCAAAATTATTGCTGCCAGCTTTCTATATGTGCACTAATAAACATAATTTCTGTTTGTTTGAATTTGATTTAGGAATATTTAAATCCATCAACAGTTTAACGACTTTAAACAAGCAGTTCGTCTTTGCTATTTTAGACTGTCTTGTTGTCTACTAAATGTGACCAGAACCTTTTGTCGTCCTTGCATTAGTAATACATAGAAAAAAATTACTTTAGCAGTTTCCCATGAGGTAACTTATAAAGACTCATGCTAGCAGCGAGAGAACTGACCTCTAGTGGACTCCACATGCATGATATATTTTGTGCTGCTGTGATGTACGGTGGAGTTTGAACTAGGAGAACCAGTACAGGAAGAAGCAGGTAAACCCAGATTAGTTTAGTTTCTGATGCCCAGACTCTGGTGTCTGCTGTTACCCAGCACTTTCCAAAGTTCCTGGCTTGCAGATATTTACGCAGTTTTGTTTAACATTTTCATTTAGATTTTCAGCCATCCAACAGGACAGCAGCATAATCAACAGTTATTTGCTCATATTCATACATATAAATCATTTTTAGCACCATCTGTGCTTACTCTCAAATCCATCCTCCATTCAGCAGCTCGCTTCATTTCAGGGTCTAAACGAAGCGACCACGTCACTCCTATCCTGTCCTCTCTTCGATGGCTTCCGATCGAGGCAAGATCTATTTACAAAACTGCCTGCATCACACACAAAGCCTTACACACGTCCTCCCCTCGTTACCTGGCGAATAAATTGAAATTGTCCGGTGGCTCTCGCCCTTCTCGCAATGCGGAAAAGCTTCTGCTTGAGCCCCCCGTCTTCAAAAGGGAAAGATCGATGGCTCAATCCTTCTCAGGCAATGCGGTGAGAATCTGGAACGCGCTTCCCCCAATGCTCCGTGCCACCTCCTCTACCCGGTTCTTCAAAGCTGACCTCAAATCTCTTCTCTTCCAAAGACACTTTCAGAACTAATACTTTCATTCTCAGGCACCTCTAGGAAGTTCGCTCTTCATTGTAAATTTGTACTTTTTCCTGTACATTCCTCACCCTTGCGTGCTGTGTTGGATTTTATGTGCGTGTTCCCTTCATTTCAAGTCCCCTGTTTAATTCACGCCCTCTCTACTCCCTCAAGGAAGTTCTTCTATAGGAAATTCTGTACTCCATGCCTATAGAAGTGCCTTCCCAGTGTGTTATGAGTGACTGCCACTTATTGCAGTATTATACCTCTATTTGTATTGTGTATCTCATGTATCATGCACACCTGCCACTTTTTCCTCTTGGAACGTATACCTCTTTTTGTATCTGGTTTGTTTGTTATTTGCACAATTGTCACTTTTTCCTCATGCAATGTAACGCTTGCTTTTGTATTATGCTCACTTGTAACCTTCTCCTCATGTAATGTTACTGTTCCTATTGTGAAGCGCTCTGACACCTTCGGGTAAAGTCCGCGCTATATAAAAACGCATAAATAAATAAAGGGAAATCATTGCCATGTCTCATGTCTACACCGCCTCTCCTAAACATAGATATTTACAATGTTTAAGCAGTTGACCCTACCAAGATCTGACAGCAGAATGTAGGAGAGCTACTATTCAAAAGAGTCAAGGACATGATCACCTCTACACTCATAGAGGATTCCAAATTCTTATGTTATTGGGTTTTTACTGTACGGATAAATACGATTTTATAAAAGTGTGAAAAGTCGGATGCACTGCCTGCTGCTTGACATAATAAAGGAACTAGCCTCATTTAGAGAAACAAAGAAAAAAACAGTCATTCCGTTAATGCACCAGCATAGGTGCCAACAATTGGGAACATAGAAGATATGTTTAGCAAAAGTACAAACTAGAGGAAATCAATTTCATCATTGACTTACACTGAAAAAGAGGAGAACCAGGAAATTAAACTATTTCAGTGCTTTAAAATTCAGGAGGCTCCTGCTAAACTGATGGTATGTGTGCCCCATTAATCATAATATCACCGCAAATGTAGCTTTGAGGGGGTAGTGATATAGGAAACAATGTTTTGCAATCTTTTTCTTTATATAAAATTGCGAAATTAGTCTCGGCTTGGCCTTTCACTACAGTGAATATTTATTATAACACCACACTACTTTAAATAGTAAAATTGTTATACTGAGTGCTAATTTGTTTACACCTCAGTACGATATTTTACGCTTTCCAGCTTTCTAAATGAGGACCCTTTATATATCGGCCAGCTTCTAAAGAGCTCAAATGAGTGCACATATAAGGTCTGCCTAGCATCTTACCCTTTCCTGTCTACTCTTTGTACATCAAAGAGATTCCCCTCGTGCCATCACCTCCTGTCCAACCACACGAGAAATGAAGACATTTTCCTACGGTCCGCATTATTTTAATATTTCTAAATGTCACTGTGCTTGATTGCTCGCGGCTAATCACAGCGCATTGTTCGGTTCATATGAAAAGGACACGTTTCCGCTGTGAAAATGAGTTTGCTCTTTTCCCTGCACAAATAGTTCCATCTGAAATGCCACCGCTTACAGTGTAATTAACCTCCGCATGACACGTCGGGAAGTGCTGGTTAGCCAGGACAATATTTACATTAAAGTCTCTCAGCTGAATTAGAGACGAGCTTCACCGAGGCTTCTCTTGAGAACAAGGCTGTATGGGGGGGACGAGCAGACAGCTCAATATTAATTCGTGATTACACTGGTTTTCTCAGCAGCGCCGTCGCGCGCCATTACAGCGATCTTAAATGGCGGCCAACCTTTACTGTCCAGAATCAATGCCGCAGACATGCAAACTGCACAAATTATATTTGACCTGGCGCTTTTATTATAGTGTTCAGTTTAGAGGTTGAATTTAAAAGTGCATAAACAGATTTCCAATTTGTCAAGGAAATGGGCCAGTTTTCTCTCTCGAATACAAGCTTTTCAATTTTGCTATAATACATATAATAATTCAACCAAGCAAAATAACTTAGTAGGCTAGGCTGCCAAAAGGAGGGCAACTTTCAAGTAGCTGGAGAGCCTACCACTAGCTCACGAGCTACTCGTTGGAGAAGCCTGGTCCGTAATGTGTCTTTTTCAGACTCAGTTTGCATGTAAAAATAGGAGGACGCTGATCATGTGTTCGCTACAGCCTTTTTGGTCTTTTACAGATATTGATAGAAATCATGGACTCTTTGGGTGCAAGCTCCATCTGTGTGTGACAGACTGGCCTCCTTCCGATGTCTACTTTTTAAGAAGCTGTGTAGTCCACACCTTGGCACCAAAGAACGAGATCCAGAACCTCCACCGGATTCTGGATAAAGTGCACACATTTGCCTAAACCTCAAGAGACCAGTTTATATTTCATATGTCCTTTAAGACCTCCCTGTGCTATTTTTGAAGCAAGGAATCAAAGTGCTGTACACCACCACCAGACATCATGAGCGAAAACCAGCAAAGTATCTGTGCAACCGGGTTTTGCAATAAATCCCGGGTGGTAAACTAAGTCTATGTTAAATAAAAGCTTAGTGAAGCTCAAGGCAAATCATGATAAATGTGGGCCACAGCTACGGAACACTTCATGCTCTCACCTGTGTAAACTACCCAGTTTACCGTCATTAGCGACAGCTAAGAACAACAAAGTGATATTCAAAGTAGCATTTGGCATCCACCCCACCATCACCCGCCGCATCCAAAAGAGTGCCAGCCTCCAGTATGCATTGTTTGGACCTTGTTATGAAAACAAGCATCAAATAAGTCTACATGCTGCAGGGCCACTATGTAAGGGGGTGGGGGGAGCAATTCAATACACCTTAACCTCACTACTGTGTTCTCCAAAGTCATAGAGTGTCTGGAATATGAAATCATAACTTTTGGCAAGCCTAAGAAGTACACAAATAATTGACGAGTTGCTAATGATGACATGCAAAAGCACACCCAGACCCTGAAGAGGGTTGGGCGTCAATCACTGAATGGGGACAGAACAGAAGGCAAGACATGGCTCTGCAAATGATGTGTTGTGTGCTTTCTCTTCACAAGTAAAGAGGTACTTTCCCTTAACAGGACCTGAGTGTGCATGCACAAGACACAATGTTATTCTTTTTTGTAGGAGAAATCACTCACGACCCCAGCATTGCACAGCATATTACCTAGAGCATTCATCAAAAATGGTTGTGCATATCTCCCATTAATTCACATCCAGCTGATTTTATTCTGATTTGAAAAAAGGCTGTAAGAGGTTTTGAGCTTTGTAGCTGGGATTTTATCTACCTGTGGATTTGCTGATCTACCTCTTTTATCTTTGGATCACCAACTATACGCAGTATGTAAGTCATCAAAACATGCATTACACATCCTTCAATTGTAATAAACCACCACATCAACTGTTAATTTTTAGGCAATTGAGTTTTTTGTCTTCCTAAAACCGTGTTAGTATTTGGCAGTGTATGGGAATCCTTTACATAATGTAAAGGATTCCCATAATGTAAATGTGGCATGGCTCCCTCACTTGTGAGCCAACTGGGCCACCCTCAGACACCAGAGTGATATTTTAGCAAATTAATTGTTTCCTCTATATCAATTGCCTGTATTTTGTCATAGCTGCAAAATTCCAATGTCTCTGTGTTTCACTGCCTGTGAGGCAAGTACAACAACAGGGACCTAATTTCGAGTTAGATGATCATGTAACTTCCTCAGTTTATTAAAGATGTGCTAAATCAGTCGGAGAATCAATGGTGGAATTTTATTCTGCACACTTTGTGTGATGGAGTAAATTCCAATGGAGAATTCTCCTCCTGATATACTACCTCCTTTAGAAGTCAGAGGTTTTTCCCAATAGCGTCCATCCCTAAATGAGGCCTGCGGTGCCTGCCTCTCTTTGGGTGTGCATAAAGATGGCGATTGACAAATAGGAACACAGTTTTTCTTTCAGTCTGCAAAATAGGTAAAATCTTTATTTTGTTGCAGCCCACATTTCAGCCCTCCACACATACACAGCATTTTTTTATATTTTAATTTCACTTACCAGTTTTGTATGTGTCACCACTGAAAATTATAAGTAGTCTTTAAATGCTCCGAGACAGGTCATTGTTTTTTAATGCAATATTGATACATGTGCATTTAAAGACTTTTCTACATCGAGGATCATTGTTACCTTGTTTGATGTGTGTCAGAAGTACATTCTGTACACAAGGTGTTCCCTGAAAAACAGCTGACTTTGTTAGATGCCAGGTGGCATTTAAAGATATTTTTTATAATTGGATAGGAGGGACATGTACGTGGGTTGAGATGTTGAGGTAAGGGGGCAGGCACTAGGCAAAAGTAACAATTTTACATGATCCATCTAATCTTGAAGGGCATGTTGGCTAGAATGTGAAGACAGAAGGAGGCCTTGCTGCTGTGTAGATGGTCCCCCACAGATTTATACCACTGGGCCAGTGTCACTGCCAAGTCTTACGTGAATTGGTGCTTTTCACGATCCTTACGAGGAAATCACATGATTTATCATGCACAGAAGTGTTGAAGTAATGACCAGGAGACGCAATGAAGTTGTAGGTTTCTTCTTTATTGGCAACCCCGAGCGAGGCCCAGGTAGGCAGCAATTTCACCAGCTCCAAAGAAAACCATTAACATTCTAATACAACTAAATAAATACAGAGCACACTCTAATTGTTCTGATTCTTAATTCCACAGAACCAGGACAATTCCACATAGATAACTACAATAAAACCCCAACACTACAAGTGTCAATTTCAATGTCTAGTACTAGGCTCTCAGTTAAGACAGTTCCTAACTGGTTTTGTTTGGGCGGTAGTGAACCAGATGATGAATGAGAGAGACGAGAAGAGTTCAGTTAAGAGTTTTAATGATTTCAGTACCAATAGGTTCATATGCCAAATTCAAGTCTTTGCATCATTCAGTTTACCGGACCTTTCTCCTGCCAAGTATGCACTTCCTAAAGGCACTGATATAGGGCTCTAACCTTTATTTGTCAGTCTACCATAAAACTTTGTATCGTCTGCAAGAGTATTCCATATCTCCCAAGTGCCTACATTTACAGCAAATAAAGTGTTGCCAGTTATTACAATGAAATATTTATGCAAGAGGTTTCAACTCATTTCCAACCCAGTGGCGACCATTTGGTCATTCGATTAGCACAGCTTCATGAAAGACAGAACCAGGCCAGATTGTTAGGATAATATCTGACTAATTAATTAAGTGATTCCCATTTACACTGTATGTTTATAAGAATATCTCACATTCGTATCCCATGTATTTTGATTTGCTTCAGCCTTGGTGACTAACGTTAGACTACCCTAAATTTAGGGCTGCTCCTCCAAGTCACTATCCCATAGTGGCAGTCAGAAAACGTATTGGCAATCTACTCATTCGCAGGATGTATGGGTAAAATGTAAACCTATATTTAAACAACAGGAGAGAGAGGGTAATTCAAGACACTCAGTCCCCCAGAACCATTATTAAATAAACAACGAAAGAGCGCAACTAAGGACCGTCGGGGTCCTTGTGACGGGAGTTTGTAGGAATCCTACGGGCGTGTCGCTTTGATGAATGTTTGACTACAAGCTATCGCCCCCCCCACCCCCCTGGACCCATGTTGTGAGGCCAATTCACGCTTCACAATTACCCAGTTCTCAGAAATCCTGAAGACACTGACTAAGAAACCGTGAGTTATCCCGGTCCTTTTCACCACCAACGGTTAGGGTGCGCCTTAGCGTGTGCACACCGCTGGGGTGGCTTGGTCCTGACGAATTCGTGAATACTCCTTTGAGGCAGAAACATGTTGACCATTTTTACTTTTCACTTAAGGATACTTCTGGTATAATTAACCAGGAACTAGATATCCTTTTTATGTATGGCAGGTTTTCCGCCAATAAATTTTTTTGGGGGGATAATACCAAGGCATTTTTAAATTCATTCATTTTTGGTACTCACTTTTTTGCACATTCACACTCCACAATAACCAGCTCCGCTATAAACAGGCGTAGTAGCACACCAGGGAGGCACTAGGCCTCTCTGGTGGGAACCCTATGATGAAGCATGTCACCAACCAGGTTGGTGAGTGAGGGTTCTTTTTACATTTTAAAGTGACTGTCTACTGCTGGCTCTTTGTTTATTAGTTGCGCTCGTTCGTTGTTTATAAATTGCAAACCTAACATTTATTTGAGAGAAAAAAAACACCTTTTCAGTTCCATTACATTGTGTTGTTTTCAGAACAAATGCTTTGTACCTTTGTTTTAGGGAATCAGTCGGCATGAGATGGTTGAATGCATTAAAAGAGAAAGACTGTGTAGTTAATGGTTTGACAGATTTTGATGCATGCATGCACTAAAACTGACTTACATTTTATTACAAAACAGTAACACGAAAGGGTAAATTTTTTTGCAAATTGGAAAGTGTATTTTTTGTCGACTTGCTGCTACTTTATATATGCATAGTATGCAATTGCCTTTGCCATGCCATGTGAATATTATGTTATTTTATGTATTAGCACATTTTTACTGAAGTTTTGAGGGTAAAAACTAAATGATAGGAGAAATAACAGGGAAAACTGAGATCTCTCTCTCTCTATATATATTTATATATTCACTGAAAAGACCAGAGGTTACAGGGACGTTATAGTTAGGCTCACATTTTAGCAAATTCAGGAGTTATAGTTACCTGAGCTAACCATAACTTACGCTCCCGCGGCCGCAATGCACTGCTTATGACCTCACATATTACATCACTCATGACAGACATGGTCAGTGACATCACTGATGACATCTTAAACGACATCACTGATGACATCATCCCGTGAATGCGAGTGTTTTCTAAAAGTTTATGAGTGTTAAACATATATACCAAGGTACTACAAAAAGTTAAAATAGTATACTTTGAGTACTGCTAATGAGTGATACTATTTCTAACATATTTGTGCATGGTCGTGTGAATGTGTGTATCCATGTGTGAGTGGGTGTGTGAGTGGCTGTATGGGTGTATATGTTAGTGTGAGAGTAGCTGTGTGGATGAGTGAGTGGCTGTATTTGGGTGTGTGACTGTTTTGACATGGACAGTATGGGTGAGTGGGTTACTGAATGGCTATATATAATACACCACACATATATTACGTACTGGCGGTCGCCAGTTGGTAGTTATAGTTAGGACCATGTTTCCATAGGAAAAGTGTTTTTGAGTTGCTCTTTGGCACCGTTTGACGAATCTTCATGAAATTTTCCCCTAAAAAGTGTGCCGTGTTATATATATATATACACACACATATATATCCTCCATTGTATAAAGTCCCCATAGGCAGTGTAACGCCTTCTGTATGGTACCCTAAATGTTACTCGGTACCAAAATCAATGTCTATGGCAACAATAAATACCCATTTGCACTTACCAGTTCTTGTAGGGAAGATGTCCTCATTATTTATCAGGTTCTCGATCCAGTCCATCAGCATACTCATGTACTGCGGCGCTGAGAGCTTTGTTGGCTTCTTGTATTTGTGATCATCTTGCCACCTGTACTCATACCTCAGCCCACCAGACATATTGGGGCAGCTCCTATCTGTACAAAACTCAGACATTGTCCCATAGATAAGGTTTATCCGGTTAAAGAAGTCGACCAAGTGCACTGCGATCCAGTCATTGATGTTCTCGCCTGGTGGTAGCTGCACCACTGTCTTTAGGTCCAGCCCAGACTTAAGGGAGGCCTG
Source organism: Calotriton arnoldi (assembly GCA_963921515.1). NCBI lineage: Eukaryota > Metazoa > Chordata > Amphibia > Caudata > Salamandridae > Calotriton > Calotriton arnoldi. Next base: position 2,139,036 of record CAWUFW010002316.1, on the reverse strand, counting down.
TGCCTTTTTGTAGAGTTCAAAGCGCTGAGTCCCTGGCTCAAATTTCTTTCGAGGACGAAATGTTTTATCTTTGTTGAAGACTTGTGTCAAGCACAGAGCCATACCGGTCCTGGACAGTCAGAACACTGATAGATGGTCAGAAAAGACTCGGTCCAAGGAAGGAGATACACCTCTGGCTGAGAAGATCAGTTCACACCCTAGAAGATAAATGGAAAGAGTGGGATAATGATTTAAGGGTAGATTCACATATTGATACATCAACGATGGACCAGTATTATGTACTCCTTTCTCAAAGCGATGTCTGAATAAAGTCTTAGTGCCTCAGTTGAATGATTCAGTAATACTACACTGTAGGTTAAATAGTGGGTGAAGTATTACTGTACCATTACAGGTTTGTGTCTTTAGAATGAAGGAATAATCACAGATATCAAATATTGCACACCAATTTCTGCATTTGTTTAGTCAGGGTGGGCCCTTTTACCTATTATTTATTTCACCAAGCTTTTCCTGTGTGGGTTTTGCTGGCTGAACTTGTAATCCAATTGAGCCGAAAATTATAGCTGTTCCAAGAGATCTTGAATGGATTACTATATATTTTAAAAGTACTTGGAACTGTTTCTCTGCAGTCCAGTATCTACTGAAGCAGCAATTAAAAGTCAGAGGAGTGCATCATCCATGTACTTGGTTGTTTACATTTTACATCACCCAAAAACAACATGACCTGCATTATTGTGGAAGGCATGGTTTTCTTCCCATTCAATATAATGTTTAACTGCAGCCAACACAAAGCACCCTGCAAATCAGTGGACTTCTTCGTGGGCAGCTATAGGGATCTCTTCCTTACAAGCAAGTCAGGGAGAGTGAGTGAATGGTCAGTTTGCTGCTGAACCAGCGTCAGCATGTGCGATTTGCTTTTGCACTCTTTGGAGAGACACCAGTGCGGTGTTCCCTGAGGCATAAGGTTTGTTTGCACTTTTTATAAAAGCAGACATTGGTTTGATTTGCGGTGCGGACTGAATTCTGAAGGCGTAAGAGCGGTGAGTGAAAGCACGTGTCTAAATTGAGAATGTTCAAATGAAAGAGTTATAGTCAGGAGCCACCAAATCCGCACATTCTGTGATGTTGGAGTCCGAGGAATGGAAAGGGCACATCTGGATTCATTGCAAGACACATGGTGGCCTAATTGATGGATGGGCCAGAAAAAGGCCGAATCGGGCCATTGGTGCACAGATTCCCTCTGGAAGCTATTGTTCTTTGGCTATTTCTGCTTTTCATGCCCACCTGGAGATAGTATTGAGCTGAAGAAGCTCTGATTCTTGGGGCACCTGGTGAAACAGTGAGTGTTGCCGTGCAGCTCTTCACTGTAGGATGGTGACACAGGTTAAGCGGGATTCATTCTTTTAACCTGGTGCTGGGCTGTCTTAGTCTGGATACCAAGCTAGGAACTGTCCTGAGCCTCCCTGTTAAAGATTGCAGGAATCGCTGTTAGCATGAGCTGAAAGCCATTTTGTACTTGGCAGCCATTTTAGTTAGCCATGTGCTCGCCATGTGCTTTCTCCCTCTTCCAGAGTCTTGCACATGCTCAGAGAGGCCTAGCTGGTAGAATGCACCTGCTCCTAGTATAGAACTGTCAGGCTATTCTTACTCATGTAAGCAGTTTAGTCTCCCCTCCCACTTTGTGGAGCAAGCAAATTTTGTATACCCATATTAGTCAATAAGCATGCTTGTATGTGCTAGGACCTCCCTTGATTTTATGCTGACTATGTAACAAATACATATATAAGGACCCTGTTCTCTGCACTCATTAGAATGCCTCCTACAGTGGCCTGCGGGTACCGTAAGATGCAATCTCCCTCATCTGAGGTTAATAAAACATGTTTTTTTGATATTACAGCTTCTGTGCCAATCTCTTCTTTGTTGGTCTTAAGGACCAGATGTATCAGTGAACCCCTAAGAAGGTTTTTATTTCTACAAATGGCGCCCGAAAGTGGGACTCATCGGTGCAGCGGCTATCCAAGGGAGTGGTCTTGAAGGGAGACAGGAATCTACTGAGGAGTACAGGACAGGAATCTACTGAGGAGGTACCCTGCGCACGGAGATTGTTTTGTCTTCCAGCCCAGTATATTTCTGGTCTTCCTGCTCTGATCCTCCAAGTGTTTGCCGCTCCCGACTGAGAACTTCTTTGGCGTGAGTATTTTAAAACGACCGTTAGGTCACTCAGAACTTGGCAGTTGGAATCTGGACACCATTTGATTGGTAAGAGCCGTTTTGCGGCACTTGCTGTTGGTTTGATGCCTTTGATTGGTAAGGTAGTTTTAGTAACACTTACTGTGGCTTTGTTTGTATGATTGGCCAATTTTGGAATTTGTTTTGTAATTATATATGCATTGCAATTCATATAGGCAGGTAATGAGGAGATTTTTCTCTAAACTTTGAAAATTTGAACGGCACACATTGTGTTAAGTGTCACTTGGAGTATAATATTATATATGCTATAATATTTTTGACATGCCTGTTTCCAGCACACTTTGTTGAAAGTGTTGCTGTTTTGGAGGTACCGATATGGATTTAGGAAGTACTCAGTTGACTACCCTCAGAGGGGATACCTAAATAGGTTTAGGTATAGTAAAAGATATTTCTTCCTTGGTGACTAAGTACCCCATGGAACTAAATATGTACATAAAACGGATCCGGATCTGCGCACTTAGTAACATTCATAAGTGGTGATATGCAGAGCGCTTTTTGAGTGTTCTACCAGCCAAAACTGGCGAATTTGGTGTATTTTGGCTTCTTGACCATGGAACAGTTTTTTGGGCTACTTTTGAGAGCTCTTCTTGTAAATATGACTTACAATTAGTATTTACAAATAGGTTGGTCTTGCGTACACTTTGTAAGCTGTCCTAAGTATTGATTTGTGGGTTAAATATGTGTTTCAATGTCTATGTGGGGTTTTTGGTTTGACATTGGTAATACTTGTGTGAGTACTCTGTGTACGAATGGCTAGCTTTAAGCGCGCTGTGTTGTGTCCTTCTGTAACTGTCTGGAATGAGCTCAATGAGTTTGTTTATGTTTTTTTTTTGCTGTTATCATTCTGTTATGCAAAATGTCATTTAGTTACTTACATATTAAATAAAAATCCAGAAATAAATTATGTAACATATGCTAAACAGCTGCATGTTACTATTAAATTGACAGAGTAAGACACTATACATGTGTGCAAATTGCCACAATGCTAAACATAAAATTAGAATTCGTATTCAATAGGATTAAAATAGGCCTCATACAGAGAAAAAAAAAACGAAATTGTGTGTTTTGTAATCAATAGACTTAAATACACAATGTTACAGCCTTTTTCTTAAATACATTGTATTAGACATTAAAAGGCATGCACATCATATGAGTGAATTTGGTCGTTGCTGAACTAAATACACATTATAGAAAGATAGATTTGACTGCATTGAAATGCCTCAGTTTTTAAATAGACTGTGACATGCTTTTCTCTCAGCACCCGAGAAAAAAGCTTTCCGACAGCTGTGTTTAAACTGACTAACTGAAAAGAAACTGTTTGACACAGCAAATGGGGATTTAACTCTGTCAGGGTATTTCAAATAATAAAGGGTTTTTTTCCTGAGAAAGGCGTGCAAATTCGACGCCTGCTGACAAACAACAGCTGCATAAATAGCATATGGCTATTCCTGCTCACGGCCACAGACAGGAATGCTGCGTCAGCGACATTTTAAGTCAGTTTAAAACTGGTATAAGGGCCTGCATTATTTTAAAAGTTTCAAAAAACCAGTTTCATTATTTTGGATAACAGAGAACAAAATTGAAAGTAGGGATTTCCTTTCTTAATGCCTTTTTCATAAGTACATCTATGGTTCTGATGTTAAATGATAATTGTCCTTTTAAAAAGTGGCGCAGACTTTTCCTGTTTCAAGTAAGGCTTCTGTGCTTAGGGTTATGAATGAATGCGTTTAAATATGATAGGCTACGAATGAAGCTTGCTTTTCCAATGTGGAATCATCAAAATGGTTGGTTTTGATTAAAAAATAAATAAAATTTAATTATATGCAAAAATATATTGTTAAAAATAAATGCTTTAAATTCGTTTTTTCATCTTTATAAAGCCTAATCATCATACTGTGAATTCCTAGCATCAAAGTTGAATTTAAGCAGTGCTGTACCGCAATAAGAAGGGAACTTAAATGTGAAATGTCACTTTACCCAGCCGTACAAAACTTATTTTTATAAGGGTATATCTTATACATTTCTGATTTCCCATTCCTGGGCTATCTAGAGAACACTCTGGGGGTTCCTATTATGCAAAAATATTGTAGGATATTCATTTTTAAGTGCCCCTACCACCAAAGTCGAAATTGAGCTAAATTCACAATTTTACAAGCAGTTCTACCACTCAAGGCAGTTTTAACGTGCTCTCAGGCTTCCATAAAGTATATGCAAGTATAAAACAAACAGCGGCCTCTGCATTACTAGATTGCACACCACTGTACATAAATGAAAATAAGTATACAAAAGAGCAGACGTTATTATCCTACCTTTAAATTAGTAGCAAACGGATCGGACAGGACTGCGTTTTAGCTGTGATTCTCCAGAGTTGCTTTGCATTACAAAACCGCATGGCAAGCCTTGCACAAACAAAATGAGCAGCTGCTGAACGGGTCAAAGGTCGGAGTTCTGCATTTAGCAACTTAGCAGGGTGAAGGGTAATGTTTGCTGGGACACTTCGACCTTCGAAAGATTTTTTGAAAGACGAGATGATAGCGCAGAGAGAGAAAGAGAAGCTTTGCTTCCTATTTTTGGCAAACACACGTTTTGCGCAGTCCTATGCCACGAAGGAAGACAACCCTCAGTTGAGCATTGATCTGCCAGGTATATCAACATAATGGTTTTAGTTTAAAGAATACTGTGTAGGGGCTACGATAAGGAGGAAGTGGATTTTAGTTTGCATTCATGCGCCCTCATGTTAATCAAGTACAATTGCTCAAGGAATTGATACATTTGTTGCTGACGCTTTCTACAGTACTCGATGTGCTTGAATCAGAGAATAGCCACTTTCTAAGATATCTCCTACAAGTTTGTTTGTGCCCAGTTGCTACATATAGGGGTTGAAAGTGTTGACAGAAGTAAAACCTGTTTCAGGTTTTCCTAATGTCAAAATGGGGGAAGGAGGCTAGCTCCTCTACAAATTAAGGGTAGGCAAAATTATGTTTTCTCTCTTCTTTTTCTCACTTTTTTTTTTGAGTCTGTCTAAAGCTGTCTAGGAAATGGCCATGTGACAGTTAAGGCACTTTGCATTGTTCATAAGGCGGCACACAAAATGGGGCCTAAACCATTACAGAGAATGTTTACTTGGTACTCCCCAGCTAGAAGTCTTCGTTCCTCGGCAGCCCACCTAGTATGTACCCCACGAGTCAAGAAAACCCGACTAGGAGGTAGATCATTTGTCTATGCAGCCGCAAGGCTATGGAATGAACTACCAAGTGAACTCAGACAGACTGATGACTTACTGCAGTTTAGAAAAAGCTAAAAACCAGGCTCTTTCCAAAAGAATAGCCTTGAGAGATTGGCGCATGATGATTCATAGTTTTATAGCTGCACAGTGATTTAGGTAATCCCAGCGCCAGGATGCCCGTTGGGTGACAGCTGCGCTATATAAATGCTACTTACAATTACATTAATTGGCTATTCTGTAATACTGTTTTAAAATTGTTAGAATTAATAAAAAGATGAAACACATAAGCTATGTTACTGCCCATCCTGTATGAAAGAATGAGTAGAACAGATTGATGTTCCCTTATTTGATCTTTAAGGAAAATTGTATAGTGGCGGTTTCTGTTCAAAAATCTCAGGTGGCAACACTATTATTGTTTATGTTATTCTCATGTTCTATACAGTTTTGCAAGGGCATTGCTAGTCTTTTATTAGCTAGTCTGTGTAAATAAGCTGACAGCCCTTATTAGAGCTGGAGATAGGGTTTTTTTCCTTTTGAAAATGATGTTGCATAGTCCAGATCGTGAAAAGTACAATGCAGGAAAGACGCTCATGTGATCCTTAGCAAACATTTTGAAGGAAAATATTGTTTTATAGGAGTTTGTTTGTCATAACATGTTCTGCTGGAGAAAATGTACTCACTATGTTGAAGTTTAGTTCTTTTTGCAATAAGAATCCCTGTTAGATTAGCAGTTTTAGATTTTCCTGCTGCACCTATAACATGAGAGCATGGTCCTAAGCATAACATGTAAGAGAAATTATTTTACAAGTGTCTGCAGTCCTGTACAAGTAATGTAAAATCTATGAGTAAAAGTGTAGAACATTTCCTTTTTCTTGAGGGTTCTTCAGATTGGTAATATAGGAATACACCAATGTAAGTATTTGGAGTATGTCTGTATTGTTTTTCTCTTTTCCTCAGAATTTAGTAAATGAACACAGACTTCCTTGGCTGTTTGGGATTGGGTGATGTATTACTCTTGTCAGTTCACCAAAACGTTCCTTTTATACTTGCCAATAGGTCCAGGGTTTTCTACTCTCAGATAGATGAAGTGGCTCTTGGGTGCCTTGCTAATGTATGGGGCGCCCGAGACTAAGGAAGTATTCTGAGACTATCCTCTCTGTTGTTAGATTATTTCTGTGCCTTGTCTAAAGACCTCTTGTTCTGTCCACCAATAGATATTTGCTGCCTTACAACCATTGCCAGAGGGGCCCGGACATCAGATCCAGCCTGGGAGTCAGCGCCACTCCAGTTTGAAGCCAAAGTTAAAGGAACCAGCATAGGCGTTGCTGGCAACTAGGACCTCAGTGAAGGCGGAAGCACTGGGACGTGAAGTGTGTACCCCTGCCACTGTCTTGAGCGAAAGACGGGGTTACAAATCAGGATGGAGAAATCTTTGTGTGAATCCAGTTTTTGATGCCCAGCTGAGAGAGTCACAGAACGACAAGGACGGCAAGGAGGCTTTGCTTGAGGTGACCCCCTTTGAAACAAGGGTTGCTTCAGGCCTTTGAGTCCTGGTCCCAAGTGAATGCAAGTCTACGCCTTTGTTTGTTGATCAAGGGATGCCGAGCACACTGGATGCAATTTGTGCCCCAACAAAAGAGCAGTGCGCCAGAGGTGCAAATACAGGAGTTAGGGAAGGACTTGAGTTTAGGGTACAGGTGCTATGCCCTTGGTGCCTGTTAGATTAAAGTGAAGAAAACTGGTGCACTGCCTGAGACACTGGACAGGATCATTGAGGGTATTTGCCCTGGGGGGGTGATTGCCCTATCCTGAAAGAAAGACTTTTCCTTCTCCGTGATTCTTGAGTTGCGAGTTGTGCAGCTCCACCGTGGGAACAACAAGAGCCTGCCTGTGAGGCTCAAAACGGACACAGGGAGAAGACTCCCCTCTGGCTGGTGGTTGTACTACAATTTCCCAAGGACTCTTTTTTTTGTTAGTAATGTACCCCTTTGGTCGTCCCATTTTTTTTGGAGGAGCAGCCCTTTGCGGCTCCTTGTCCTAATTCCTATGGCCCTGTGTGGTCCTCCTGGTCCCCCGAAGCCACAATTGTTTTTGTAATAATATGTCTGATTGCTTTAATATTTTTTAAGAGGAATGTTTATTCTGCACGAGAAAAGTTCATCTGAGCATGTTACTTTACTCTTTCCTTAAGTATATTAATTGATAATTTAGCCCTCATAAAAATACTGAGAAAGTCTATTGAAAATGTTTTTATTAGGTATGTGCTGTTGGCTATTTTGAAATTGACTTGACGAGCCCCCATCAGAGCCCTGAAACTTAAAATTAGACTAGATGGTTTTGGTATTTGCTTTCTGCTTAGGATTGGAAAATATTGAGATTTCTGTTTGAGATAATAGTCATTATTCTCTCTTGCTACCTGTATGACCCAATGCTCTGTTCACTTTGTACTCCTGCTTATACCTTGTATATACCTGCTTAATGAAATGTTTAGAATGTAAATGCCCACCTAGCATAGGATGTTGATGAATTTATGAGAAGAAAATGTGCAAAATATTTTCTATGTCTCTACTAGATCATGGGAATGTCTTTAGCTCATGCTAAAAGGATCGTCTGTTAAAGATTGCAGGAATCGCTGTTAGCATGAGCTGAAAGCCATTTTGTACTTGGCAGCCATTTTAGTTAGCCATGTGCTCGCCATGTGCTTTCTCCCTCTTCCAGAGTCTTGCACATGCTCAGAGGCCTAGCTGGTAGAATGCACCTGCTCCTAGTATAGAACTGTCAGGCTATTCTTACTCATGTAAGCAGTTTAGTCTCCCCTCCCACTTTGTGGAGCAAGCAAATTTTGTATACCCATATTAGTCAATAAGCATGCTTGTATGTGCTAGGACCTCCCCTTGATTTTATGCTGACTATGTAACAAATACATATATAAGGACCCTGTTCTCTGCACTCATTAGAATGCCTCCTACAGTGGCCTGCGGGTACCGTAAGATGCAATCTCCCTCATCTGAGGTTAATAAAACATGTTTTTTTGATATTACAGCTTCTGTGCCAATCTCTTCTTTGTTGGTCTTAAGGACCAGATGTATCAGTGAACCCCTAAGAAGGTTTTTATTTCTACATCCCTGCAGGGGGCATTTGAAGGCCTATATATCAGTGAACTCAGAAAGAGAACTGGGGGTGAGGTAGTCCGCGTACAGACTCACAGACCTGGCTTGCTCACCTATGTACTTGTCTGCTACTAGTTCAAAGGAAGGAAAGAGATGTCATTAGGATTTACTGAACAGATAAGGCTGCTTAACCTCAGAGTGAAGGCACAATTAGGATCAAAATTTGCATGCGGTCATAAGGGTTATGCTGAAGGCAGAGTGCATGATATTTGTGAACTCTGACAATATTATGAAGATGTTTTTCTCGTTATAAATATATTAAATGCATTAATTTCCCATGCGGTTGCTTACTTAACTCCCCCTGTGTACCAGGAACTGCATAATAGAAAGATGAACGGTGGGTGCCTATACCTCCATTTAAGAGTTCATATAATCGCCCCCTGATATACTTTAATGTTCCTGTGCATAATGTGTACACACACACTGTTTCATGACGTGAATGTGGTTACCGGACTTAGGCATGTTAGCCTTCTCATAGTGGAATACATTTTGGACTACAAGTCGAGGAAATACAAATCATAAGAAAATGAATATGTGTAAACTGCCTCTATTTATGAAGTGAAAAGTTCAAGCTCCTATTAACTGGATGATAAAGCTGCATCACATATACTTCCGCCAACACTGACACCACACACACAGAGCCTAAACCACAAAATTACTACTTAGGGGCCGATTACGGTGTCGTCCGGAAACTCTTCTGACAAAATCGGTTTCGGAATAGTTTCCGAACGAATCTGGTTCTGCGAGTCCAACCGAAAAATTACGATGCTTCCGGAAACCGTTCAGTCGGACTCGCATTGACTTCAATGGGAGCCTGTGTTCCAAACGAGAACACAGGCTCCCATTGACAAAAGGGATGGTTGGGGGTAATCTTGCACCCTGTGGCAGGCACCCCATGGTGCCTGTCACACTGTGCATGCATGGGAAGGGGGGACCCATGGGTACCCCCACGGGCCCGATTCGGAGGGCCCCAGATGAAGGGGTCCTGCTACGGGCCTCCAAAGTCAGATTCCGACCGCCGATCCTTTTCGGAATAACCGATTCGGAAAGGCTGTCCGAATCTGACATCCTAATCGCTCGGCTAGAAAATGCGGTCTGTAGACCGCAACGATTCGGCTCCGACTGACTCGGTTAATCCCAGTGCCTTTCGAAACCGAGTCGGACAGTCCGAACGCTTTCCAGCCATCGTAATCAGTCGTTCGGAAAAGTGTCCGAGTCGGTCGGAAAGGCGGGTTCCGAATCGGACGAATCGAATGCCGTTCGGTGCCTTTCCGAAAGACATTGTAATCGACCCTTTAGTTTGCAAATAAATTAAGGCAGACCTGTCCCTTTTATTTAAGACAGTAAACAAAAGATGAAAAGTTGCCTGTAAGACAAAGAAAGAGCCACAATTTCAAGTGTGAAAATGGACAACAGAACTTTCTTTCTGCCAAATAAAGAAATGATTTAATATTCAACATTGGCACATTTAAGTTTATGAATAGATTTCTTGCACTTTTCTGTCTCTGTGGGATAATCATGAAAGACCTTCTTCTATCCGTCAACCTTTGAACATATCATTCACTGATGATTCTATAGATAATTTCACTACCTTAAGAATTGGGATCAGGTGCATTTCGTCATCCCTAAAATATAGAAACATGTATATAAACAACTCTAAGGAATCATTTAACTTTAGTAATCTGCATATCCAGTATACAAGACCAAAACTACAAATAATACTGGCATAAAGCTGTTGGTAACCCTTGAGAGCATTAAAAACACAGTATACAAAAAATATCAAGTGTACAAATAAAAATAAATGCAAATTCTAGAACAGCCATGTCAACCTTTTCTCCTTGCATGTTAGACTCTCAGAAGTGGAAGGTGCGTCACAGCCTCAGGCCTCCCAAGCTGGAATGCTCTGGAGCGGGTTGGACAGGCACGACATAACTTTTTAGGAATAGAAAAGAGATTAAGGGCAAGATGAACCAAGGGTTTTTTCCGATTTGAAAAAATACAGGGTTTGCAACCACAAAAACTCTTTTACATAGGCAATAACTATTTTGCAAATCGGAAAGGATTTTTCTGAATCGCAAAATGGGTTTAGAAATCATTACAAAAATGCAATTTGGAAGGGGTGTGTTAGGGGCATTTCTTCCAAACTGCGGTTCGGTAACATATATATCAATGGTTTGTGACTGGTTGCAAACGATTAATCAGTTACCGACTACCAAGATGGGGTGGTTACTGATTTGCAAAGGGAAAGGGGTAAGAAATGACCTCTTTTACCTTTGTAAATTGGGCAACCAGCTTCAGGGTGAGTAGCCAGTGGTCTAGGGGTCGCTGCCTGATCTGACTGAAGTTTACCATTACAGAAAAGTTTTTGTTTTTTTAAAACCAGCCCCAGGTCTTTTAAGGAAGTCAGGCTGCTTTAAAAATCACAGCAGGTCGCAAATTGTAACCTGCCTAATGAATATAAATTAGGCAGGTCATTCTGTAGTGCCCTGCAATTTCTTATTTGAGAACTAGCCTATTAGATCACAGGTCGGTTCACAAAATAAGATACTAGTCAAAAAAGTCAGTGCACAATTTGTTACTGCATTTTGTGACCAGTATGTTAGCACATCTTTCGCTAAATTCAAAGCTTTTTCAGTAGGCTGCAGCTGCCATAAACAAAGGGTGGTGGGGCCACACGGGAGGCGTCGCGACGGAAGGGATGAAAAATACAGTATTAATTTTAAAAATGTACCTTTTGCCGCCGGCCGCCTCCAGCATCGCGTCTCGTCGCGCCGCCTCTCCTTTTCCTGCCTGGTCCCAGCAGCCCCTGGGACAGAATCCCGGTCCAATCCCTGGGATTGGTCTGAGCGGGCAGGAAAGACGCTCTGCTCAGACCATGGAGTCTGTGGGACGGCCGGCCAAAGACACATGAGCACTTAGTGAGTGAAGTGCACTAGCACTCCTCCTCCCCGCTCCCATGCCTCGGCCCCACCCCTCCCAACACAGCTGGCTTAGAGTTGGCAAATGTAAAATAAAACGATGCAAGAACATCGTATTATTTTACATTTACTGGCTCTGTGCCAGGCAGTGGGGCGACCCTCCTCCGCCATTGCTGAGGAGCCACCACTGGTAAGAACACCTGAAGGTTGTAGTGGTTTGTGACTGAAAAGGTCCTTCTAAAAAGGATTGTCATTTAGCCACGTCCTTCATCATGACATCAAAGTACCATTACAATTGACAGTGTCTGCAAAAACACCAAGAAAAAGTACCATCTTCTTGCCTGAGCAATGTAGAAGCTTCCTTGGGAGATGCTCACACTGCTCAGCGGACTACAGTGACACATGGTGTCAGTCCAGCACCTTCCACAGGCACTAAATGGGCTCTGTAAATCACTGGAGATCTGACGTGCTTCGAAGCATCTTAGATCTCCTTAAGCAACGTACTGAGATAACCACTTAATACCATACAATGCAGCATAACTATCTGGATAGCGGCTCAATACATGTAAATTGTAACCTGATTTTAGGAATTAATTTCCCAGGTGCAATTTGTTTCGCAGTTTCTCTCAAATTAACTGCACAGGGAAATACCTAAGAATTAAAACATTATGTAAATATATAAAGTGCAATCTCAATCAGTTATTAAAAATCTGCCTTGCATTTTGTCTACCAAACCAATATGTCTTGTTATTTTACATTTAATATTTAAACAATGCTGAAAGCATATTCAAATTGGGAGTAATCTATTCTTGATTCATTTTTAGTTTAGAAGTTCTTTAGTGGCCAGATGTATGAAATTGTAATCTCTCTGAATATTCCATTAGTACTACTAAAGAAATAGACATCTACAGCTGTTGTCATTTTTCAGACCCACCCCTTCAGACATTAGCCTCAGAAGGTTAATTGAAAGGGAAGTCAGTCTTTGGGTAGATACAGAGAAAAGGTCACTGATTTTGGCATAAAGACCACATAGTCGGCAAACACTGTCTGACTTTAGGAACTTACTCCAAGATCCTCCAAACTGAAGAACGGGGACATGTTTCAGGTGGAATAGTAGATAACCCATTTAACTTTTGTTTGTGAATTTGGTGATAAATATGATTGTTTTGATGTGTTATATGATTCATTGGAGTAATATGTATAGTGGTTATCTGCGAGCATAGTTAGCATACATGGGTCTGTTCTGAACGGCTAGTCCAAATAATTCTTTTAAGGAGGGCTCAAGTTTCTTTGCCAGTTAAAGAACATAATAATTCCTACAAAACAAATTCATATTCCTGCAATACAGATTGCAAGTGCACACCGTAATTGTTATTACGATTCAACATTCCTTCGGAAGGTGTTGCATTGAGCAAACACGGCTCTGCTTTAGCACAAAACATTAAGTTTGGCAAAATCATTTGATTGCAGATAGAGCCATAAGTATTTGTAGTTTACTGCGGAAGGTGGAGGCGAGCAAGCTAAGTGGTTTACAAACACACTTTATGCCTAAGAAGTCTAGTTTATCATTCATTTATCAACAGCATGCAAGACCACAAGCAGAGGAATTTGGGTCTGTGTTGATGGTTAACGCAGTGGGTGCTTTTCCAAAAGCTCTCGGCCTCTAAATGCTTAGAATATGTTTGGAGTCATCAACGACTCCAAAAATGCAAATGAAAGTTACAAAATAATTTGCTAAAGGATACTTTTTCAATGACTGATCATGCCTGGTGACTAAGAGAGATATGTAGAAGATATTTTATTCAATTCTTCAAGCTGTAAGTCCAGTTTAAGTATATGCATAGTCATTCTATCTGAAACTATGGTTAAAGTATCACAAATCGTTCCCATAGCAGTTAGAATTGGAAAAGCTGCTGGAGGTTCATTTGGATCTATTATTATGCCTAAGCAGTCTAATTCTTGTTAAGGCAAGCCAACCAGACAGTGCAAGCTGTCTGGATGCAAAGGACCTACTGTGGGCTTCCCAAGAGCTTACAAGGACTTATATCCCAGCCATTGCTTACCAGTGGTTGTTTTTATTGGCACTATTGTCCTTCGGTTGCTTCTTATTTGACAGCTTTCCTTGTCCATCTTGTGTTTGTTTCCCCCCTGGAATATAGCCTCTTTACCATTGTCTTTACTGGCTGACTTCCACTGCTCACTTCTAGGGAACTACGTTTCCTCTTTAGTTAAGCACTGCATCAGAATGCATGTGTTTTCCAGCTGTCTCCTTTTTGTGTCTTCTCCTCCCTATCCCCTGCAAAATACCTGCCCCCGTTCTGATCTACTCTCTCCATTGTGGCTGCTGTCTTTCTCTCCCTTGTACAGTGCGGTCCTTGTTGCTGTCGCCCTCATGTGCTTCTCCCCCTCTCCCGTGTTGCTGTCTCCCTCCTGTGCTTATTCCTCCGCCCCTGTGTTACTCTGTCCCTTGTGTCCATGCCCACTCCCCATTGCTTCCACCAACTCGGCCCTCCTACCCGCTCCTCCATTGACTTCACCTCTGTTGTTTCTTTTTTAAATATATATTTTTTGGGAGGGCCAGGCAGCAAATTGAATCGAGTAATCCACAAAAGTGCTTTTGAAAACGTACAATTTTTAAACAAATGTTATTCACTGATCTTTTGCTAAAATTAAAAAATAAAACATTCAATGGCCTGTCTGCAATGTGTCCATGTGCTCCTGGGCAGACTCCAGGGAGAATGGTTTGCTGAAAGATGATGCAGAAGAGAACCTTGCTGTAATGGGCATCAGGCACACAGCAATCCTATCGCAAACAAGTCAGACTGCTTCGGGTCAGACGACCAGAATAAGCTCCTTTTCATGAAACATAACTAGATAAACATTGCCTGTTACACTGCGTAGTGGCAAGTTAGTAAGTGACCAATAATAAAGCCCGCATTCCAGTTTTGAATAACGACTGCCAATCAGCTTTTTACAACAGCATATCCATGTGGCCGTCTCTTTCCATATGGCCTCTGGTAAAATATTACAGACAAGCATTGGTAATGCCAAAAGGTCTGGCTTTAAAGAAATGTATGATAATATGAAACATTACAAGCAGACAGCATGGGAATGGATATGTATTTGTGTGGAAGTAAAGAATTGTAGAATAATATTGGTGTAGGTTAAAAGGTCAGGTGACAGTTGCACCATCAAGCCAACCCTTAATATCCATATAGGTTAATAAATGCTCTACTTCCATCTGTGCTGCTTCCAGAGCAAAAGTCTATACATTATCTAATTATCTAAGTCACTTTAATAGCATTGCAAGGTCATGTGGGTGCCCTCAAAAGTTCAAGCTTAGCTAGCTGAAAAAAATAAACAAAATGATCACAACTGTGTGGAGGGCAAGCACTTTTTAGGTCTCGCCTACGCAGCGCGCATGCGCTGCATAGGAAAGAGACCTCTTGAAATCGATTCAGCATTGCAGGCAAAAACGTGCACGCGTTGCATTACTTTCAATGCAACGCGTGCACGTTTGGCGATTCCCTTGCGGGAGCGAGCGGCGCCATATGTTAGCAATTATTGCGCTCGCTCCCGCAAGGGAAACGCTGCCTTCTCTCGGCCGCACTACCCCCCCCACCCTCTACTTGCGCGAGTGCCTGCTCTCGGCCGCACTCCCCCACCCCTACTTGCGCGCAGGCGCGCGCGCTTGTTTGTAACTTTTTTCTGGAATTTCCTCATTCTTCCCTGGGACCAACGCTTTTTTTTAAAATTTCGCCTTTAATAGGGTGGAAACGATTTATGTGTCCCAACGTGGCCGTTAGTTTGGTACATCAGGCAGCGTGCTCCGTCTCTACAATGGGGCGCATTGTATTCTGAAGCGTGAGTAAAGGGGTGTCAATAAACTGACCCGGCTGCGTGAGCAAGAAAGAACCGCCATTTCTGATCTACTATTAAATTGTAAATAAGTGTCGTTATCGTGATAAATAAAAAAAAACACCCAATATAGGTACTTACAAAGCTGACCTCATGAAAAGTGAAGCTGCCATGTGTAGCAAAAGGGGTGCTCCCCTTCTAAAACGAAACTCTTTGCCACTAGTGATGAAGGTACTGAAGACATACAAAACGTAAGTTTACTATTTACCGAAAGTGATGTCGGTAAATAGAAGCACGTTTAAACACTCTGCCCCATCCTGAAATACGTAATCTGTTCAAAACCTGTGAACTGAAATTGCCTTTCCTTAAATTGTATTTTAGGACATAACGGACGTTAGTTGAGCAAACATTTTGTTGATTTGCTCTTCAGCTTGTTTTCCCTTTTTTAGGAAAATGTTTCCTGATGCATTAAACAGCAGCTCAAATTTAGGTTAAATCGCCGCGTGTTAAGCACGAGAGACAGGGTTTGTGTCATTCATGCAAGCAGTGAAATGGCCTGAATTTTGGTATATGTGGTATCTAGACTTATTCATAATGTTAGTTTGGCAAAATAAACAAGCATTGGCAAAGTCAACAGGTCTGGGTTTAATTTGCTAATGCATCTAAACAACATGTCTTCGTGTCTGAGGTTGCGTGCATTAATTATCACGTTAAAGACAGATCGATTGATTTTGGCATTGCTAGTTAGATTGAGGTACGGGGAGGCAATATTATAGTTATTGTGGCTTCGTTTAGGAGAGCTAACTTAGTATTATAGATATTCTGGCTTTGTTTAAGAGAGCTAACTTAGACGCAGTGTCACTGCAATGATTCAGCAGTTGAAGCCCAAATTATGCGGCAAGCCTGACTAAACTGGTAAAGCTAAATTATGTAGCTCATCCTTCCTTGATTACAAATAAAAAAAAATAGCAGTTTGTATTAGTTTTTTTCTGGAAGTTCTTTGTCGCCCACATAAACTGATAATTGCTGGACTAGGATATTGATTCCCTATCAGCCAATATCCTAGTTTTGTTCAGTCTGCACGGGAATCAATCGGTCTTTGTGCTTACCTGTCCTCTGGCAGATAACACATTGAGGGTCAGTGCCTGGGAGGGAGTGAAACACAAGAGTACACCACGCCGTGATGTGTAAAGGGGTCTCCGACAAGCACCATATACTGCTTACACCAAAGGGGTTTGCTCCACTCTCATGGGTTAAAGTTTAGGTCTCAGAAAGGCTGCCTAGCCTTTCACAGAAGTCCAGTTGGTGGCAGTGAGACTCGTGTGAAGGGCCAACCAAGGATGTGCAGCGCCAGCCCAGGAGCCACTCATGGGCCCAGAATCCACTCGGGTATCCATGCCACTACAGCAGGGATACCCGGACCCCCAGCCCAGAGGTATCAGACTGCTTGTACTTATTGGCAGCAGTAGTGTTCAACATGCTGAAACAAGCAGAAGTCATTTTGTACTGCAACATACCGCACCAGTCCTTCTCCCATCTGGCGGCCAAGACATGGAACAACCCCCCCCCCCCCCCCTGCACCTCAGAGCCTCACCATCGCTCCTGCACTTCAGGAAGGACCTCAAGTTATGGATGTTCAACCAATAGGAGAACAGACAGCACTATCCGACAGCCCCTCGAGACCCTCCTGGGTAAACCAACCGCGCTCTGCAAATCCTGATTGATTGATTGATCAGTATAAACAACAGAACTAACAATGCAATGGTTAAGCATTGTTGATATATGCATCAAATTGTAGTAACGCTGTGCCCTTTATTAAAAAAAAAAAAACAGGTTTCTAAAAGCAAAAGGAGGTTTTCAGACCCACTTACATATTAGCAAATAGTGTCTAAAAAGAAATGAGAAATGTCATCTGCTCGGTTTGCAGTGCAAATCTCTCTACAGTCCACATGCCCAAAAGTACCTTGTAGGAGGCTGGCTTAGTATATGGTGCTTACTCATGTAAGTGTAACACCCTGCACTAATCCAGACAACCCTTATGGTGATTTTAGTGGTCTTAGACAACCTTAGAAAGCTCTCGAAGTGGTTTTGCAGTGGTGGGGGTCGGTTTTGTTAATGGGGACCGGATTTGCAGCGGTTCTGCAATATCGCCCCCAAACAAAACAAGCATTGGCATAGCCAATAAGTCTCGCCTTTTGGACCTTATAAGTGTTTAGTTATCCAGCACAATATCCTTGGTGCAACAACATCAACTGTTGCATGGCTAAACACTTATAAGGTCCCAAAGGGGAGACCTATTGGCTATGCCAATGCTTGTTTTGGAAGCACACAACTTCTGCCCAATAAAGACCCTTAAACGGGGCACAGGAAGTGGTGCTAAATATACAATGTGTCTGCATCACTGAAATCAAGAACTAAACTTAATTTTCTTTTAAAATAAATAGCCAAGTAAAATATGTGGCAGCACGTTGTCAACCCAGAGAAGGAATTGATCCATAAAACAAAACCAAGAACAAAAGAGATGTTCCTTTACTCTTTGAAAATGATCATCATAAATTCAGACCTGTCCTACACATTAAAATGTTTTTGATCGACATGCTAAGGATTTCTTAGCTCTAACTTTCTTTCCAGAGCTTCCTTGCCATCTGTGTACCACGGTGCCAGATGAAACAATAATCAGACAATAATATCTAAGGGAGTTCACAGACTAAAGATGCTCCCAATCATCTGTTTCAACTCTCACAACCTCTGCGAGCCAGCCTTAAGCCTTTGTTTCTGTATCTTCACACATATACTCGCAGCAGATGACGAACTCTAGGTGACAATCTGCTAGTCACACCTATAGTCACATATTGCCAATGAGACCAGGTTCTTAAGCCACTTGCTCTACACCCAGCTACATACCCACCACACCTCTTGGCTTCCACAGCCCCTGTATGAACACAGTGACATAGAGCAAAGTAGCAGCGTGAGCATGCAAGTCAGCGATTGCTTGACCATGATGGAGGGAGGATGGAAGGGAGCAGCCCACAGTCAGCATTTTCACATCTCAAAGACCGAGTATCATAGGATACACTTTTGTGTCTCCAGTTTGTGGAACAGGAAAGGAAGAACATACTTAACATTATTTCAGGACAAAATAAAGGTAGATTTGTTTTAAGTTTAAGACACCCCTGATTGTATTGGGTTCAGGTTAAGATTTGGGACAGCACATTTTTGGTCACAGTAAATCTTGTTTAGTGACCTCGTGAAAAAAGACAATGACCAAACGTTTCATAAAATTCCTAAAAGATTTCTTTTTGGGGGTGGTCGGATTGTCATTTCTGTTGTGTGTTTCTGCTACACGTTTGACTCGCTACTTCGCTCTCTAAGGCATGCTGGTAATTGTGTATGTTGACTGGAAGTGTCTGTTGGTGTGAACTATGGTTGGGTGGGAGATGCTTGGGTGACTGACTTGTAATCTCATGTTAGCAGGTTCTGGATTGTTGGGAAACAAATGTCATGATGTAACAGTGGCAGTTGGGGAAAGGACTGCGGAGCTGTACAGAGGTGATTGATTTGTGGCTCAAAATAAAAGTTTCACTCACCCAATGGTTCTGTGGATTACTACAGACTGCTGTAAAAGTGCTACTGTTTTGTCGGAAAGTCTAACTCATCATTTTGTGAAGATGCATCACAACGACAATTGTTATTCTTATTGTTAGTTGGCCCTTGTATAACATGCATATACCACCATTATGGTCTCACAGTGTTGTCATCTTGCCTGATTGATTGCACGTCGCAGCATGCATGCTTCTTTGGAAGAGTCTGTGGTTGGAAAGTGAAGAAGGGGGAGATTGTTTGATGTTGTGTGTGAGGCTTCAAGGCATGCTCATAGTCATGCGCAAGGATGCTGCACACATGGCCAATAGAGGATAAAGGAGAAAAAAGCGACTTTGATATGTACTTTTCTGCTAGCCACTGTATTCATCCCATTGGGAATCTTTGCAGTCTGTTCAATTAACTACTGCAGTCCAAGTAGAATAAGTAGGAGCTATATGTGGGTTCTAGTATATCAGACCCTCATATCCCGAATACGAAAGTCCAGGTCATGTCAGGTTGAGGTTATTGTTAGAGTAAATTTCTATTTAATAAATCATGACAAATTAGTTGCATGAAGGATTTACATATGAAACAAATTTGCTCCACTCTAGAGAATTGTGTTTTGCTCAAATTGGCTAAACTAGGCCAGCACTCCAACTTAAATATGACTATGTTTTCATTTCTTCTCTCTCCACATGCAGCCGAATGTGCCCTAAAACATTATTGAAATGTAATAAGGTTTGTAACTCTTAGGGTATGTATTAGGTATTGTTGCATTTTGTTCTGAAATCAGATTCGCTGGGACTATATACCATTTTGCTCACTTCATGCTAACTGTAGGATTTTTACTGTGTATGTTCCTATAAAAGAGGGCTCGTTTTGGCCAGAGTTGCTTCCCTGATTAGTAGAGAACAGATTCACATTTGTCTGTTCCACACTCTGGGTTTGCTAACTCTTCTTGAGAGAGACACTTAGTCTCATGCCAGCTTTATCTAGTATTGACAACTGATTTCTGAGCCTTATGCTAATTCCCTATATATGATTTATTATGGATTTTGCTTGATTTTAAGACTAACCATATTTTGCTTTCGGTAATGAACTTAAACCTTTTAATAAGCTTTCATGGTTTCAAACTGATATCTAGTCTCGAGAAGGCTTATTGGAATGATTATGTTACTTGAATCTAATTTTGCTGAATAAAAATTGCATCTACTTAGAGGAACATTTCCTCATATGTTCTTGGGGACAACACCGCCCCCGATCCTGAGTAGGCACTTTAGCTTTAGACTATCTGATAAGATAGCGTTAGCATTATTGGACAGCAATTGATTAGCTCAGCCAAGAAGACACTTCGCTCTAAATAGATGTAGCTGTGGATTATGCTCAGTACAACTTGAGGAAGTGGATGGAAGTCACCGAATACAACTGAGAAGGACTGAACTCTAGATAGAAGTTGGTAAGGTATTCAGGTATTCTCAATCCCTGATAGAATTGAAGCAAGACAGAGGTTTATGTTAAGGACTAAGTCAATGATGTTAAAAGAGCCCAAATGGGAGCAGCAAGAGCTTCGAGAGAAAAGTTTGGGCAAATGTAGGTGGCTTAATCTACCACTCATCCAAGGAGTTTTGTATTTTCCTAGTGCCTCGCTTATGGATTTGGGAAAGTGGGTAACTAAGCCAGATTTTAGAGAAGTTAACAAGGTAACATATAAGGACCCAATAGTAATTGATACGAGTAGAATGAAATATGGCCCTCTGCATTTGCCCCATGGACTGGCATATGTGGTATTTAAACTTTTTCATTCTTAAATATCTCTGCTAGAGTCTTATATTTCTACATCTCGTGGATCCTTGAGCTGGTTGTTACTGTGTTTCAGACCTTGAGTCATCCACCTTGCCAAGTGATGGTTCATCCTCATTTATGGAAAGGAGTGGTGGTACAGCCCAACATTATCATCAGGAGACATCAGATCAGGGTCTAGAGTGCTATCTGTCACCAGGTTCATAGTGATTCAGCAGGGGCTGAAGATGTCCCGTCTGTTCCTTATGGTAACATTGGTTTGCATCTTTAACATAATCATGCAGGAATCACAACCTTAATAAATGGAAAACTGGATTGACCACAACTTGAGTTTCTTGGAGTTATGGTGGGAGGAGCCGAGGTTTTATGGTGCATCTGAGATCAAGGTTGTCCATCTTCTGGGTGCCTATTAGTGCTGGGATGCACAGCTCAGCAGATTGTACTGCAAATGAATTGCCTCCCAGGTGGAGATTCTGGAAAGCAGAGCGATCAATGAAAAGCTGAGATTTATATTTGAGACTCGGTCTGGGTGTGTATGCTTGAAATTTAACCCCTTCCATGCTTTACTGATGCATATAAACATACAAAAGGTGTCACTAAGATGCCCTTATGAGGTTCATATATGTCTCTGTTTACATTCTGCACCCAGGGAAGCACCAATTTAAAACAAAAAAACTGTGCCACCTCTGTGTGACAAATCCCTCTTTTGTCATAGAAGCAGGGGGAAGGAATTTCCCAGTGCCCAATTATTTCTGTGGACTGGCAAACTATCGAATGAGAAGGTCACTTCCTAGTCACCTTATTTTTATGCACGTGACATCACTAGTGACATCCCATAGTGATATCGGTAGGACCTAGGAGGGATTGCCTAACCCCTCCAAGGTCCATCCAAGTATCAATTTGGTGGGTGGCACAACAGGAAAGGCTAAAGGCAGCTACTACTGGCCTCAGTTCCTTCATAGCAGGACCACCAGCTTGAGACACATGTTTGTGTTGGTGGGAGGGAAGGAGGCAGGAGAAAATGTGGGAGGAGCACCCTAGACCCTTACACCCTCCCTCCCACCATCCCTATTACCCTACCAACAGAAGAAACCAGCCTGGAGGTGGGGATTGGAAAGGTGTGAATTAGGTATTCTCCTAGTCCATCCCCTGGACCAGGATTGTTTCTAGTGCTTCCTCTTCCAATTCCTACTTATTGAATCATATTCATGTTTCTGTGTTAGTCTCCCAGAACTTATCTTACCAAGAGAATTTCTTTAGCCAAAAAAACAAAAATAAAGCGAAACCGTGTCGGACTCCTTCTGGGGCAATGACACAGAGTTTTACACTCCTGCAAGGATCCAGAGTCTAGTTATTTTTTTTTTAAGAAAAAAAATAATCCAAACTGCAACAGTCTCCTTACTGAGGCTCAGACACACATCTATCTACATGCCAGCAAGTAACCAGAAATTATTTGGATTTTTTCTATCTGAGCCCCAACATCTGGCTCCTCGCTGGGGCTCATGTCTATGTCCTAGCAAAGGAGCCAAGATGCAGTTTGGGCTTTTTCTTAGCCTCGGAAGAAATGCAAACATCACCTGGCACCTTGCTGGGGCACAGAAACACGTCTGGGCATGGAGTTGTCCTACACCTCAGAGAACCTACAAACCTGGAAACTCCTGAGAAATGAACTGCTGCAGCGCGCCTTCAACTAAACCCCAAGCCAAAGTGTTGGCGTAGCATCTGAATGGGATCAGTGATGTCAGGCAAAGTGATGGAGCCGCTCTGCAGAATGTGATGAGGGGCCCCTGATACTCCCATATCCCACAGATATTCAAAAGCCTTGGACTGAAAGGGGGCCCCCTAAAAGGTTGAAGCCCACCTGCGCCGTAGGGGCTGCAGATGCCTGCATCACATCCCTGAATAGAGCCCCCCACCACTGCTTGGAGTTGACTTCCTCCTTTCCAGCATTTCATATTCTGTGTTCTATCTCCAGCTCTGTGGCAACCGAAGGAGACACTTAGTGCGCTTTAAAAAAAAGCCTCCAAATAAATAAATCACTCATTGAACTTTCCCAGACTGAAAGCACTTGTGGACATTCCTGCCAAACAAGCGCTCATTAACCTCAGATTGTAGCAAAGGAAGTGTGGAACAAAACCCACTCTTGAATGAACCGAGAAATATAGGAAACGGCCTCACGGATGGGCCTGCCAAGTGCATGTACAGTGGCGCTCTCTGTAGTGTAACCTGCAGGTGTTTCTGTTGGTGGGAGGGCCCTTCCTGCAGGCTGGGCCAGGACATCCGCCCTGTGCTGCCGGCCTTTCATTGGCACCAGATTATCCAGAACTGTACACCAATGAGGCCAGGGCACAGGAAGCTGAACCAAGGCCCTCCACAGCCTGTCTATTGTTTACTTTATCAGGCTTTCAGCTGCCCGCCTAGAGATTGTAACTGGTCAGCTGAAAGCCAACCAAGGCAGCAGCTCAGCACAAAATGAACAGAAACCAAACCACACTGCTATAGCGCAGGCGCACAATGCTAATCAGGAGTAATTTAGATTATATGTGAATTAAAGTGCTCAGGTTGCTCGGGTGCAGAAATTCACTGATAATAAATCATTTCAGAGCAGGGCTGGACTGGCACTTCTGACACTCTGGTATTTTCCCAGCAGACTATGGAGCCTGCTTTCAGATAAGGGCTTCAGCCAGGACCCAACCATACCACCAAGGGCCCATTCTGACCTCGTGCACTGTGGAGCAGGCTTGAACATTTTTGCCAGAGTGAATTTTGTTTCCAGACTAGCCAGGCATTAGAGGCTGCAGCGTGCATGATGGCAGGCACCAACCAACATGTAAAAAGACTACATTGCTTGGAGGCACACACTAGGCTTACAAAGCAAGTGGACTAAGGAGCAATAGCCTTAAAAACAAAAAAAATGCTTTCATCAACGTATTAATGTATTAACATAATTATATTACCACAGGCTCCCTCTAAAGAACCCAAACTGTTCCTTTGGCCCCAGGCTCTCCTCCCCCTTCTCCACTCCTTGTCGTCCCCTTGGACCTCACGGACCCAGTTAACCTTCTGGACTTTACGGTTACCATTGGACACCTTCTGCCTGCATTCTATTTCTGCTCAGCCTCACAGTAGCATTCATTTCCAACTCTTTGTCCGATGCCAGTGGCTTTTCCCTTTCAATTGCTCTCACCCCCACTCATGCGCCATCCGATTAAAAAACTCCACTATTTCCTTCCTGCCCTTTTCTTCTTCATCGCCTCCTGCAATCTATCTTTAGTGCCCTTTCGGAGGCTGCTGTCGTCCCTTGCCCTGTATGCGCCAAGCCCTATTATTCCCTCTTTACATCTCAGTTCTTCTCCATTCACTTTTTATTCTCTCATTCGCCCTATTCCCTTGACACCCTACTGCTGCCACTTTTTCTGTATGATGACCGGAACACCAAAATGACCACTGGTACCCGGCCAGTTCCGTCCTTCTTAAGAGGCACTTCAGACGTTTCGGCGGAGAGGACGGTTTCTCCCTTTCCAGGAGTTTCATGTACCGTGCCACTCAGAGGAACAAGAAAGATAATACTGCTACCACCACCTACAATATTTCCTTACTGCTCAGGTTATCACTTATAAAGCTCACGAAAAGCCCAAAGTGATCTTCAGGCACCGAGTCAAAGAAGGGGAGAGTACAAGGTCATGCTCCTTACTTAAAACCAAGGACACGCAGATCCACGTTTGGCAGCCAATCAGAGCAGGCTGGAGGTTCAGTGCATTTCATATGCTACCACTATAGACTGCTCTGTTCTCCCTACCTCCAGACCCCTAACCAAGACTCTCACACACAACCCAAGTCTTCCTACCATTGAGGTAGCACATTGACTGGCCAGAAATGTCTATGATGCAGCTATTGGGATTCATTACACTGAACCCCTCCTTGAAACTGAGTAAAATATTAATGAGGAGAGAAAGCTCCGTTTTACCTAGCAGTTTTACTGATGCCTTGAGGGTAAAACCAGATGTCCATAAAAATCAATGAAGTCAGTCAAAATAAAATAATAGTTTCTCCCAGAAACCAAATGTTCAAATTTGTTGGCTACTACTATGGAAAATCCTTAATTCTTGCTGCTACCATCTGATAATATTCATCTGCAGGTTCGGAATTTAGACAGAATATCGGAAACAGAAATATTGCGCACCACAATAGTGTGTCAAGAATATCAAAGACACATATATTGTGAAGGTAAGTTTCTATAGGTAAGCAAAGTTTTACTACGTATAACTTCATATATATGTACCTTGAAGATATATATATACGAAGGCGTGTAGCTGAAACGCGTCTGTCGGGTGTGTTTGTTTGTGTGTGGCTTCAATAAATCAAGGAAAATAATCCCTCAGTGTGCGCCTCGTGTACGGCCCTCGAGAAGGGCCATCAAGGAGGAATATATATATATATATATATATATATATATATATATATATATATATATATATATATTATATATATATATATCTTCAAGGTACGCAGATGTGGAGTTAAGCATACTAAATCTATACTGACCTATTTGCACTTACCTTCTCGATATTTTGGTTCTCGATATTTTTGGCATGGTATTATGTCAACGCCATATTTCTGTTTCCGATATTCAGTCAGTGATCCCAGGTTTAAAGTTGCAGAACATGCATTAGACAAATTTGTACTGCATAACACAACCGAGTTGTGCAGTGCTGAATACTGCCGAAAGTGGTCCTGCGATGTTGGTGGAAGCCATTTTTGTGAACATTCCACATTACATATATATGTGGAAATTCAAATAAGGCGGGCAGATTGCCATGGGACTGGAGGTGGCTGTGAATCTGTCGCCCTGCGTGTTACTGCCCCCCCACCCCTACTCAAGGATAAATGAGGCCCCAAGTGGTAGACCACCAACTAACTTCAGAGCTGCTATCATCTGGTGTGAGAATACAGTTTATGGCAAAATCTGCAACACGTAAAGGCTAAGTCTTCTTGACATAACGTGAAAAGAAAACAAACATAATAAAGAAGTAACAATGATAAATCCAAAATGATGAAATGCACAAATGTATATGTATAGCAGGTTATGATGAAATTAAAAATAACATATACCATTGAAGGAATATAAATTGTCACTACTTTTCAAATATTTTTTAAATGGCAATGTGACATTAATTAAAATAGGAAAATGTGAAATTAGGTTAAGGGCTATAAATAGGGACAAGTTTAGGGTTAACAGCAGGGGTAGGGTTAGGGTGGACTGCCATATTTTTGTCACTAGAGCATACAATATGATGGGCTTGGTAATAACCCAAATGTAATGTGATTTGTCCAATTCGTCATCATTAATTCTCCATATGCATACCTCATTTTCACATAGATCTCCCTTTCCAATGAAGTAAGGGAATGCAACCTCCTGCTCTCTATCCAACTCCATGGCACCCTGTCTACTTCACATATGAACTCAGTCAGCTCCTGCCCTTCCAAACACGCCTGACCTGAAACCTCCCATCCCCTGCTGTGGCTCGACTTCTGTTGGATGTACCTGTGTCCCTGGCTACAACATTCATACACCATGTGTCCTGTGTTTGTTGTTCCAGAAGTGCTCTGACATTGAATTCCCAGATCTCCATCCATGTGCAAGACGGAAATGAATAACTACAGTTAAATATATGTGTAAATACACGTATAAATAAAATAAACATGATTGTAGTGCTGGGCACCGGATGACATTTTTCTGCGGTGCACAATTATGAAACCATATCTGGTATTAACAGGAGATACCTGGTAATAAATACTGTGCATAACCGGTTATTGTCAAAGATGTCAGTCATCTTTTTGCTGCCGGAGAAAGCCTGCATGATTACCCAACAAAAAACATCAGTCACTATTCCCCGAATTATCAGGCCAAGACATAAACTCGGTATAAACGGCTGCCAATAGTGTTATTACTCAGCTCTGTCTGCTGAATTTGGTAGCCCAGTTCACAAACTGTGTGTTAGGGACTGTGACTGGGCCTGCTTGTCTGGGTTTAGTGTATGGTCCTGGGGATCAGGGAGTGAGTGGTATCTGGATCTTGGCTGGGAATTTGGTCTTGAATGGCTACACTGGAAGCCTGGCCTGCATGTTAGTGTTGGTTAGTAGGCCAAGGCTTTAAGTGCGGTGGTGAGAGTCCAGGAATCTAGGTCTCGGTTTAGAGGGGCATGTGCACGCGCGAGTGACACTCTGTAATATTCCTCAGTGTGCATGCACTATAAAAAGAAGAACCTATTTGCTTTGTCAGTGCTTGTTTGTCCCGGTCACTCTCTGTGGAAGTGACACTGGAAGACAGTTTCGTTTGCTTTTACTTCTCTTTGGCCAATTAGTACATTGGCTTGCAGCCAGTACGTCACATTGCATTTAGTGATGCATGTCAGTTTTGCTTGCTCACACTGGGGTAATTGTGGTAGAGCGAGCCATGGAGGCGAGGTTCTGTCTGCTGCTCAGAAAGTGAGTTCGTGGGGACATCTGCTTATCACTAGCAGCACAAAAATACAAACAGAAAGACACAGCCTAGAAGCTTGAAATTGTTTTCTGGCAGGCTGTTAGAGTGTATTTTCAGTTTATTGTACAGAAGGGCTAAGAATTAGAAAACAAACTCCAGGGATAACCTTCTACAATGGTCGAAGTGCATTAAAAAAAAGTGGGGAAACTGATGCTGTGCGCAAGGGGGGTAGGGTGGGTGAGGTGGGGGCATGGCTAAAAAAACAAAATATTCTGTAACTTTTTACGGTCTTTCACCTTCAGGTAACTACATATAAAAAAATGCCCAGCTTAGAGGAAAATTAAATGCAAGGTATGTTAATAAGTGAGGAATGCACTATCGTACATTATGAAGCCTCTATTAGTTAATGAACTGCACCAGAGGGCCGCAGAATTGAATCCAGGTTGGTGCAGTGGAGAATATGGACTTGTGTATTTTTAGTGCTTAAAGGCCCCAGTCTGCAACAGAAAGCACTGTTAACATTTAAGTCATTATTTTAAACTTGCATTACACACAGTATAAGATAGGCTGCTACAAAATGCGCAAAAAGGTTTAAGACAAAAAAGTGTTTCCAACATATAGATTTTTTTGCAGACAGTACATAGTCCAATTTTTTTTTACAACTGCTTTGTAAAAGCACTCACTTCACAGCTTCATGCTAGCTCCCTTACACTACCTCTCAATAGGAATACATGTTGGTCATCAGGAAGCTTCGAGTAATTCCATCAATTAAAGCCAATACTGGCTTTCAAGCACCTTTTACATTTGCAGATTGACAAGTTGCGTACATTTACATTTCTTTCAGGCAAGCAGGAACCCTGGTAAGAAGGCTCGTTTAGCTGCCTGCCCCTCCCTGGGTTTCACAGCACAGGAGACTCCCTGCCTTACACTTTAGCTGACGCATTTCAGCTGTCGGAATTAACCGTCCCAGGACGGTTGCTTTGTCACAAATAGTAGGGGAACAGTTTTTCAAAAATTTAACAAGTATGGGCACGTCGTGCCCCTCAGATCACCCCCACTTCGACCACTGCCGTTCTAAGATCACATATGAATTTATGAGCTTATGTAGCACCTACGTCCACAGACTTGAAAGTGTTCAATTCATTAAGTGGAAAACATAGTAACATAGGCATGTGGATAAGTACAATTTCACATGCATAAAAATGTCACTAAAGTGCAAATAGGGTATGACATTACACTGGAGACCTTTGCCCATTTCCTCAACTCCAGCGATGTGTAAAGTATGTCATGTCAGGCAAGCATTACGCATGCATATGGCTAGGATGGTGCACAAATTAAACATTTAGTTTCTCTCCACATTTTCCACATCACTCATTTTTCTCCGTGCATGCTATCCCTATCTTGCACACATTTGGAAGGCACGTCATGGACATGTGCACATCCTTGCTCTTTGTGCAAATTTACACCAGGCCCATTTGGATGCAAGTGAGGTACTCAGATTAGTGTAACAAATACATTGACAAAAAAAAAATGAATTAACTTCAAATACGTTTCTTTTTTGTGAATGTGCACTTCATTTACAACCAGTGCTGGAATAGAGGGTGGAGTGGCCGGATTCCAGTTCTAGCAGCTATTCCCGAGCTGAAGCTGGGTTCCAGCTGGCACCAGCGAATCCTCTGTGCCAACACCGGGGCACCTAGAGTGGCGCCCACACACGTTCAGTGCGCCCATTGGATCTGTAACCACTTTTTTTCTCTCTATTCCTGCCCGACTTTTAAAAGCTCACTTCACAGACATTCAGTAGTTTCTTTTCTTTCAATTGTGCCCTGGATGGGAACAGTTGCTGGAGGTAAATCTTAGTCTCTCATCTTGTGGCCAGGCTTCTCCTCATCAGGGCAAACAAAGACACACTGAGCCTGTTAGTTTGCAGGATGACCAAAGATAAACAACTGCAAGCTGAAAGTCTTTTTGACTTTCTCGACTTTTGTATCTATGAAAGATACATGTTTATTCTATGGGGGTGTCAGTTATGTGTGTAATCACACGAATCATAAGTATTTACATAGGACACAACACAAACTGTATTGTTATAAACATTTAATATTAAGTACCAACAGGAAAATATTTTTATCAACTTTAGAAAAATAAAACATTGCATTCAAACCTGGAGCCGTGTAGAAAAGAAGTACCACTTCTTAGCTACTCTGCCTAAGTTAAATTTGAATCCTTTATTATCCTGCTACAATCTAAAGGCTGGTCCATAGAGATGGTGTGGGTGAAGGGAAGCAAACAGACCCAGCTGCAGGGGTCACCATTACGATGCACTTATCCTCTGGAAAAAAGCTCTAAATGGCCCCTTCTGTTGACCCAACCTGTATCAGCCTGCTGAGGCCTGGGGTGACATGGGAGAGCTTTGCTGTTAGCAAATACAGAGCCAAGTTGTTTGGGAATACCCAGACTCCTAGGTGTGGGCAACTGTGTCCGAGTAGAGCAGCTCATGGTGGAGGTAGATGCGGGATGTGCCATTACCTCTATTTAGGCATGGGGATGCTCCGACTCACGCAGGATCCAGGACACATGTATCCCACTGGCAGAGTTGGGAGCTGGAGGACAGACAGTAGCGAGGCCTCATCGAAAACTGCAGCAGGTACAGGGGACCACCATGCGGTCAGGAGGTGAGCCAGCTGCTGGCAACTTTACAGAGCCAGGCAATAAACGGCAAGTAGGTTTGGGTTCAACTGTGGATTCCAGATTAGTCCAGCATCGGTGCATCTGAAGATGATCAAATCAACACGATAAGAGACCGGGATATCCACGGTTGGGCTGATGAAAGACACAATGGTTCAGCACTGGACCTTGGGGCTACCCTGCTCGAAACTGATTATTTCCACCTGGGCCTACTGAGAGGTCAGTCTATCTTTATTTACTACCCTCTGTTCCCTCTTAGTGGAGGGAGAAACCTTTGAAGACTGTATGCCCTTGGCTTGTGCAAAATCTCACGAGATTGTTAGAATGACATGCTAATATTTAGGGGAGAGGATGTGGCCTAATGGCTAGAGTGATCGACCTCGAAGCTGGGGAACCGGGTTCGAGTCTCGGCAGGGACGCTCAACATCCTGTGATTCTGGGCAGATCACTTGATCTCCCATGCCTACCAAGATGAATGTGTCTGTCTGTAATGCAACTGGTTCTCATGTAAACCACTCTGATAACTTCGGGTCGAGTTCGTGCTATATAAACCACCCTTTCCCCCCCCCAAAAGAAATGTGCCAATTGATAATTAATCATTAAATGGAACCACAGAAAGCATACGTAGCCTGATGATGAGCATAGCCACAAATTATAGTGCCATTGTATTCCTGCACAAAGTGCCTCCTGGTGCACCGTCTTCCTGATCTATGGGTGCTCCTCAATTGTGGATGGCTCATTGCGCCGCAATACGTGCACCACAGGAGCTCTATTCTCTTAAACGTCTGTACCTTTCTAAATGGCAGGGATCCAACAACTCCTGCTAGATGGTATCACACCATGGCCAGGAACAAAGCTGCAAAGCACACAGAGACCAGCACAAGGAACAGTTATACCAGGTCCCCCACTATCAGGATGGGTTTCCCATGGTGCTCAAAGAGGGAAATGCATCGCCAAAACCCCCTGTGGTAAAAGACCCTTCCATCAATCATTTATTTGTGGCGATTAGATACAACAGAGACACTACAGTGGTCACAACAAGGATTCAAGAAGGATGAAGTGTGTGATGGGCGATTCCACGTGTCAGTGAAAGTGATTTTCATTTTGGGGAGGGTGAGGAAGGCTTGTATGCTCGGTGATTCCATTGTGGTCTAATGGAAGATTTTATCATATTAAGAGGGTCAAAATGATTCCCAGCTGGGTGAAACCCTCCAAATGATAGTGGGGTGTGGATATATGAAATGTGGTGCACACACTGCAACCTTCTTCCACTTGACCAGGGAATGTCCTAAAACAGCAAATTATTGTAAATAGTTTAAATGGCTATTAGATTTGGTACTACAAACCTTCAAATCGAGAAAATTGAGGCATGGCATGCCTGCCTAACAAATCCCATTTCTCGAAAATACAATGAAGAGAAAAGATACCATCTATACTTTGATCCTAGATAGCTGTATGGTTGCAATGAAATGACGGAGCTCAGAATCCCTTGCATGAAAAGACTGACTAAAGATGTTTGGAAAATAGGAGGAAGATGTAAGCCCAGCTCGAATCGTAGTAAAGAGAACCTGGAGGTGATATCATTCATTGGAATGAATTCGTTAGACACTCATGTGCCCACATTCGGCCAACCTAAATAATGGTTCTAGTTTTGTGATTTGTATATGTTGCCTTGTATAACTCGCCCAATTGACTGACACAGCTGCAAAGAGAAATATTTGGGAACTGCTATGACCATGATGTGGTTTGGTATGGTAATGTCCCCTGCAAGAAGTCTAGTCATGTTCCTCTGCCCTTAGTGAACAACTATGAATATCTGGTATCCTAGTTTTTAATTCTGGGGAGAGAGAGAGAGTGTGTGTGTGGTGTGTGGTCTGTGGTGTGTGTGTGTGTGTGTGTGTGTCAGCCTATCCCTTCACATCTGTTAGATCTTGGCCCTGTCCTGGACTTGGAGGGGCACACCAATCATGCCCTCCTTTGTATGGCATTCGACTGCTGTCCCTGCCACAGCCCTCTTGTGTAAAATGTCGCTTCCACACACTAGCCTGGATCCTAGAGCTAATATGCCACTGCATGTTATGCATGTGTATGTGTTTAGCCTATGTGGTGCATGCATGGTGTGTTCCAGTGAACCAGAATAGTGGAATCCTGTGAGTTCCATATCGGAAGTCCCTGAAATGCTCATGTGCAGAACATGGAGATAAGGTGCATTGGTGACATTCTAGAAGCTGGAGGAAGGAGACCTAGACAATAACGTGAAGAAAAAGGAGATAATCCTTCCTTTAGGAATTCTTTTTGGTTCTTTAACTGCAAGGAGCTGCTGATCAGTCTTTCCGAGCATAGCCATTTTGTAGTTGTGCGAGTAAAGGGTGGGACTGTGGTCTCTTTTTTTATGACTGTGAAGGCGCCTGTAGGTGAGGCCAGTATTTGGTCTTTTCCCCGATCACTGTTCAGTGTGGCCATTGATAGCCTCTTTGTGCATCGAATATGTGGGTGTGGATGCTTCAAACAAGAAATGATCCTACTGTGAGGAGCACAACTCTACACAAAGACTGTGTCTCGAAGACAGCCAGGAAAGGACACATGACAGAAGAACCAACCAAAACTGGCTCTGAGAATGCAGAGAGCGAATCCATATACTTTGCCCATTTTATCTTTAAAAAGGTGGGAGCTGATGACCTGCTTGTTGTTTCAGTTCCAAGATCTCTCTAAGAAGTGCCCCACAGAGTATTAAGGGGACTTCTGTGCAACCAGAGCTGGCATCAGCCTGGCAGCCAGTTTGCCAGAGGTGATGGGACATTTATTTTCCTAAAGCACCTGGACACTGGCCTACCTATGAAGAAAGGGAAGGAGTGTGTCAACCCTGCTGGAGGTGTGATCAATCAAGGTCACAGAAGCTGCTGACCCTGACTCGAGAAAGAGAACGATCAAAGAGCTTTCAGGATAGGAGCACAGACTCTCTTGCCTAAATAGCTTGCCTTAAGTCACTAGCCTTAAGTGTGCGTGAGCACACAGTGCTTCTCTAAATCCTGAAGTTGTGATTAAGCAACTTGCACCATTGTATTGCCCCGAAGTGTGTCAGAGAGAATTGCGCCACTGTGATTTAGAGGCGGGTTGCCCAATGGCATTGCCCCAAAGTGTGCCCATGCCAACTACACTGCTGTGAAGTTGAACGCTGTGCCCGAGCTGATCATGCTGCTGCAAGTCTTGAAGTTGTGGCCAAAGCAGACTGTGCCACTCTGACTGACCAGGCCTTTGTGACCAGTCCTGGGTGGACTCTGCCGCTGTCTCATGACTGTGAGCTGCGCCACAACTGCATCGCTGCCAAGAAGTGTCTATGGCAGCTTCGATGAACTCTAATCCCGCAAGTCAATGCCCACTCACTCGGAGCCCAGAAACAGGCCTGTGACCTGACAGAGACTATTGATCACTCCAGAGCCAGTCGCCATAACAGATTCTAGGCAGCAGCCTCTACTGCTGCTGCCAAGGACTGGATTTGAGTGCTGCTGCACTTGAAGCCAGCAAGTATCCTTCTGGAAGAAGGGGGAATCAGAAGCGTGCTCTGGTTCCCGACCGCAAACAGCAACGCAGAATAACTCACCCTTGTGAGATCTGGACATTGAAAGTGAGACTGCTGATTGAGCACACAAACTCTTAATGAGGGGGTAACACTGCACCTGTGCCTGAAACCCCACTACCATATTCCATACCAGGTGAAAGGGGGAAGATGGAATGAGGGAAACCGTGATCCCTGGGTACAGTGACCCCACGACATTGGTTTTCATATTTCCATGTTGTGGTGTATAGTTTTTAATTTTGGGTGCATGAAAGTGTTTTCTATTTTTTCATAAAAGCACTGGGATGGGCAATCAATTATTGTGCTGCTGGGAGAGTCTTGAGTTCTGAGCTTGATGCATCCCCACACTACCTCTGAGAAGCACATGACTGCTCACCATCAACACTACTGAGAGCCAAGTGCTCAAGGGGTTGTACTTGGCCATAGTAGGACAGGACCCAGCACATCCGAAGCAAACGACCTCAGACCCCCAACTGAGACCGACCGGCCCCTGCTCGCCCTCTGTCCTTCTAAATGGGGTCTGACAACATGGGAATGCGTAACCTAATTATGACTCTCCTTTCATACTCTACATAATTCTGCATGTGTGAGTTGTTACAGTCGAGGTATGTCATTGTGTATTTCACAGAATTATGGAGTTTTACTACCTGCATGTGTAATAATTATGCTGGATTGGGAACGACTGTATGATGTTCTCTGTTTCAAATACACTATAACACTTTTCAAAATAAGAAAATCCATGGTGCCATGTTATATAGAATACAAACGTGCAACCTCCATGTTACACACAATGTTCTGCAGTAAGCAGATCCACCTTTTCAGCTATTGTACAATGATTAAAGCATGTGAGATAAGGTAACCGGAAATTCTCTCCAGCAAGTGCATTAACCACTCGAGCCATCTTGCCAGTATTATGCCATTAGACTTGCTGACTACACAGACATCTCACGAGATTGTTAGAATGACATGCTAATATTTAGGGGAGAGGATGTGGGCTAATGGTTAGAGCGGTCGACCTCGAAGCTGGGGAACCGGGTTCGAGTCTCAGCAGGGACGCTCAACATCCTGTAATTCTGGGAAAATCACTTAATCTCCCCTGCCTACCAAAATGAATGTGTCTGTCTGTAACGCAACTGGTTCTCTTGTAAAGCGCTCCGATACCTTCGGGTCGAGTTCGCGCTATATAAAACTCCCCTCCCCGCCCCCAAAAAATGTGCCTTTTGAACTGATGGCTGTGCTTGTGGTAACAAGAGATGAGTTAGATCTCTGAAGGGACCGAAGATCCTTCACCGACATTGAACTGGATTTTACCTTTGGTGAAAAGTGCCATGATAGGAGAACTATAATTCTTCCTAAACCATGTTGTGCTAATTGATAATTAATCATTAAATGAAACCACAGAAAGCATACGAAGCCTGATGATGAGCATAGCCACAAATTATAGTGCCATTGTATTCCTGCACAAAGTGCCTCCTGGTGCACCGTCTTCCTGATCTATGGGTGCTCCTCAATTGTGGATGGCTCATTGCGCCGCAATACGTGCACCACTGGAGCTCTATTCTCTTAAACGTCTGTACCTTTCTAAATGGCAGGGATCCAACAACTCCTGCTAGATGGTATCACACCATGGCCAGGAACAAAGCTGCAAAGCACACAGAGACCAGCACAAGGAACAGTTATACCAGGTCCCCCACTATCAGGATGGGATTCCCATGGTGCTCAAAGAGGGAAATGCATCGCCAAAACCCCCTGTGGTAAAAGACCCTTCCATCAATCATTTATTTGTGGCGATTAGATACAACAGAGACACTACAGTGGTCACAACAAGGATTCAAGAAGGATGGAAGTGTGTGATGGGCGATTCCACGTGTCAGTGAAAGTGATTTTCATTTTGGGGAGGGTGAGGAAGGCTTGTATGCTCGGTGATTCCATTGTGGTCTAATGGAAGATTTTATCATATTAAGAGGGTCAAAATGATTCCCAGCTGGGTGAAACCCTCCAAATGATAGTGGGGTGTGGATATATGAAATGTGGTGCACACACTGCAACCTTCTTCCACTTGACCAGGGAATGTCCTAAAACAGCAAATTATTGTAAATAGTTTAAATAGCTATTAGATTTGGTACTACAAACCTTCAAATCGAGAAAATTGAGGCATGGCATGCCTGCCTAACAAATCCCATTTCTCGAAAATACAATGAAGAGAAAAGATACCATCTATACTTTGATCCTAGATAGCTGTATGGTTGCAATGAAATGACGGAGCTCAGAATCCCTTGTATGAAAAGACTGACTAAAGATGTTTGGAAAATAGGAGGAAGATGTAAGCCCAGCTCGAATCGTAGTAAAGAGAACCTGGCAGGTGATATCATTGATTGGAATGAATTTATTAGGCACTCATGTGCCCACATTCGGCCAACCTAAATAATGGTTCTAGTGTTGTGATTTGTATATGTTGCCTTGTATAACTCGCCCAATTGACTGACACAGCTGCAAAGAGAAATATTTGGGAACTGCTATGACCATGATGTGGTCTGGTATGGTAATGTCCCCTGCAAGAAGTCTAGTCATGTTCCTCTGCCCTTAGTGTACAACTATGAATATCTGGTATCCTAGTTTTTAATTCTGGAGAGAGAGTGTGTGTGTGTGTGTGGTGTGTGTGTGTGTGTGTGTGTGTGTGTGTCAGCCTATCCCTTCACATCTGTTAGATCTTGGCCCTGTCCTGGACTTGGAGGGGCACACCAATCATGCCCTCCTTTGTATGGCAGTCGACTGCTGTCCCTGCCACAACCCTCTTGTGTAAAATGTCGCTTCCACACACTAGCCTGGATCCTAGAGCTAATATGCCACTGCATGTTATGCATGTGTTTAGCCTATGTGGTGCATGCATGGTGTGTTCCAGTGAACCAGAATAGTGGAATCCTGTGTGTTCCATATCGGAAGTCCCTGAAATGCTCATGTGCAGAACATGGAGATAAGGTGCATTGGTGACATTCTAGAAGCTGGAGGAAGGAGACCTAGACAATAACGTGAAGAAAAAGGAGATAATCCTTCCTTTAGGAATTCTTTTTGGTTCTTTAACTGCAAGGAGCTGCTGATCAGTCTTTCCGAGCATAGCCATTTTGTAGTTGTGCGAGTAAAGGGTGGGACTGTGGTCTCTGTTTTTATGACTGTGAAGGCACCTGTAGGTGAGGCCAGTATTTGGTCTCTTCCCCGATCACTGTTCAGTGTGGCCATTGATAGCCTCTTTGTGCATCGAATATGTGGGTGTGGATGCTTCAAACAAGAAATGATCCTACTGTGAGGAGCACAACTCTACACAAAGACTGTGTCTCGAAGACAGCCAGGAAAGGACACATGACAGAAGAACCAACCCAAACTGGCTCTGAGAATGCAGGGAGCGAATCCATATACTTTGCCCATTTTATCTTTAAAAAGGTGGGAGCTGATGACCTGCTTGTTGTTTCAGTTCCAAGATCTCTCTAAGGAGTGCCCCACAGAGTATTAAGTGGACTTCTGTGCAACCAGAGCTGGCATCAGCCTGGCAGCCAGTTTGCCAGAAGTGATGGGACATTTATTTTCCTAAAGCACCTGGACACTGGCCTACCTAAGAAGAAAGGTGTAGAGATGACGCTGTGAGACGTTGTTAAGTTTAGTCCAGTTTTAATGTAGAATAACTACACAGCCTGATCATCGAGGCAGATCTACATCAGTTTCCAACCGCTCCCAACCCTTTTCAAATCACAGTGCCACCTGACAATCAAACAGCTAGGCAACCCCTGAACATTCTATAGGATGTCACCAAAATGGAACACTGGGCAAAGAACTACAGCTTAAGGCTGTAACACATCTAAAGAAGGATATAACATACCCTCCTTTCTCACTTAAAAAAACAAAAACAAAATAACAAGAGAATAGAGAACTAAAAACATTAATACACATAATACTGAAATGGATAAAGAACACAAGCCTGGTAACCAGACATTTCACATCCGGTACCTTTTGGGAATAACCCTTGTTCTTGCACTTCTCCTAAGTGAAACCTCAGAAGGTCCACTAACCACTGTACCGGGAGATAACGATGAAGAGCATGGAGCGACATTTTTAATTTTTACAACTTTACATACATTCCACCACTTTCCCCCTTCAACCTGAATAGCATTCCTTCCCACCTTAGTGACAGAAACGGGTGGACCAAACTTGCTCTCACCCTTCTTGACGTGAAAAGGAGACTTAATGCGTACCCTGTCTCCAACTCCAACGGGAACCATCTTTACGCTTCTATTTTTGTCAAACCATGTCTTTTGTTTGTGTTGTGAACAAGAAACATTTTCCCTTACCAACTCCATAAGAGAATCAATATCAGGCACCGCTTTAATCCACCTGTTCATCCAGGCAGGTTTGAAGTTAGTATTCGCTTTTCTTCCCCTTAGGAGCTCAAAGGGAGAAACTTTTGTTGTAGAGTGGGAGTTGTCCTATAGAACCATAACATGCTTTCCAGCGAATCAAGAATGTTACAATTTCCAGCTTTGGCCCACCTAATGCAATCCCCCACCACCCTATTCATGCGCTCAACAAGCCCATTGGATTGGGGATGGTAAAGTGAACTCCTTACATGTTTGACATTGCATGATTGTAGGAAATTACCAAAATCTAGACTGGTGAATTGAGTACCATTATCTGTTACCATGGTCTCTGGGAACCCCTCCCGCATGAAAACGTCCTTGAGAAAGGATAAGATGATGCTAGTGGATGCCTCCCTGACAAGTTTTATTTCTGGCCACTTTGAGGCATAATCGATCAGAACCAGCACAAAACGACACCCCCCAGGTAATATATCAAGAGGTCCCATGATGTCCAAACCCACTTTGGACCATGGTCCAGCAGGACATTCAATGGGAATCAGCGGGGGAGTAACTACTTTCAATCCTTTATCGGCCGACCGGCAAATGCGGCACAAATCCACAACTTCATTGATCTTACTGTCCATAGAGGGCCACCAGAAACATTCCCGGATACGTCTCTTAGTGAGTGTGGACCCTAAATGACCCTCGTGGGCACCAGTGATAATACCTCTCCTAAGATTCTGTGGAGGAATGAGTTTGTCAGCACGAAGCAAAATTCCACCCTCCAGGGAGATTTCCGACTCAACTTTCCAAAACGGCTGTATGTTTTGAGGAAGGACACGCTCTCTGGGCCATCCAGTTCTAACAAACTCACAGACTTGTTGCAGAACGTCATCATCAGCAAGAGTCTTCAACCACTCATCTTCTGTGCCAACACCATGCTCTAGTAAATCAATTGAAGCTATCAGACAATCGTCGGAATCCTCCTCCCCACAGTCAGCCAAATCTGCGTCCCTTTTTCCATCATCTATGGGAAAGCGAGACAAGAAGTCGGCCCTGACGTTCCTGCCACCAGAGACATGGACAACATCGAACTGGTACTGCATAAGCCGTGACACCATACGAAGGATTCTAGGAGAACAGCATTTACCAGTTCCTGCACCAAGTATATGGACCAAAGGCTTATGATCGGTTCTCAACAGAAAACGCCTTCCCCAGACATAGGGACGGAACTTTTCAATGGCCCACAAACAGGATAAGAGTTCCTTCTCTATAACTGAGTATTGAAGTTCACTGTTCCTTAGAACCCTAGAAGCAAAAGCAACAGTATACTTAGTAGTGTTCTCATCTTGGGTTAGAACTGCCCCCAACCCAACTTGACTCGCATCCACCGTTATGCAAGATGGCAAACTGGGGTCATAAGGCTTGAGAGCAGAACTATTTTTTAAACAATCTTTAACAGAGCTCAATGCGGAGGCGCATTCATTTCCCCACACAAAACTTACTCCCCTTCTGAGGAGAGAACTGATGGGACGTACGAGAGAGGCATAGTTGGGAATGAACTTAGAATAGTACTCTAGAAGTCCGAGCAAAGACTTGACTCCTGTCTTATCGAGTGGGGCAGGAGCATTAGTGATGGCATCTAACAATCCTTGTCTAGGCCTGATCCCTTCCCCAGAAATAAGGTGACCTAAGTATTCAATTTCCTCACAAAGGAATTTACACTTATCCGATTTGACAACAACCCCACGGTTCCTGAAAATTTCAAGAACCTTTCTGAGTACATTTTCGTGCGAAAGAACATCTTTAGAGTGTATTAACACGTCATCCTGAAAAACCAGGACCCCATCGATACCTCCCCAAATGTTCTGCATGACTCGTTGGAAAACGGACGCCGCAGAGGCAAGCCCAAACGGCATCCGTTTGTATTGGAAGGTACCCAATGGTGAGACAAATGCCGTGAGAGGTCGTGATTCTGGATCTAGCTCTACCTGATGATACGCACTGGCTAGATCCAGTTTGGAGCAATAGCGCGACCCCCTGACACATGCAAAAAGATCATCAATTTTGGGCAAAGGATGAGAGTCGACCCAGATCGCTCTATAGAGAGACCTCAAGTCCACACAGACGCGCAACTTACCACATTTCTTGCGCGCGACGACCAAGGGTGAAAGCCAGAGTGAAGACTCTGTAGGTTCGATGATCCCTTGGTCGCACAGGGACTTGAGTTCAGATTCAAGATCATCTCTCACACTGAAAGGTACACCCCTCAATTTATGTTTTATTGGAACAGCTCCATCCTTTACGACAATTTTATGTCTGAAACCTAGTATGGTTCCGAGATTCCCTGAGAAGACAAATGGAAAACGTTCATTCCATCCTCTTAAATCATGTTCGTCTGAAACTACCAGAACTTGTTCTGACGTACCTGGTCTGAGGATCATTTTGAATAGACCCTGATGATACCACCCCACAATATTCAAACCCTTGATTGCAACATAGATCTTTCCCCAAATTTTCCTCCCCTTGAAAATAAGTTTGTCCTCGATGAACCCAAGAAGGTCAATTTTACGTCCCTCATTCGAGACAGGAGAGCGATCAGGAGGCTGGAGAGCCCTATCTCCCCAAGTCTCATTGAACAATTTCTGTGTAATCATGGTAATCCTAGCCCCAGAATCAACGAGAAGATTTAGTGGCTTACCTCCTACACATATTTCGACAATGGGGTCAACACACTCAGGGGATTCATGTACATTGGAGATAACATCATGAGAATCAACAATTACAGAGACTACATCAGAATCAGATTCTTGATCTGATTCTAAAACACATGCTACAGTTCTTCTACGATTTTTCTTTTTCAAGCAAACTTTTTCGAAGTGTCCTGTTTTTTTACAATAATTACAGACGGCATTGGCCCCGGGAAACTTTCCCCCTTTTTGATGAGGTGGATTCCCACATCGGTAACACATTTGCTTGAAATTCAGGAACTCTTGCTTGAAGGTTGAACCTCCTTTAACCACATTCGTGTTATTTGAAGAACTGTATTTTGAAGGACCTTGTTGGTATGTAGAATATCTGCTCTTATTGTTTTCAGCAACACTATTGACGGCGTCAACAGGCTTAACTTCTAGCTCCTTCAGTGAAACCTGAGAAGTCTCGATGCTCTTAGCAATTTTAATAGAATCTTCCAAAGAGGGATTAGCTAAAGACAACAATTTTTGACGAATCTGTTTGTCTCTGCAGTGGCACACAAATTGATCCCTGATCAACTGGTCCGTAAAAACGTCAAATTGACAGACGGAGGCTAGCATACGTAATGCAGAAATGTAGGAATCCACATCCCATCCTCGTCGCCACAAATTGTAGAGATGACGCTGTGAGACGTTGTTAAGTTTAGTCCAGTTTTAATGTAGAATAACTACACAGCCTGATCGAGGCAGATCTACATCAGTTTCCAACCGCTCCCAACCCTTTTCAAATCACAGTGCCACCTGACAATCAAACATCTAGGCAACCCCTGAACATTCTATAGGATGTCACCAAAATGGAACACTGGGCAAAGAACTACAGCTTAAGGCTGTAACACATCTAAAGAAGGATATAACAAAAGGGAAGGAGTGTGTCAACCCTGCTGGAGGTGTGATCAATCAAGGTCACAGAAGCTGCTGACCCTGACTCGAGAAAGAGAGCGATCAAAGTGCTTTCAGGATAGGAGTGATGGAGCAAGGACTCACAAATGAGACTTGCTCGGAGGCAATCTCCTCACAGTATTAATTTATTAAACTTTGTATTGTTCATACTAACTCTTGCATACACGAACATAAATAGAGAGGAAGCTTGCTTATGTGTTTAAACTAACAAATAACGCTTGTCTGTTCTAAAATGGCCGCTAAAGTGCGGGAATCTTTATTGCGCATGTGTCAACCATATCACGTGGTGGGAAGTCTTTCTTTGCTCGGTGGGAAATCCTTGCTTCTGCGCAGTGTGTATTAAAATGGCTGCTTAATGTTTTCACGTGCTACAGCTTGCTCTCATGTTGCAATTAAACTGTGGTATTCTAACGCTATTAATGCGGGATAGAATTTATAAGTAAATGGGAATAGAGTAGAAAGAGTGGGTATACAGTGAAACAATTTATCTGTGATTTTAATATTTTCTTCTTTGACTTTTATTAGTTCGTAAATTGGGCCTGGGGTTGGTGAACTGAAACTCGAGAGAAAATGGTTCTGCGCATGCGTCCTACACGGCTGCCCAGAGAAAGGGATGAAGTCAACCTGGACGTCGTCCAAGGCCGTGACCTGATGGCCAACACTGCTGTACCCATGATGTCCCTACTGAAAAAGCAACAATTTATATGAACAATGTATAAACTTTGTCGTGAGACGGGTGGGAAATAAAGCAAATGTATTAACTGTGATGGGCGGTATTTTAAAACAATGGGCTTTAGGAAATTGAACTAAATCAATATGGTGTGAGGATCAACCCCTGTCCCTGTCCAATCAGAAGTAGTGGGCCCATATTTTTGCAACATTAATGGGAGGTACATGGGCGTAGAAGGGTATAATAGATATAGAATTAGCTAATTAGATGGGTATAGCCATTAGCTCCAGACCGACAAGCTGATCGATTGCAGACTGAATCGCTGTCCAGAGAGGTCCTGAGAAGGGGGCGGCGGAGTCCATTAGAAGGAAGGCACGGGAGAATCGAGGAGAAGCGGAGTATCAGAGAGGGGAACGACGCAGGCGTCGTTGGTAGAGAGGTCACCGGTCCTGTCCTGAACCTGGAGGAGGTCTTTGCTCTTCATCCTTCCTGGGTCCTATCTTTTCCAACTCCTTGGCCAAGGGGTTTGGTTCTCGCACTTTAGGTAAATATAAATGCAACCTTTAGTTGCGCTGCTGTCTCTATCCTCTCCTTTCTGAGGGACCGTCATTAATCGATAATTGATTTACTATGCTTCATCCTTGATATACGATTAAGTATCATGTGGCTCTGTACTTTACTCTGCTAAATCTTTAGATAAACATTTTAAAACTTCTTGACTCAGTGATTATTTCAAGATTATGAATTGTAATGAATGTCACTCATTTTAAATTTCCCAATTAGCAAAGGGTCCATTGGTAAGTCATTACTCTTCAATCAGAAAAGTAATTGGTAGCAGGGATTTTGATAAAGAGTACAACTGACCCACCAGCGGAAATTGCTAGCGTAGTATGAATGTATGGGCCCAAGTGAGTATTTGGTGTATGAATGCTCGTTGCTAGTAACCCGCTGGATCAGTTTTCTGGTTATCAGAGGATGGTTGTGCTTTGTTAATTGGGTAATGAGAATTGTTATTTTTATTGAACTAACATCCGTTGTTGTTTAAAATTTGTTTTATGTTGTCCAGAATTCCCGGGAAAAATTGAATAGCGGATGGTAAGTGGAAACCATACTGCAGTGAGGTTATCTGTCAGGCAGAAATAGTACTGAAAAGTTAGGCAGGGCTATCAGTACTTGTTAGGGATTCTATGCGTATAAGTAATAGCAAAGGAATATGCTGGTGAAAATTTGATGTTATATCACCTAGAAAGGGTAACATTGAAGAAGTAACAGGTATTTTGATGCTCGAGTGAAGAGTAAACGGAAGGGTTTTACTCGCAGTGTATGTTTAGTAAACGGAAAGGTTTTACTAAGTGTGGACGAAACTATCTTTTTCAATTTAGAGAAACTGGCACGATAGCGAATGTTTTATGTTGTTACTGAATTTTAATTAAAATCGTAGAGAAAATAAAGTTTTGCGTACGATTTTTGTAAAGGGAGGGTCAGTTACCGGAGAAGGAACTGACGTCACAAGCGCCGCGCTGGGATTGGTTGAAACAGCGGGCGTGGAAAGACTCTTGTAAAGAAGGGGTCAGTAGTCAGGAGTAGTACTGACGTCACAGGTGCCCCGCTGGGATTGGTCGAAACAGCGAGGG
Organism: Calotriton arnoldi; assembly: GCA_963921515.1. NCBI lineage: Eukaryota > Metazoa > Chordata > Amphibia > Caudata > Salamandridae > Calotriton > Calotriton arnoldi. Next base: position 2,095,183 of record CAWUFW010002316.1, on the reverse strand, counting down.
ACAGAAAAGAGCAGATTGTAAAGGAGGGGTTGGCAGACAAACGTCACAGAAAGGCCGCGCTAGGATTGGTTCAGAGACAAAAGTTAGCTGGCATTTGATTGGTTGTTACTATAGAAGCTGAAATCCTAGTGGATAGTGGAGATTGTATGTTGAAACGTGATCCAACTTTAATAGGACTTCGTCCGGATAGGAGATTCCTAGGCTTTGCAGAATATAATTTCATACATCGAGATTTACCCAAAATGTATGGAGAGAAGAGAAAAATATCATTTCTACAAAAGATTAAGAATTATTTTGAAAAGGATAAACCAATCAAAACTAGGGAAGGAATTATCATTCCACCAGCTAAAATGCCCGCTTCATTCATGATGATGGAGAGAGGTTATCATACTTGCGTATGGTTAGAAAATTGGATAGAATATACCAAAAATGACGGAATATTAGCATTTCCCGAGAATGGTACTTTTAATGGGAGAATTCTTCAAAATTTGAGATTGAGGATGAATGATTTAGAACCCAGACCTAGATTAACTCAATATGAAGCCTTAGAGGAATGGGAAACCGAGGCATTTGAACGTGACCGATCCAGGAGTAATAGGGGTTATCGTGGATTTTTCCTAGGTATCAAAATGAGTCGAGGGATGGTCAGATGAAGCAGTGGAGAAGAGCAATGCTTACAGAAGGTCTGTATCCAATATTAATGGCAGAAGAACCATTAGGGAGCAAATGCACAGAAAAGACAAAACACTTGACTAGATTTGGAGATTCCGAAGATGAATTTATGGAAGAGATATTAAAGAACCCGCCACCATATCAGGAAGGGACAAGTGGATGCACCCCAAGTGCACCACTGTTAAGGACACCATTGGTACCACAAGTATTGCATGATTCCCCAGCTAGTAGGGTACTTCACGATAAAGAAAAGGAAGCCATAGATAAAAACAGAGCAGAATTAATACAGAAAATAACACAGTTAAATGTACATCCTGATTCCTTGACCATACCTGTAACAATTGGTCCAGTAGTTCCCTTATATGGTGACAAGGTAAATTATCCCAAACCTCTAGTTACGCCTAGTCCTGTGAATGTTCCTAAACCTGAAGCAGTAGTAATGGTTGAGGACCACTTTAGTGATTGTGAATTTATGATTTCATTAATGGACTTGCCCATTCGAGAATCTGCAAATAGTACCCCCAGAAGAGCTACACCTGGTTGCTCGAAAGATGTAAACATAATAACCTCAGCAGGAACCAAAAGTGCCACAGTAGTTACTCCAGAAGACTTAGAAAGGTGGGCACAAGGATCAGACAGACAGAGTTCACCCCCAAAGATCATGGACATTTATAAACTAAAGGTCGAATTAGAAGAAATAATAGCAGGAAATGTAGGGGTAGATCGCCTAAATACTTACGATGAAGAAGAACTATTGTTCGTGTGCAGAAGTATCACAAGAAATGTAAAGATATTCCATGAGAAATTATCAGATTTAGCTCTGCAGATGGGAATTGAAATAGGGAAGTCAAAAGTGCTACAGAAACCCTATAGAGCAGATTTTTCAGACAAAGATTTAGAAAACATGAATGCCTCTGGAAGAAAATTACAAATAAAGGAATTGATGACAGTCTTGCAGAAATGGGGAGACCTAGATAAATGGAAAGTTAGATGGACAAAGAAAAAGGAAGAGGCACGATACAGTAGAACAACTTCTGAATATTTAATGAAGGAAACAGGGAAAGCGGATCAAATGTACCCGATGCGAGAAGTTCCAGGAGGGGGATATGTACATGTCCCATGGAGCAGACAGGATATTTTGTCATTTACGAATGATTTCCCAAAATTGAGAGAAAAACCAATTGAATGGTACAAGCAGGTTGAGAGGTTTGTGAAGGTGTCAAAGGTATTGTTGAAAGATTTGGATGGTTTGTTCGACATAGTGGTACCTGCCGATTTATGGACAGACTGTAAAATCACAGTTGATTGGCCCAGAGAAGAGTATCCTAGAGATCCAAAGACAGGTGCCCCGTGAAGTGATGTAATGAAAAAGTATCAGCAGGTAATAACTTACCTGAAAGGGAAAATACCACCAAAAGAAACAGATTGGGTGAAAATAGACAGAACTACCCAAGAAGCCAGTGAATCGGTACACGCCTACTATGAACGTTTATTGCAGGTATTCAAACAGTATAGTGGATTTGAGGATATTGGAGATAAAAACATGAGTCAGTTTGTCTACCGATTTGTTTATGGTCTGAAGCCAGAGATTTGTCAGATGATTAAGCAGCACATGTTGTGCTGGCAAGGAAAACCGATCGATGAAATCTTGAAATATGCCAAATATTGTGGAGATGACATTGAGGATAGGCACAAGAAATTGCAGGAGAAAGTAATGTGGGCTCAGGTAAAAATGGCCGAGAAACAGGGAATTAATTTGGATAATCCAAGTGAGAATCAGGGAAAGGATTCTGGAACGAATGGTGACACTGGGAATGGTGGAAAAATGAGAGGACGAATGAGCAGAGAAGAGGCTAAAAAGAAATTTCCTTGTCATGGTTGCGGAAAATTGGGGCATTGGAAGGATGAATGTAAAAAGATTCGGAATAATAATGGCCCAAATCAAAATTTAAATCCACAGACGCAGAATGACTCACAGCAGGGTGTAAATCCTCAGAGTCAGTTGCCACCTGCACCTATACAGGGTAATGTAAGCAGAGCAAAGCACGGTACAGACGTCGGATATCAAGGAGGAAGTGGTAAGAATGATTATGTAACCTCACAATTTCTTTTACAGGACGATTTCTGTCCATACAGTCAATGACGGTGCCTAAGAGAGGGGAGAAGGAGTGCGTACTTGGCGCGTCCTTACCGGTAGATCAGTCAGGTCCATATGTTGAAGGGAATGTGAAGGGTAATGATATTACCTTCCTTTTGGACACTGGTGCTACCAGGTCTACTGTGAGAACAGCAGACATCCCAGACCTTCCTCTCTCTGGAGAAGCTATCCAAGTAGTGGGGGTAGCTAATCGAAAGATTAGAACACCTCTTACCAAACCAATGGAAGTTAGAATTGGAAATTTTAGAGAAATGCATCAATTTGTAGTGTGTGATTCCAGTCCAGTAAACTTATTGGGCCGAGATTTGTTGTGTAAAATGAACTGCACAATTTTCTGCACGCCGGATGGTGTGGCAATTCAGACCCCAGATGAAGATCATGTATATAAATTTATGATTGCAAAACAAGGTACAGAAGTAGATGAGATGTTCTCTTTGATAACAAAAGACGAGTTGCCAGAAGAATTAAAAACTACAGTAAATCCCATGGTATGGGATTTCACGGGAAAGGAAGAGGGACTTATGGCCAAAATAGACCCAGTTAAAATTACTGTAAAGGAAGGTGCAATTTTCCCAAATACCAGACAGTACAAAATGAGTGCAGAAGTAAAGGCAGGAGTCATTGAAGAAATAAACAGAATGGTAAAACAAGGACATACTAAAAGAAGTAATGAGTAGCCCTTGTAACTCACCAATCATGGGTCTGAAGAAACCTAGTGGAAAGTATAGGATTGTTCAAGACCTGCGCAAAATAAATAAGATTGTGGAACCCTGTTGTCCTATAGTGCCAAATCCTGCAGTAATTCTATACCAGATTCCTTGGAGTGCAGGATGGTTTACTGTGATTGATTTATGCCAAGCGTTCTTTTCAATACCATTGCACCCAGATAGCCAGTATCTTTTTTCATTTAAATTTGAGAACAAAGTCTATGTATGGAATCGTGTTCCTCAGGGGTACACGGAAAGTCCTTCCATCTTCAATCAGATATTGAAAAAGTGCTTAGAGAAACTAGTGATGCCAGGAAGCTCAGTCTTAGTGCAGTATATAGACGACTTACTGGTGGCATCTAATACCAGAGAGGACTGTGTTGTTGACTCCATTGCATTATTAAATCATCTAGCTGAAGAAGGGCATAAAGTTTCACCTGAAAAGTTGCAGTTTTGTACAACAGCAGTTAAATATTTAGGACACCAAATTGAGAGGGGAAAAAGAAGAATAACTTCTGAAAGAGTAAAATTAATCAAGAAAATGCAAATGCCTGTCACCCAACGGGAGGTGAGAATGTTCCTTGGAATAGTAGGTTATTGTAGACAATGGATACTAGGATTTTCTCTGTTAGCAAAGCCCTTAATTCAAATGACCAAAAAGAAGGCAAAGGACCCAGTTGAGTGGGATGATGTGAGCGTAGGAGCTTTTGTAAAATTAAGAAATGCTTTGTGGGCAGCACCTGCCCTAGGCATGCCTGATTATAAAAGACAATTCGCATTATTCTGTCATGAGAGAGAAAATTGTGCACTTTTAGTCCTAACTCAGAGACATGGTTTGGACAGACGTCCTATAGCATATTTTTCTGCTACATTGGACCCAGTGGCAGCCGCATTGCCAGGCTGCTTAAAAGCAGTGGCGGCTACCTGTTTGAGCATTGAACAAAGTGAGTCAATTGTAATGGGACACCCTGTAAAAGTGTTTGTTCCACATTCGGTTGTGATTCTGTTGACAAGAACCCGAACTCAGCATCTTACTCCTAGTCGGCTGACTAAATATGAAAGAATAATACTGGGTGCTGAAAATGTGACCATTGTAAGGTGCACAATAGTAAATCCCGCTACCTTACTACCAGACCCATATCATGAAGAAGCTAAAGATGACGAAGAGGAACATGATTGTTTACAAGTCACAGAGTTATGCACGAAACCACGTTCTGATATTCAGGAACTGCCCCATAGGAAGCCAGACAGGGAGCTGTTTGTTGATGGTTCGTGCCAAAGGCATGAATGAAGATGGTAAACTAACTGCAGCATATGCAGTGTGTGAATTGACTGGAATAGTCGAAGCATCCTATTTACCAGGAGTAAAATCTGCACAAGTAGCTGAATTGATTGCGTTAATAAAGGCTTGCAAAATTGGGAGGAATCAAAAAGTAACTATATTTACAGATAGCCAATATGGTTACGGGGTTGTGCATGATTTTGGCCAACTATGGATGCAGAGGGATTTCATGACTTCTTCAGGATCCCCCATTAAAAATGGACAGTTCGTAAAAGAACTATTGGAAGCAATACAATCACCAAAACAATTGGCTGTGGTGAAATGTGCCGCACACCAGTCAGGAGATGACTGGGTGGTAGTCGGCAACAGATACGCAGATCTTGTGGCTCAACATTGCGCCAAAAATAGATTGTCAGTAAATAAAAGGGTGGAAAGAATGGGAATCAGCTGCCAACTTATGCTGTATGCACCTCCTGAAACATGGAATGATGTAAAATGATTGCAAGATGATGCTGATGAGAGTGAAAGGAGTACATGGATTAAAATGGGATGTTCCCAAAGGGCAGACGACGATGTATGGATTTATGCCGATGGCAGACCAGTCATGCCTGATTGTCTGCTTTCACAAATGGCCAGGATGTATCATGGAGACACACACGTAGGGAGAGATGCAATGATTAGGCTCTTCAGACAAAATTGGAACAATCCAAGGTTTAGGGCCGTTGCAGAGAGTCTTTGCCAGAGATGTTTAACTTGCCAAATGCATAATCCAGGAAGAAAAACAATAATTGGGTTTGGAAAAATTGGAAAGGCGGAGGGTCCATTTATAAGATTGCAACTTGATTTCATTCAGTTACCACCATGTAGAGGGCTGAAATATGTACTTGTCATAGTGTGTCTGTTTTCAAAGTGGGTGGAGGCTTACCCTACCAGGAGGAATGACAGTATTACAGTCGCAAAGTTGTTGCTACGAGAACTCATTCCTAGATTTGGTTTCCCAGTAACTTTGGAATCAGATAGAGGAAAGCACTTTAACAGTGAAGTGATTAAGATAATCTGTGAAGCATTCCAAATTGAGCAAAAATTGCACTGTGCATATCGTCCAGAGGCTTCTGGAGTGGTTGAACAATTGAATGGCACAATAAAATCCAGACTGGGAAAAATGTGTGCATCAACATCATTAGATTGGCCGGATGCATTGCCACTTGTTTTAATGGGACTCAGAAGCATTCCTGATAGAAATACCGGATTGAGTCCACACGAGATAATGATGGGAAGAGCAATGAGACAAGCACATGTTCCTACAAATAAACTGCTGAATATATCTGATGATATGGTTCTGGATTATTGCAAAGGATTGGCTGACCTAGTGCGTTCTGTCTCTCACCAGGTTGGAGAAGACGCAGTTTCCAGGCAGCCTGAACAAGAACATGATCTGAATCCCGGTGACTGGGTGGTAGTGAAGAATCACACCAGAGAAACGTGTCTATCACCTAGGTGGGGCGAACCTTGTCAGGTCATACTGGTTACAAACACAGCAGTAAAGTGTGCAGGATTTCCTAATTGGATTCATGTAAGCCACACCAAAAGAGTACCAGACCCTGAAGAAGAAAATCCTCAGACAGTACCGATCACTGAGGAAGCTGAAGGTTGCCCAGCTGAAGAATATCAGGAACAAGATTCGAGGGAAGCTGAAGAAGAACAACCGAGCACAAGTCAGGACTGGATACCGGTGGTGGAAATTCCTGAAGTTTACCACAGAACAAGAAGTCAAGCAAATTTAGAAGAAATTGAAGAAGATCAGATAGGTGAAGAAGAAGCAGCTCAGGAAGAAGAAGAAGACACAATAAGAGAACCTGAGCAGGACCAGATAGGGAGAGGAAACTGGGCTCAAAATAATGACGAACCAACAAATTTTGAGCAGGGACAGACAGGTCTAGAAGAACGCGGTCAGGCTGCAGAAGTACAGAGTGCAATAAGCCCTGATCAGAACCAGTTAGATCAAGGGAAATACATTCAAACAGAAGATCTCGAAAATCTTGAACATGAAGACGTAAATCCTGAACAAGGTCAGTTATTAGGAACTCACAGCGGAGCTGCTGAAGAGAAACCAATCAGACCTGAAAAAGAACAGATAAAAGAAACTGTAATTGTTGAAAACCAGATTGTGACACAACCTGAAAATAAAAGAATTTCTGAAGAAGAAAGTAAAGAGACAGTGCAGACCAAGAAAACAAGAAAAGGTGATCATTGGCCTAGTGTCATTAAAAGAGTAAAATACCACATAACAACCAGAAGTGAAGATCCAGAACAAGTAAACGAAGTAACAAGCCAAACGGGACAAGAAAGCAGAACTGAGAAAGAAGAAGTAAAAGACTGAAACTTGTGAACAACAAATTTAAAGGTCCTGATTGGACTTATATCATCCTTGAAGATTACGGGAGCTCAGAGTCAAGTGAAAGTGGTGACGAAGGAACTAGTGCGGAACTGACGTATGAGAAAGAAACAAGACCACCTTGATAACGTGAAGAAAAATTGAAAATAGATAAGAAGAGCAATCTTCCTTGTCAAAATGTCTGACGATAGAGTTACTGGGAGATCAAAACAGAAATGTTGTAAAAGATGCTGTGCAATATGCATATGTAGTTTGGTGATGGTGCTTATAGTTTGGTTAGTTCTGATTGTAGCAATTCCTTACCTTATGATTACGGATAAAAAGATTAACAACGAAACGAAGGAAGGATAGATAACTTAAAGGGTGATAGAGTAAAATTAGAGGCAGAAAATGAGCCAGAATTTCATCATGAAGTAACAGATAATGACACTAGTTTGAATGTCTTTACAAAATTATTGTTTCAATATGTAGATACCATGGAAGTTAGTAATTGTTATGTCTGTATGAAGTTACCAGAATCAGTAGCAGAAGGGTTAACATATCATCACTTGCCATTAACTTATGGCATATCATGTAGTGTATTGACTAGTTTACTTTTATAGAACAGGGAGACTTCAGTATTATTATTCAAATATAGATGTGATATTTTCTGAGGTTCCCATTCGAAAGAATATGAATCCAGTGCTTAGTAGTCAAGATGCACAGTTTATGGGAGAATTTTTCTTAACAATGAAATCGATAGATATAACACATGCACATAGAAGCAATTTAACATGTTCGTTACATGAAGAAGAAAAGATATTTTTGAATTTAGTAGAAGATAGAAGACAAGATTTTCAAAAGAAAGCTTCTGAGCATAAGGCTCATTTGCCACCTTGGGCTGAGAAAGAGGGTAGTTACACACCTGGCAAGGCTCAAGCTGCTATGGCTCTGGATTTTGTAAAAACAGGGAAAATTTGTCTACATAGGTTAAAGACTGAGTATAACAATGTTTTCATCGGTACCAGTGAGTGTGAACACAATTTCTTAATTCTTGGAGGTTGGGGACTAAAAGGAGGAACAGATTCAGTTTTTCCTGGAATCTATTATGTGTGTGGGAATAAGGCTTACTTTAGGCTTCCTGCACGGTGGTATGGAAGTTGTTATTTTGGAATAGTATTTCCAAAAATATACCACGTAAAAAGAAACACTGGGAGCAATGAAAATGATGGTGAATTAACACGTAGTAAAAGAGCTAGTTTTTCTGAAATAGTAGGTGATATATTTGGTGCATTGATACCTTCAGTGGGAATAATACTGAACTCAAGGAAAATATGTAAATTATCTACAGTGGTTGATCGGTTATCAACTGACACTGCTGGAGGATTTCTAATGATTAATGCGGAGATGGTTGCGATTAGGTCTATGGTTATGCAAAATCGACTTGCTCTTGATATTATATTGGCAAAAGAGGGCGGAGTCTGTAAATTATTGAAGACGAAACACTGTTGCACTTACATACCTGATAAAAGTGCAGAAATTGGAACATATATACAGAATATAACTAAACTTGAGAAGGAATTAAAACCACTGGAAGTTGATAGTGTATGGGAAAGATTGACAAGTAGTATTGCGTCAATTGGTACCTGGTTTGCTAATGTAGAGAAAGGACTTATAGGTCAAATATTAGTACCCTTAGCAGGGATAGCGATAATAGTACTGTCAATAATAATATGGTGCAAATGTTGTAGAAGGAATGAATCGTATAATGTGACAGGAAAAGGAAAGAAGCGAAAGTTTGACGAAATTGAACTTGAAGATTTGAGAAGTGAATTATACAAGAAACTGAAAGGGGATGTGAAAAATAGAAAGTGTAAAAATGAAAATGAAACTATTTTATGCTAAAAGTTGGCATCTGGTTGTGGGTAGTATTTGATGGCTCAGAAACGCCATCAGAGAGGGGATTGATGGAGCAAGGACTCACAAATGAGACTTGCTCGGAGGCAATCTCCTCACAGTATTAATTTATTAAACTTTGTATTGTTCATACTAACTCTTGCATACACGAACATAAATAGAGAGGAAGCTTGCTTATGTGTTTAAACTAACAAATAACGCTTGTCTGTTCTAAAATGGCCGCTAAAGCGCGGGAATCTTTATTGCGCATGTGTCAACCATATCACGTGGTGTGAAGTCTTTCTTTGCTTGGTGGGAAATCCTTGCTTCTGCGCAGTGTGTATTAAAATGGCTGCTTAATGTTTTCACGTGCTACAGCTTGCTCTCAGGTTGCAATTAAACTGTGGTATTCTAACGCTATTAATGCGGGATAGAATTTATAAGTAAATGGGAATAGAGTAGAAAGAGTGGGTATACAGTGAAACAATTTATCTGTGATTTTAATATTTTCTTCTTTGACTTTTATTAGTTCGTAAATTGGGCCTGGGGTTGGTGAACTGAAACTCGAGAGAAAATGGTTCTGCGCATGCGTCCTACACGGCTGCCCAGAGAAAGGGATGAAGTCAACCTGGACGTCGTCCAAGGCCGTGACCTGATGGCCAACACTGCTGTACCCATGATGTCCCTACTGAAAAAGCAACAATTTATATGAACAATGTATAAACTTTGTCGTGAGACGGGTGGGAAATAAAGCAAATGTATTAACTGTGATGGGCGGTATTTTAAAACAATGGGCTTTAGGAAATTGAACTAAATCAATATGGTGTGAGGATCAACCCCTGTCTCTGTCCAATCAGAAGTAGTGGGCCCATATTTTTGCAACATTAATGGGAGGTACATGGGCGTAGAAGGGTATAATAGATATAGAATTAGCTAATTAGATGGGTATAGCCATTAGCTCCAGACCGACAAGCTGATCGATTGCAGACTGAATCGCTGTCCAGAGAGGTCCTGAGGAGGGGGCGGCGGAGTCCATTAGAAGGAAGGCACGTGAGAATCGAGGAGAAGCGGAGTATCAGAGGGGAACGACGCAGGCGTCGTTGGTAGAGAGGTCACCGGTCCTGTCCTGAACCTGGAGGAGGTCTTTGCTCTTCATCCTTCCTGGGTCCTATCTTTTCCAACTCCTTGGCCAAGGGGTTTGGTTCTCGCACTTTAGGTAAATATAAATGCAACCTTTAGTTGCGCTGCTGTCTCTATCCTCTCCTTTCTGAGGGACCGTCATTAATCGATAATTGATTTACTATGCTTCATCCTTGATATACGATTAAGTATCATGTGGCTCTGTACTTTACTCTGCTAAATCTTTAGATAAACATTTTAAAACTTCTTGACTCAGTGATTATTTCAAGATTATGAATTGTAATGAATGTCACTCATTTTAAATTTCCCAATTAGCAAAGGGTCCATTGGTAAGTCATTACTCTTCAATCAGAAAAGTAATTGGTAGCAGGGATTTTGATAAAGAGTACAACTGACCCACCAGCGGAAATTGCTAGCGTAGTATGAATGTATGGGCCCAAGTGAGCATTTGGTGTATGAATGCTCGTTGCTAGTAACTTGCTGGATCAGGAGCACAGACTCTCTTGCCTAAATAGCTTGCCTTAAGTCACTAGCCTGAAGTGTGCGTGAGCACACAGTGTTTCTCTAAATCCTGAAGTTGTGATTAAGCAACTTGCACCATTGTATTGCCCCGAAGTGTGTCAGAGAGAATTGCGCCACTGTGATTTAGAGGCGGCTTGCACAATGGCATTGCCCCAAAGTGTGCCCATGCCAACTACACTGCTGTGAAGTTGAACGCTGTGCCCGAGCTGATCATGTTGCTGCAAGTCTTGAAGTTGTGGCCAAAGCAGACTGTGCCACTCTGACTGACCAGGCCTTTGTGACCAGTCCTGGGTGGACTCTGCCGCTGTCTCATGACTGTGAGCTGCGCCACAGCTGCATCGCTGCCAAGAAGTGTCTATGGCAGCTTCGATGAACTCTAATCCCGCAAGTCAATGCCCACTCACTCGGAGCCCAGAAACAGGCCTGTGACCTGACAGAGACTATTGATCACTCCAGAGCCAGTCGCCAGAACAGATTCTAGGCAGCAGCCTCTACTGCTGCTGCCAAGGACTGGATTTGAGTGCTGCTGCACTTGAAGCCAGCAAGTATCCTTCTGGAAGAAGAAGGGGGAATCAGAAGCGTGCTCTGGTTCCCGACCGCAAACAGCAACGCAGAATAACTCACCTTTGTGAGATCTGGACATTGAAAGTGAGACTGCTGATTGAGCACACAAACTCTTAATGAGGGGGTAACACTGCACCTGTGCCTGAAACCCGGCTACCATATTCCATACCAGGTGAAAGGGGGAAGATGGAAGGAGGGAAACCGTGATCCCTGGGTACAGTGACACCACGACATTGGTTTTCATATTTCCATGTTGTGGTGTATAGTTTTTAATTTTGAGTGCATGAAAGTGCTTTTTATTTTTTCATAAAAGCACTGGGATGGGCAATCAATTATTGTGCTGCTGGGAGAGTCTTGAGTTCTGAGCTTGATGCATCCCCACACTACCTCTGAGAAGCACATGACTGCTCACCATCAACACTACTGAGAGCCAAGTGCTCAAGGGGTTGTACTTGGCCATAGCAGGACAGGACCCAGCACATCTGAAGCAAACGACCTCAGACCCCCAACTGAGACCGACCGGCCCCTGCTCGCCCTCTGTCCTTCTAAAAGGGGTCTGACAACATGGGAATGCGTAACCTAATTATGACTCTCCTTTCATACTCTACATAATTCTGCATGGGTGAGTTGTTACAGTCGAGGTATGTCATTGTGTATTTCACAGAATTATGGAGTTATACTACCTGCATGTGTAATAATTAAGCTGGATTGGGAACGACTGTATGATGTTCTCTGTTTCAAATACACTATAACACTTTTCAAAATAAGAAAATCCATGGTGCCATGTTATATAGAATACAAACGTGCAACCTCCATGTTAGACACAATGTTCTGCAGTAAGCAGATCCACCTTTTCAGCTATTGTACAATGATTAAAGCATGTGAGATGAGGTAACCGGAAATTCTCTCCAGCAAGTGCATTAACCACCGAGCCATCTTGCCAGTATTATGCCATTAGACTTGCTGACTACACAGACATCTCTGAAGCCTGTGTTTTTAGCCCCAAAGCTTTTTTTGTGATCATGTGATCAAGGCCTCTCCGAGGGCCGAAACGCGTCATGGTGGTAGTGCTGGGTGGTTAAATCAATAAATACCTTGTACGAAGTCTTGGGTCCGCATACGGCACGAAGAGTCCCAGCCTTTCTTTCGACCACTTCCACCAGGCGGGGTTGGTGCAGACGTGCGGGCGCTGGACCCGCTATATGTATTGAAAGATCCTCACGTCACACAAACATAAGGTAAAGTCACACTCAGGATGTAAGGAAACAAAAGGATTTATTGACTGACGCGTTTCAACCTGACTGTCTTTGTCAAAGTGACTTTGACAAAGACCGTCAGGTTGAAACGCGTCAGTCAATAAATCCTTTTGTTTCCTTACATCCAGTGCGACTTTACCTTATGTTCGTGTGACGCGAGTATATATATATATATATATATATATATATATATATATATATATATATATATATATATATATATATATATAATATATCACCTTAACAGAGACGCTGGACACTCCGGGCTCAATTCAAATAATAATTTATTGTAAATTCACAGCGTGTCACCCTGGCTGACAAACGCGTTTCGGCTCCCTGGCCTTTTTCAATGTCAGCGACACATTTCATTATTGTCAATTAAATACCCCCGTTATGTGCAAGTGATTCAACAGAACAAACTAAACATGAACATAGGACTCCTTGCTCAGTATCAGCAAAACAAATAAACAAGTGTGGCGGCCATTTTGTAATGGTCTTAGGTATCCTCCTAACATATAAACTTGTAATCTCACCAATTATAATTCAAATTAGGACAATTCCTTTTTTATGATACCCATACCTATAAAAAAAAATCATCAATGTCCTATGTTCATGTTTAGTTGATCCTGTTGAATCACTTACACATCACGGGGGTATTTAATTCAACCGTGACAAAGGCCATGCTGGCCGAAACGCGTCGGTTTGACAGACTGGCTCTGTTTGGAAAATAAAAACATCATAAAGAAGGATTTCTGTGTGCGGCTAATAATTGCGAGAAGAAATAAATAAATAAATATATATATATAAATATATATATATATATATATATATATATATATATATATATATATATATATATAGTGTTATGCCTGAGTGCAGGAGGCCTGGTTGCTGTATTCTTCTGATTCATGCACAGTGGACACACATCTGTATTAAGACCTTTTAAAAGGGTAGATCTGACCTGTCCATATGTTTGTGTTTACGGGACAATCAAAACAGTGGCTTGCACCTGGGTTACGAAATGATTAGGATCTATTTCAAATCAAAAACTTATCCCAGTTTAAAAAAAAACAGAATGGATTGCAAACAACGAATTTAAAACCTGAAGAACAGAAGGTCTGTTGTGCAGCAGAATTAAATGGTTGGTGCACAAAAAAAAAGTAAAAAGAACAATTGATGAACAGAATGCAGAACAATGTCATACATTCACCCCAGTACAGAGATCTGGGCCTAAATCCATCATTTTTTTGCTCACCAGGCCATTCCAGTTTGAACCCAGCCATATGCAATTCAGTCTTGACCCTGAGCCCAATGGGAACAGTCCAGCCCGAACTACCAGGCCAGGTCCTCCCTGGACTGGAAACAAGCATCCTAGGACCGGTTTCGGGGTTTCACCCCTCATGAGCCAGGATAGCTTGACTCCAGTGGCATGGAGAGCACGGGACCCACGTCTGGGCATACCCGTCCCACTCGGGGTGACAAATGCAAAAAGAACAATTGATGGACAGAATGCAGAACAATGCCATACATTCACCCCAGTGCAGAGATCTGGGCCCAAATCCATCGTTTTTTTGCTCACCATGCCATTCCAGTTTGAACACAGCCATATGCAAATCAGTATTGACCCTGCGCCCAATGGGAACAGTCTAGCCCGAACTGCCAGGCCAGGTCGTCCCTGGACTGGAAACAAGCATCCTAGGACCGGTTTCGGGGTTTCACCTCTCATCAGATAGGATAGCTTGACTCCAATGGCATGGAGAGCATGGGACCCACGTCTGGGCATACCCGTCCCACTCGGGGTGACAAATGCAAAAAGAACAATTGATGGACAGAATGCAGAACAATATCATACATTCAACCCAGTACAGAGATCTGGGCCTAAATCCATCATTTATTTGCTCACCATGCCATTCCAGTTTGGAAAAAAGTACCTAATCATTTGAGGAAGTAGGATATGAAATATATGTCAGACTAAAAAAGCAAAGTAGCCAAGATAGTGAGCGAACAATACTGCAATCCAACGAAAACCTACAAAGCATTACAGTAGCACGATAAACAAGTACAAAAGAATGAAAAACAAGGAACAAAGCAACCTATGCAGAAAATTAGTGAGGATGCTCAAAGGCCTATAAACGAATTGACACAGAATGACCCAAAATTGCAGAAAAAGTACACCTGCTTCTGAACAAGCTGTATGTGGAGCTCCTGTTGCTATGGTGGCGCTCTTTCAGCCAGACAGAGCATTCCAAAAGCATTTGAACAAGTGTCTTAAAATGTCTATGTGTAGCTGAAATGTTCTGCAGGGGTGAGTGGCAGCTTCAGAAAACAGAACAACAAAAAGATGCATATTCAGTGTTTGGAACAAAGACAGAAAAGCAGCACAAATTAGCCTATGTCAAGTGTAACAAGGGGTTCGATGTGGTGCAAAGGACGCAGCGGATATACCAGTATCTCCAAGGGCAAAAAAAGAAAAAAAATCAATAGATACATTCATGCCAAGCAGGTGCTTATTTTAATTAAGGGCAAATTGCTGTATTTTACTACTGCCACATACAACATGGTGCAGTAAAAATCCTCATATCCACTCTTCATTCAAAGCCCCCCAAATGCAAGACCAAACTTCTAAACTACATGGGGGCTCTATGGCTTCAAGATGGCTGCCAGCAACTCTAGGGATGAGTGACTCTTGATGAATGTGATTTACCTTGAGAGTCTTGAACCTGGCAGCTCAATGCACATTGGCACTGCACATGCTAGATATACCGGCTAACTAGAAATATACCCTGATTTTGAATATTATTTTAAGTCCAACACGGTTATATATTGCCTAGTGACATAGATACCAGATCTGCACATCTTAACCAGCATGGACACCTTTCCTCTGTGGTAATTACAATGTTAAGTCCCCAGCCTGATTTTTGCATACCCACCATTCAAGAAGGACATGAATACTGCCCAAAGCTGTATATCCTAGGTTGATAAATATATGAATGCATACATCGGAGGCTACCCTCTAAGTGGTGCCTGCAATGTGTAAGCCCACCTGTGGTTTAGGGCGCGAACCTGGTACAGTCCAAGTGAGCTAAGAGCTTGTTCGTGCTTAGGATCATTAAAAAAAGGAAGAACAGTACCAAAGACTTAAAACACATAGCAAAATAGATAGACGTCATTGAATTGTTGTTCTGCCATCACCATCCATGTATCAATGTGTAGCTGAGCCATAAAGATGGATACTTTGGAAGCCAGTTGCTGCAAGTCTGTCATAAAGTCATTTCAACTTTTGTTTCTTGGGGCGTGAGGATGGTGTGCCTATAACTAGTAAGGGTGTTTTTGATTTTTGGTTATATTAAGGTTTTTTTTCAAACGGTATCATCCTGCGGAAGTGCATGACCCTCCAATGTTCTCTAACTGTGTGAGTGCCAGCAGTGGCTTGGCATGCGAATACAGGGAGTGTTTGGTTTATCTGTTTGTGATTGTGGGAGACTGAATGAGAGGGGTCTTTTGCAATCTCCCCCTTGGGGAGATAGATTGTTTTACTAAGACTGCTTTCATAGTTTATTCTGCCCTGAGAGGACCCAGGTGCTGTTGTATTTCTATGCATGTCTCTTTCCACATGTTCATTTTATTTTGACAAAATTCTAGGGTGACCCTTCCCAAGAGCTTGACCTGCACTCACCCTCATAAGCTAGTGGCAGACGTGGGCTGCCTTACAGACCAGCAGGGATTGACATGGACGTGCTTCCAATCCATCTGAGAGGTCCTTTTTCCTCACCTGCTCAAGCCTTGATGATGGTGCTGCATCTTCATAAGAGTAAACCGAGGTGACTACATGTTACGATATCCTTTTGCAGAGGTCATGAAACTGTGGTTTTCCCCACAAGGAAGATTTATGAGACTCTAGCACCATCAGCAGAAGAGACCTACATTACACGAAGTAAGACTATAGGATGAATTTTTCCAATACATCAAAGATGCCAGGGATTTAATAGCATTCGTAAAAGAGGTGAAAATATGCTGTTTCATGTTGGCATCCACCTAAATCTGCAGATTTCTTATACAGCAATATTTTCTTGTCTTAAGGCTTACTGTTATAAGTGTATCATACAAGTTGTGCTGGACACTTGCTTTATGATTTGTGGACATAAAAAAAAAAAAAAACACAAAGCACATATTACATTTTGATCATCACTACTAATTCGGTGGATTCTTCATGGTAATTGCGTGGTGAGCAGTAAATGGTGCAGCATCCCTCTGCCAATTTACTGAGCTGTCAAGGGACCGGTACCTTCAATCACAGCCTGACAGAGAGCATCTTCCACCTGCATGTCAAGAGAGATGAACATTCCCACTAGTATAACAGGTTTCTGGGTGCAAATGCAAAGCTTCAGAATTCCCTTTGCCATTTTTCTTTACTATTAGTACTCTTTACTTTAACGTTTCCAACACTTCCTCAAACTTAACATGACCGAGCACACTGTAGTTTACTTTTTGCACTCGGGGAATCCCGGGGATTACTGTAAATGTCTCTAAAAGAAAGAAACAATTATTTGGCTGCATCATTCCCCCAACAGCTGATATGGATATCATGAGCAAACAAAAACTATATGAAGGTGTAAAAAAACAAAAAACAATAGGCTAATTCCATATAGCATCAATCAAATATATTTTCATTAAAACAATGCTGTAATATAAAAGTAACCATTATTTATTAACAACTGAATGGTGATATACTAAGCCTAAAAGAGGTTATTTTGAAAAGGTATTCTAATAAGCAGAGTTCGCACTGTCTTCTGTCTCAATTTTATACAAGTTGAATAGAAGTAATTTTAATACGTTATCGATTTTTTCAGTGAGTGAATCGAGTATGGTGCAACTAAAAACGCCACATAGACTCTCCTTCAACTCTTTGTAGGCAGCAAACCTCTCTTCACGGGTAGTTTCTGCATGGTCACTCTATGTCCAATACAGATGTGATACCCAAGTGAACACCCTAAAAAGTCAACCTTTTCCTAGGGTAATGCAGTTCTGTGAAACATCTGCAGGTCACAGACTTGAAGAAGAGAGCCAATGAATAAGGCACATTGCTGCTTTATTCCATGGAACCCGCACGATTCAGAGAAAATTCACTGGGATTGTGAAGAATTTAATCAGTGTTCTTCAGCATTGGTTCATTAGGTCAGGTCAAACGCCATACCAGGATTTCCACTGACTATTTTGATTTAATGTTAGATTTAATGGCTGAAATTATTGCATGGATCGGGCCCTCATGTCATGAACCAATGTTGGACACTCCTGGAGCAATCGTTCTGATTCAATTTTGACGCTGGTTTGTCAGTAGTGTGTGACAAGTCCAAAGCTCGAACATCAACCAGCTCCCGACGATGAATTTGGCACACCCAGCTGACATGACTGTGGATTTTGTGAGAGAAGGATGATGTCTTGAACAATCTATACTACCTGAATTGCTATACTTGTTGTAACTTTAATTAATTGCCAGAGGCCTTAATAATAAAATAATCATTACATGTATTTATATTTTACTGTCATTTTGCCCGTTCGTCAAAATAATAATAAAATAAGTTGACATTTCAAGTACAAAAACCATAAACAAGACAAATCTTGGGTGAATAAAACACACCCATAAGGTTTCTAACAGAGCAAATGATGAAAGAGGATGAAGCAATATGTATGCTAAAATAGTAGAAACTATCACTTGTCATGCGAAGTTGAAAATTTCATCTCAAGTTAACGATGATGGTAGGATACATCACAAAGATTTGTATAAAATAATTTCTATTTACTTTGATTACAAAGTCATATATGAAGTCAATATGAAACAATGGTTGCTGGACTCAAGTGGCTCTTGAAGCTAACACATTGTTCTGCCACCTGCCCACAAGAAAGAGAAGCAGTTGTGTTTCCTCCATACTTTAAGGCAAGTTATTTAATCGAACAAAGGAAATTCTACATTTGTTCTCTTAAAAAAACATGCCCTACTCATTAGTCAGCTTGCATTGTGCATTACTCATCCTTCTCTCGACTATTTCGTAAGAAGTAATATGACCCTTAAGTCATCCAGATATTACACAGATTTGGCGGCTTCAGTTGTATGTTTTTGTTCTGTCCCACAATGGCCACTGCCAGTATCCACAACTCTCACTTCTAACTGAAGGTGTAGGTGGATCTCAGCAACACAGAGCTGCACTCAGGCAAAGGAGCTTCTTTACAACTCCCTCACTCAACAGGGGACCAGACAACAGCAGAAGGTGAACTCCACTCATACACTACAGCTAAAGGGGCAGGACCTACAAATTGCCTCAGGGCTCGTCCCTAACCCAAATTATTTATTTGCTCTGTGCAAGGATGGTGTTGTGGCGGTGAGTTATGGTAGGCAGAATCTTCACTATTTTGTGCTGCTTGCTGCAGGGAGGCATGATCACAACCCCCACGATAATTCTCATCAGCAACCAGGTATTGGATAAACACATCATTAGAATGATGGGTACCAGACGTTGGATCACTCCAGGCACAGAAGCAGGCTACAGCCCCATTGCATTCACAGAAGGTGCCCAGGTACATGATGGTGCTTGGCACCCAAACTGGAACTAATGTATTGCTTCAAAGCCTCCAGGCCACACATCCGGCGGGCCTTCCTCATGCAAGACCCAGAGTCTGTCCACATGTTTCTCTCTTTTGTATGTTTAGATTGTAATTATCCAAGCCCGAGCCTAGGATTTCAAGGATTTTTCTAGATGGCAAGGGGTTGATAGTAAGGGCTGATGTCCCAGAGACTTCGAATGCAGACGTCCGCTGTTGAGGTTAGGTCTCTGATCAGCAAAAATAGCTCAGACGAACACAGTCAGCTCGGTTTTTCCTATGCCAGTCATTTGTGTGTGGTGTATTATGCCTGAAAGGGGAAACAACAACTCCCTCTCTAGTCATTTGCAGTAGTTTAAGGTTGGTTATGCTGCTCACAGTTCTGTACTTGAAGCTTCCACGGCCACTTAATGAAGCTTGAATGCAATCTTCACCAAGTACCATTGAAGGTGTTCCTAAGCACTCAATGTAGTAATTTTAAGTATCAGAAAAGCCATGGAAGTAAGGTATTTGTAAAACTTCATGACGGTCCGAGAAACAAATTGTCAATAATTCAGTTGAAGGAGTTTTACCTCTGCATCTAACTCCTATCAATATCGCTGTCCCGATCCATTCATTACCTAACACGTCTTATTTTACTGAAGATTAACATTCCAACAGTTGGCCACACTGAGCTAAAAGACTGACATGCTGCAGACCGAGAGCAGAAATATAACGGACACTTTCAAAAGAAAGTAGAAAAAAGTGACAACTCCAAAAATTTGCATTTCCTCTTTAGGAGAGTATTGCAGCTCTGCGGTCTGTACAGCCAAGAGCCGCACAGTGATTAGTAAGAGAAATGCTTAAAGAGGCCATCATGTGTGTGGGAAAAACACCGGTGCTCTTAGCCCAGTCCCACACAACAATAGGTTTTCTAGAATGTTCCTCTATTTCATGTCAGCTTGGGTTTTTAGTTCTATTGTGATGTCATTCAACAGATGATCCCATTAAAGGCTGGCTCTTGAATATCCCAATTGAAGTCAAACATTATTAGGGTCCTTGTTGTGCACTATTGCCGAGGGCCCAGTATTATTTCCTTTCTTTTTCCAGATTTTCTGAAGATTTGTTACAAGAGGTACATTTTGTCCCACTCGACATTCCCACATCTCTATGCTATGTATGGCTCTCATAGAGAGCCTCTACCATTTATTTCCATGTTTGAATCTCATATCCCACTGCTATGACATAGCAATAACAAAACTGGTTACCCATCGTTGTGACGTCATAAAGGCCTTCCAGGCCAGACTGACAGGGCCCCTGGTAGCCTGTCAGCGCTGCACTGCTTGTCTTCTTGCAATGGAATCAGAAAGCGCAGCTGCAGGAGGGGGAGTGAAGGCAGGAACTTCAGGCCCATCTCCAACCTTCCCTTCCTGGCTAGAATCCTTGAGAAATGTGTCCTACTCCAACTCAACCAGAACATCGACACTTACAATCTCCTGGATTCTCACCAATCAGGCTTCAGAAAAGGCTGTTGCACAGAAAAAGCTAAATATAGCAGACGACATCCACAAATGTATGGATGCTGGCCGATGCTGCCTGCTCATCCACCTAGACCTATCTGCGGCCCTCAACACGCTCGACCATAAACCTCTTCTTAACACCCTCAAACAACAGATTGGAGTGGAAGGCCTGGTTCTGAAATGGTTCACATCATTTCTTCACAATCCGCTCTCAACAAATAAAAATAAACAACGCAACTTTAAATACCTCTACTATAACCAGAGGTGTTCCTCAGGGTTCAGTCCTCTCACCTACTCTCTTCAATATCTACATGGGGCCCCTCACTACCATAATCAAGCTGCAAACATCCCCTTCCACCTCCATACGGACGACATCCAGCTATATCTGGAGATATCCTCTCCAGAGGACATACGCTGTCTTAATATCTTAATAATACCCTAACAAAAATCCAAAACTGGCTAACACCCAACCACTTAAAACTCAACCAAGAAAAGACGTAAATTCTTCTCCTTTCAAATTGCAGACAGACCCCCCCCAGGTCCAAGAGTGGATAAAGCTTATCAACTCTCTAAATTGCAAGCTATCGCTGGCTGTTTCTGCCAAATCACTGGGAATCATACTGGACCCAAACCTGAACATGAGCTCACACAAAGACTACCGCAAGGAGTGCCTTCTACAAATTAAAACTACTTAACAAAATCAAGCCCTTCCTCCCTCCAAATGATCTCAAAACCGCAACGCAAGCCTTGGTTCTGTCCAGACCAGACTACGGGAACGCCACCCTCACAGGCACAGTGAAATCCCATTTAGGCCCTCCTGAGAACAACTCTAAATGCAGCAGCAAGGATGGTCACCGGAGCCAAAAGGCACAATCACAACTCCCCCTCCTTGAAAGATCTTAAGTAGCTCTTAATTGAAGCCAGCTGCCACTTCAAAACTGCTTGTCTCACCCACAAAGTCCTTCACACTGGTAAACCAACATACCTGGCAGCCAAACTCACCAAGGCAGGCCAGGCAAGAAACCTGAGGAGCACCAACAACCTACTTCTCATACCCCCAAAGAAACATAAAAAAAAAGCTCTGGCTCGCTCCTTCTCGGGCAATGCCCCCAAAATCTGGAACTCCCTACCAGCAGGTCTCAGAACCAACCCCTCCTTCATGACCTTTAAGAGAAAACTAAAGGATCTCCTCCTTGTTCTGCACCTTAACCCTCTGGATAGTAAATCATAGCACTTTTTAGCAGCCTACAATCCAGTAACTCTCGACTGTTATTTACCTTTACTTATAGCCTTCTGGTTTTTTATTGTCTGTATAAATGTTGTAAAGCGCTCTGATACCCACGGGTCTTGCCAGCGCTATATAAAACTCTCTAAATAAATAAATAAATAAGTGGTGGGGGTTGATCAAGGATGGCAGGCAAGTTCTTTTTTTAACCTTTGAGACAGGGATACATAACAGAGACCATGTTATTTATATATGGCTCCCCCATTACTCCACTGCCTCTGCATAGCAGTTGAAAGCAGGGGCAGGTGATTTTGGGGGCCACACATAACATAAATTTATAGATGGCAACAGTGAATTACGGGGATGTTTTTCACTTTGGGGTTCTGAGTGACATCATAGACAACTCGAGCTTCGCTCTCATTGCCTATTTGATGTCATTCAGAACCCCTCGGTGAAAAGCACCCCTGTAATTCACTGTTACCCATTTATAATTTTATATTTCATTAATGATTACTCTTCATGACACAAATTTTCTTTGAGTCATAATTTTCAAACATCACTATTCTAATACTATAGTTTGTGTTGCATGGACATTTTGAAGGCAGTACACTGGCTATACTATCTGAATATAGCTGACAAAATATTGTCGTACACATATTGTGGATAAAAGATGGAGTACCAAAATACAGTACTTAACTATATATACTTAAGCTCACAATATGTTTTCTCGATATTTAGGCCACAATATTTTTGTACAATGTTTTTTCTCTCGTCAATATTCTGTCATACAATCGTACAATGCATAATTATCAACATAGTTTGGTGGTTTAAATTAGACGGCAGCTAGACGTGACACACTAGACCTGGCAATCCTGTTAGATGTTATAAGGATACAAATGTTATTCACTAAAGGAATTGTAGAGCAATTGGGACTACTTTAGCAGATGTTTATTCGTGAATTTCATTACTAAAGTGCTGAAAGGAGTGTGATTGGACAATGAAATTTGCACCAGCCTCCTTTCACTAGGCAGAAGAGTGGACTGGTAGAGAAGGTGGGTGTCCGTAAATACCAAGGGAATTTGCAAGGGTAAAGCACAATGCTACAAATGAGTAACATAGTCTATTGGCTAAAAGGTCTTAGTAAATTTCTCTCTTTGTAACACAATAATGAACATGATGCAAAGTCAACCTTTTTGCCACACGAATACTCCAAACATCTACATCCAAATAAGAGTGTGTGGAAGGTTGTATATCACTATTGTTTACTGAAATACCATCTGGCATAAATACTGTGCTTAAGTATTGAGCACAAAAACATTGTCCCTTTGGGTGTAGCTTTTCAATTATTACCTCAAATGAGATGATATTTTTGTAAATAATATTTGAAGCAGACTATATTTATTTCAAACAATATTCAGACAACAATCGTCCAGTACCATGTCTTGTGGAAAACAAACATTCTGATGATTTTAGGAGTGAACAATGAGGAGCAGGTGTCCCTTGGCATGACATCCATCCCACACCCGATTGACACTGCTGTACTAAACACAAATGTACATGCCTGCGCTGGAATCTTACCCTAATTTTATAAGTTAGCGGCTAGTGGAAAGCCAGGTTTTTCCTACAAGTGTCATGCAGTGGAGACATTTATGGTGGTAAAAGACTGCAGGAGCGGCTTGAGAGAGTGAGACTATGGGATGCAGCCTCACATCCTCGTAATGCTATGAAGTGTTAGAGTAAATGGGTTTTACTAACCCAGCCATTATGCATGGCAGAAGCACATTTTGAAAGTCTGCTTATATTTCATATGGGTGCTGGTTTTGGACTTAAACTTCATTGGAAAATATATAATTGCGTTAACATATTATATAAAGGATAAAGTGCCCCCTGTTGTACATTATTAGGATATTGCAAGTCACCAAGGAGTTTCATAACCATATAGAGGAATGAGGCCGAAGGACAAGTTCCTTTATAGGGTTATAGAACTCCAAGGTGACTTGCAATATCCTTATCGTGCGCGGAAGGGTGTACTTTATCCAATATAACACATGGTCATGCCATCACCTTTTCCCACAAACCACTTAAAACCTTGGAGCATAGCTCTTTCATATGAAAAAAGAGCACGTTTGCAAACATGAAGAATAAAACTAGAACCTCTAGTGCAAAATAAAACACAAACACCTGTTAGATATTTGTTGCAAAAGATATTAGAAACAGTGCGATATGTCAGTTTAAAAAAAAAAAAAGGGGTATAGTAGCTCAGAATGTGTAAAAACATGCCGAAAGATTCTAAATGTTCTATCATTATCTAAGGAATGCATACGATAATCATGTTCTTTCTGCTTGCCACTGTAAACTAGAAACATTGAGCAGGAGAAAGAAAGGCAATGTTTCACTTTCGTTGCTTTAAACAGATGCTCAGTGACCTGACCTGCCTTTAATCTCTGCTGCTGGCTCTGGCAGCAGGCACTGTAATGTCAGAACTGAACTGTAATAACTTATAATAGTCAAGTTCTGCCTTTTCTTTATAATCGTGTTACAGCAAACAAATGATGGACGGAATGCTGACAATGCAAACATTCTCCCCCAGTCAAAAGATCTGGGTCAAATCCATCGTTCTTTTGCTCACTACGCCACCCCAGTTTGGACCCAGCCATATGCAAATCAGTCTTGACCCTGTGCCCCATGGGAACAGTCCAGACCGAACTGCCAGGCCAGGTCCTCCCTGGACCGGAAACAAGCATCCTGGGACCGGTTTCAGGGTAGGTCACCCTTCTTCAGCCAGGCTAGCTTGAATCCAGTGGCACAGTGAGTAAGGGACCCACGTCTGGGCATACCCATCCCACTCAGGGCGAAAAGTGTTACAGCAAACAAATGATGGACGGAATGCTGACAATGCAAACATTCTCCCCCAGTCACAAGTCGCTGATGATAAAGAATTTAGAAATAGGTATTTATACAGGGATTGCAGTATCACATGTATTATATAGTTATATTGTATACCTAGCCATTCTCTCTCCTATTTTACCCCTGTATTCTTCCTGCTGACTATATAGTGCTGTATTCTGCCTGTTCTCTGGGCCAGAATGTGCCGACTGTTCCTCTTTCGTTCTCCTTTTCACCTACCCCTTCTCTTTACCATGTTGTCTACCTGAACGTACCCTCTCCTAATCTTCCACAATTTAGACTGTCTTAGTTCCTCTCAATGTAAGGCTTTTTTACATCACTGATCATGTTACTCTGTACAACACCTCTATACTTGACAGTGCTTGAGTGCTAAATAAAACTAAATAAATACCTTTATGTTTTTAACTATCCACATTGACTACAAAGTGAAATGCACAATCTCAATGGCTAACAAGCCAGATTCAAACATTTATTAAGCTAGAATGCGTCAGATTGTGACGCCCAGATACAGACATGGTAACACAATGGACCTCGTTGAGTATATTAAGAAGCAAGTCACAAGAATTCCAAATTCCCAAATCCTTTCCTAATCATATATGAGAAACATTAAGTCGTATTACAGTATCTCTCGTGGGCCTTTTGCTTTGAGACGAGTCATTGTTTCACTTCCAGGTTAAATTCATCAGACATAAACTGGTGTGTGATAATCCTCCAGCATGGGTATGACTGGATGGAAGAGGGGTGAAAGAAGTACTGATCTAGATTGTGATCTTTAATAGAACGTTATTTATAGCACAGAAAATTAATTCCACCAAACGTCACATACAAGTTATAGAAAATTTAAAGCATTGATTAAGATTACGGATAAGGATAAAATAGGATGAAATATTAGGGTTAGTTTTAAGGATTATGATTATGGTGTAGTGTATAGAGTTCAGGTTAAAGTGCAGGCTTAAATTAAGGTTTGGATAAGGGAACAGTTAGGGTCAAGGTGTAAAGTGAGGGTTTAGGGTGAGGGTTTAACATGCTCGGCACAGGAATTAGGATTAGGTTTAGAGTTAGCAATAAGGTTTGAGCTAGTGTTAGTATTTTAGTTGGAATACTTTCTGTAGCTTTACAATTAGATGATTCCTTCTATGCTTAAAATTAGGTAAAATGTTATTGTACCAACCAGATCTTCACACCTCATTTGCAGAACTTGCCTGCATGCCAAAAGATCAGGACAATATAAAGAGACGTCAAGCCTAGAAATCCCTCCATATATTCCCTGCTCTGGGTTCCATCCACAACTCATCTTCCCATAACCTATAACCACCCTAAAGGATTGTAAATTATCATTATAAATGTAAACTCTTCTAAAACACCAGTCATGTATAGATAGGAACACATTTCCAGCAGATTAAGTAAGAGTTTTCTGCATAGCATAGGCAGCGACAAAATAATTAATTTCAATAGGACTACTTATATAATGTCAACTTCCATTGAGATATAGTTTTGGGAACATCAGTAAAAAATAGTAGAGTCATGATAATGTATACAAAATAAAATATAATTCACTCACACAATATCATCATTAGCTCTGCTAACATATACAGTTTCAAATGTAATGTCATAATATGGAATTTTCCAGTGATTACTAATAAATTGTTATGTACATCATTCATATTCTTCCTGTTACAGAGCTTATACCTTTCCATTTCATAATGGTAACCTTTAAATAAATTTCAGTAGTGGGTCAAATGTAAATTACAATGGGGGAATCAATACAGCAGTGGCTTCAAATCTCCCTTAATTATTGGTGCACCGGCATTGTGCATCCTACATCTATTCAACTGCATCTCAAGATAAACTGGTTTAATAGATTTTGACTCTCAAAAGTAAACAATGAATAGGCATCCAATTCACAGCTGAGCACAGGCAGGCATTAAAGAGAAGAGTCTGACTGTGCTGGGATAGGCAGTTTCTATAAATTTATGAGACCAGTGACAGTTGAGCAAAAGATGCAGCAATGCAGGTATTCACTGCGGTGCCGGCCTGTTAGCGAACTGATGAAAACTAATGATGACTCCACTTACCTGCGGTACCGGACTGGAATGCTCATAAATCCGCTATCTATAGGTGCAGACGGGGAAAGATCGTAAAGGATCGCAAAGAAAAACAATTCAAGTTATGTCCACATGAACCGCCTCAATACTGTAAAAGGTTCCCCTCCCTTATCAGCATCTCTCTGTCTTGTGATCTGCCCACTGCTTCGCCCTTTCCTATTGGTCCAGAAAGAGGTTTGATTTTGGGAAAAATGAATATTCCAGATCTGTGGGACACTCCTTTATGAGTACCCATTAGCCAATGACATTGGTTAGAGCTGATGGTTTCCTAGTTTTGTACAGCTGCAGAGAAAACATTATTGGTCAGATTCAGCAAGGGGAGGGGAACGTGGGAGGGAGAGGGAGTGGTGCAATGAGAATTGTGGAAGTGAAAGGGAAAGAGGAGAGGAGAGGAGACAGGGGGAGGGGAGGGTAAAGTGAGACAGGGACATGTGGAGAGAGTAAGAGAGAGACACTATTCAGAGCTTAGATGCAGAATTGTAGAGTTGCAGAGTACAACAAGCATTTGCCATGCAATAGGTCTCGCATTTGCGAGAGTTTAAGCTATTGGCATTGTAAATGACAATGCCTTTTATTTATGTGTTTTGCTAATTAACACATAAATAAAAGGCATTGTCATTTACAATGCCAATAGCTCAAACTTGTAAATGCGGACCAATTCAAAGAAGCGGCCGCCATTGTCCCGGGCTGCTCGGAAAGTGAAAGCACGCATGGCGTGCTGAATGTTGCAGGAAAGCATGTTGTGCCTGCAATAGGAGAAACTCATTAAAGAAAATAGTGCTTACAGACTAAAAAAGATATACCATGTAACAACCGAAGTAAAAGGGCCAGTTCTCATGGAAGGTTACAAATTAAGACAAGGTGGGACTAAGGAGGGACTAACATGCCTATTAACGAATCAGAAGCCAGCATTTACGAAGGGCAATGACGAATATGGGCGGAGAGTGGGCGGGGCTTCTATTCCATACTCCAATACAGCATGCCGCAGCCCAGCCACGACCTAAAAAGTCCCCACAAAGATGATTTTTGAGCAATCTAATCAGGAATACCTTGTACCTTGTAGTGGTTTTCAGGGCTGCATAACAGTAACAATGCTTGACAAAGGAAACAATTTAGTGGCTTAGGGAGTCTGTGAATCCTATGGAGGTGCGTGGGGCACTACATGTGCCCCCAGGGCCACTTAACAGTGGCCCAAGACAGACAGGGGCCCTGTTTGGGGCCCCTAAATTCTGTTTTCGACAGTCTTTTCATGCCGGTCTTCCCGCCATGAAAAGGCTGTTGGAAAGGGATATCGTAATCCTGACGGCAGTACCTGCCGCGGCACCGCCGCCATTCGGGACTATGAATCTGACCGCCGCTCTGTCGGGATCACTGATCTTGGCAGAGGTCTTCCCCCGACTGCTGTGGGTCTGACCGCCGGTATTGTAATTCGGTGGTCAGACCGAGGGGCTGCCAGCGGTCTGACCACATCATAATCAGCCCTTCAGCCATATAGCTGCTGTGGCTACTGACAAAAAAGATACAAGTGAAGATTATATTTTTCATGTTAACATTAATAATATAGGTAAGAGAATGTATATTCAAGCTAAGAGGCAGCAACAGACCCGCAATACATAAGTAGATCTGTTGAGGATTTGAAATCTTCTTCCACCCGCACTCCACATGGACCGTCAACTTAGATGAATTGTGGGGACTATATTGGTGTCAATGACCTCGATAGATATTCTAGTGCATCCTGCTTTCCAGAGTCCCTCTGGTGGTAGGTGTTGATTGAAGATGTTATGTAAACCCTGTGCTACAACTTGGATCTCCTATCCTACATTTGGGTCCAGGTATTTCCAAAATCCCAGTACCCTCACTTGGGGAAAACTGTTACAAGACACGACTTTAATTCTAGCCACTAGGTGTATTATTCCACTGATAACGATGCTCCTATTATTACTACCTCCCTAGAGCAGATGATCATACTTCCTTCAATACGTTTAAAGAGCCATTAGCATCATTCCACAAAGTCATTTCCCAATAAGTCTCTGCCAATATTTCCCCATCTTGGATTCATTTAGTTTGCTTGCTTTATGGCGTCTGGTCTTTATATTTTGTAATTAATGCCTTGTTTATGTTAAACATTAGCTCTGTGACTAATAGAACCCTTTCCACATTGCAAGAGGCCATCATCATTTTGTCTGGGAGTCTTTGCTCAGAGTGTTTATTCAGGAATGTCCATTTGCCTGTTTGTATTGTGTTTTCATTTTACACTAAACCTAGGATATTTAAGAGAAGAATTCTGCTCTCTTTCTGCACTGCACCATCTCAAATTATTTAAATACAAGCCCAGCTCCTTTGTTCGAAAATCATTGTTGCTATCTGGTAGGGTGGGATTTTTTATCCTATAAATTTTACAGACTTTTCCTTTGCTTTACTATAAACTTTCAAATGTAAATTGAAAATTGACAACATATTCCCTCCAATAACCATCTTGGAATTGTTAAGGGTATGGATCGTTTATTAGTAAGGAGGGCATTCAGAACTCATGTGTTCAACATGTTGAGTCAACTTCATATAAACCTGGCGATGAAACACCCAAGACCTAAACTGAATGTCAATGAAACATTTGTTTGGAGTAAAATAAGGCAATGATGGCGCAGGGACTTCACCAGGACTTTAGGGTAGTTAATCACATCAAGGTACGTATTGTTGAAGGAGTTAGACTTTTTCATACGCAGAAGGTGAACGCTAGGTGCAAATTCCCATCGGAGGAACTCTGAGCAGCAGACCATATAGAGGGGGTTGTACATAAGATGGCAAGGGTAAAACAACCATGGTAAAAACCAACACTGGTGATGTTCCTCCTCTGATACAGTGGGATTCCAAACATGAAGAGAAAGCATCACTAAATTAGCTACGGTTCAATGGCCAGAGATCTGAATTTGCAGTAGTGAAATGATAGATTTTTATAGGGCTGTGGTCCACGTTTAGAGTTTGGCGAGGCAGAAGCAGCGCCATCAATGGGTGCTTTTCCTTCCAGCCAAACATGGGGTTTTCCTGTCTCCAATAGTGGTGGGGAACAGAGTGGTTTCTAATGGTGAAAGCTCATCTAGCTCTGACATTAGAAATCATTGTTCTGGCATCTCATCCACCCCTGGGCTGCCAGCTCATAGTGGTGGTAGCCCGGCATTATTGATTCTTCTTACCAGGACTGCTAAGTGAGACATGGCAGAGCCAGGAAGAAAAATGTAAAAGCAGTCGCGGCCGGCATGACTCGCGAGTGGGGGGTGGAAGGGGGCACGCAGGGAGGGGGGGTTAATTTAATAATATTAATTTTTTTTTTAAACTTGCGTTCGTCCGGTCCCTCGTCGCGTCTCCTGCTCTCTCTCTGCTCACAGGAAGCAGAAGCAGGCAGCCTCCCCCTCCTCCTCTAAGCCAATCACAATGCAGCAATGGCAGCATTGTGATTGGATAGGACGCCGTCCGTACAGGCGTCTATGGGGAGGCCGTTTTCTCCATGCAGGCTGCATGCAGCCTACATGGAGAAAACGGGAGAATGCTCATGATGGTTTGGTCAGCCCTGGGGCCGACCAAACAGTCAGCGCCCATAACATTGGGCTAGTCACTCCTCCCAGAGCCCCCAACCAAACCCTTCTTCTGCTTTCTCGCAGTGCGAGAAGCAGAAACATAAACTGGTATTTATACCATTTTATGTTTCTGCTTCTCGCACTGCGAGTAAGCAGTGAGGCGACACTCCTCCGACCATGTGGAGGAGCCGCCCCTGTGTAAGTGTCCCTGTCACACATTGACAAAACATTCCGCACACCAGGCACATTTAACTTTCCCTTTTCAGCAATGATGCAACACATCCTCGCTTTTGTGGTTTGTTGCTGAAAAGCAAAAAAGAATGCCAAGTGTGATGAAAAAACATGGCAGGCCACTCTGCATTCAACAGGGATGAAAGTGCATCCACCACACTGGCAGATGCACTTTCATCACAAGGATCCCCGCCAGGCACATTACAACCTCGAGGAATTGCTGCTAGATTCACACTCCTGGGTGGGGGTTGAGGCATGGGTCTCTGCCAACCTGGGAAACTGGTGGGCCACCTGCCAAACAGTAGATGAGACCCTATATCTTTGTTTTTTTAAACTATCTTTAACTTTTTACAATTTAATTTCCCTAAAGTCACCCTCCCCCCACCCACGATCCAAGCCATTATACAGATCCAAAACTGCATCGGTTGAGCTGTGCAGCAATTTAAACTAAAACAGATTTATGCAAAACAAACAAAAGTAAGCAAGGGACAGGAAATGAGGAAACCATAAGCCGAGTGACTATTGGCCATCTTCATGGGACTCCAACCATTCCCTCAAAGGTGCCCAGATTTGCAACCCCTTTTTACGAGCCCAAGAACCCTTTTGAGCATACACAGCCCTTTCAACATGGTACACCGAAATTAAACGGCCCAGCCAATGATTAAACGAAGGAGAAGCAGGATCCAGCCAAGCTGTCGTTAGGCACAGTCTAAACACCGCCATCGCGAGAAACAGAAACATAGAATGTACCATCGGGGAGATTTCTTGTTCATGGACTCCTACAATAATTAATTGCGATGTGACAAAGACCTTCAATTTCAATTTGACCTTAAAAAAATCATTTAGCTCTCGTCTTAGGCTCGCTAACGCTGGGCAATCTGCCAACATATGAACTAGATCAACCCCGAACATTTGACAGCGGGGACAATTTAAACCGCCAACCCGCCCCCATTTGCTGATCTTTGCCGGAGTTATATATAAATTAAACCAAGTCTTATAGTGTTGAGCTTGTAGGTTAGTGGACAGCAACGTCGATCGGGCAAGCTCTAACGAGAGAAGACTGTCCCTCTCCGTAACTTGACTGTTTGCCTGCCACCGGGCCACATGTTTCTCAATGTCATCCCCCAGCCTGCCATTTAACAGTTTGTAAATCTCCCCAATCCAATGTTTTTCTCCCCTCAACAATCCACCAGTTCTACTTTATTAAACCCTTCACCTCGACCCTTTTTCTTCCCAACAAAGTCCCTGATTTGCAGAAATTTGAAAAATTAATTATTCCCTAGAGAAAATGTCCTTTTCACGTCCTCAAATGTGGCAAAACCCTCTTTATTAAAAAAATCTCCAAGGATACAGGGGCCGCTATTCTCCCCCACCACTTGATGTATGAATCGTGAAAAATATCTGGTAGGAGGGGATTATCTTGGAGGGGAGTGTAAAAGCAGAATCGCCCGATCCCGAGCTTTTTCCGAATACTGGTCCATACCTGAGCTGCATATAATCAGGTCTTGAATCTTACTTTTTTA
Organism: Calotriton arnoldi; assembly: GCA_963921515.1. Lineage (NCBI taxonomy): Eukaryota > Metazoa > Chordata > Amphibia > Caudata > Salamandridae > Calotriton > Calotriton arnoldi. Next base: position 2,062,953 of record CAWUFW010002316.1, on the reverse strand, counting down.
AAGTAGCTAAATTCAAGCTGTCGAAACAAAGACCCACGGGCCGCTTCTCCGAGGATTAGCTCAAAGCACGATGGTACAATACTGCCCCCCGCCCCTCTCTGACCTGTATCAAACAGTAGTGGAGTAATTTGTTGAAGGGCAGTAGCCCAGTAGTACAACCTAAGATTTGGTACAGCCCAGCCCCCCCGTTCTCTTGATAAACAAAGAAATTTCAATGACCTCCGTGGTCTGCCATAGGCCCAGAGGAACTTTCCCATCATGCTGTCAAGTATCTTTAACCAATTATTATTTACCTCCAACGGGATGGCTCTGAAAAAATATAAAATCTTAGGGAGGAATATCATTTTTAAAAGATTGCTCCTACCAATCAAAGTTAATCTGAGGTTATTCCATCTATGTAGATCAGCTTTAGTTTTGTCTATTAATGGTCCCAGGTTCCGCTCAACAATTTTATCCATGTCTGCCGCAATCTTAACCCCCAAATACACAGCATCCGGCAAAACTCGTGCATCCTCATAGCAAACATTATCATTAATGAGAATCTGGGTTTTATCCCAGTTCAGCTTATAACCCGAGATTCGACCAAATCGACGAGCCTCGGCCTCAATCTGACCAACTGCCAAAGTGGGATCTGAAGTGACAATTGCAAGGTCATCGGCATACGCCAATATTTTAGTCTCCCAGCCCGTGGTGGAGATTGGGCAAATTAGGGGGTTGTTCTTAATTCGAGTAATCAGCGGATCTATATAAAGGGCAAAAAGCAGGGGAGAGCAAGGACAACCTTGCCTTGTCCCCCGCTGAATTTTAACTAGATCTGAATCTCCACCCATTAGAGCAATCCTAGCTGTAGGATTAGTGTATAACTTTTTAATCCACCCGATAAACTCGCGCCCCAATCCCTTCTTCTCCAAGATTGACCAAAGATAGGGCCAAGAGACCCTATCAAAGGCCTTCTCAGCGTCCAGTAACAACAATGCCATGGTCTCCCCTTGGGTTTTAGCTATATCAAATAAGGTGATCACCCGCCGGATATGATCTGTTGTTCCAAACCCCGGAATAAAGCCATGTTGAACCGGTGACACAATTTTCCTTATGATCCCGGATAACCTTGAGGCCAGAATTTTTGCGAAGATCTTTGTATCACAGTTGATTAACGTGATTGGGCGATATGATCCTAGCTCCTGTACTGGTATGCCTTTTTTCGGAAAGACCACAATCCTTGCAGAGGCCCAGGATTCGGGCGGGGGAGAACCTCCTTGAATATCCAAAAACACCTCCAGCATAAATTTACTAAGGGTAGTAGCAAATACTTTATAAAATTCCCCAGGTATTAAATCTACCCCGCAGCCGTACCCGAAGAGAGACCTGAGATTGTAAGTGCCATCTCTTCTGCAGAGATTGGCTGATCCAGACTACTTCCATCCTCCTCATCCAAACCTTCCCTAATAGAAGACTCTAGATGCAACTCTATTTCCCCTAATTCAGAAGTCTCCTCCTTATAGAGTTGCTGGTAGTACCTCTGAAAAGCCGCTCGTATCCCTCCTACATCAGAGATGAGCCCACATTCCGGATCATTGATCTGTTTGATCTCACCAAACACCACCTGTTGTCTTGCACGAAAAGCTAAAGTGCGCCCCACTTTGTCATTAACTTCATAAGTTTTTTTTTTCCAAACGGTGTATTTATCGGCCGCCTTCTTGGTAGCTATATCCCCAATTGCAGATTTAGCAAGAATAACCCGGAGCAGGGCCTCATCAATATCCATTTAGCCGAGACTGCACCCACCAACCCAGTCTCCGCACAAGAGAGAGCCTGGTATAGCTCCTGTAATTTCTGCTTCTCCTTCTTTTGCCTGCCCCAACTAAACCTCATCGTTTTGCCCCTAATCCCTGCTTTCAGCGCATACCATACTATACTGAAGGGGGCAGTCCCCACGTTCTCCATTATGAATAGCGGTATCCACTTCATCTGGTACAGATAATCTTCATCTAAGAGTAATGCTCTCTCGAACGACCATGCCCTGTTAGTCTGTGGGATTGCTTGAATATCTACCTCCAGTACTAACGGGTTATGGTCGGACATTACACGTGGGTAGTTAAAGTTACGTGATGCCTGATGCCATCCACTAGATATAACAAGCATTTGCAATGCAACAGGTCTCGCATCAGTTAGAGTTAGAGTTATTGGCATTGTAATACAATTTTGCTTAATGTTTTTGTTTGTTGTGTAGTGAATGTATTTGACAGATAGGTGCAGTACAATTGTTGCGTATTTTAATATTGTTTTATTAGACATTTTTGCGCTATGGAGAGCTATAGTGTAGAGCAGAACGCAGCGCAGCTGTTTTGCGAGATAAAGATGCAAAACATGTTTGTGAAAAACGTTGCGCCGCTGATTGAGGAGCATTTCCTCCTACAGAGGAGATTGCATTATGAAAGCAAAGTAGAAAGAACTTCGCCTAACCCTTGTAAGCAGTGTTTTCAGAGAGGAAGAGGAGTTTGTAAACAGCCCGGCCACAAAATGGAAGACGGATATGGCTTTCAACAAGAAAGCGCGGTTATATCAATTGATCTAGGTCACACTGGGAGCTAATAAGTGGGATACCACAGCATAGACACTACTTAAAAGCCACACACAAACAAAACAATTAAAACGCCCTGCTGTTTGCAAAAGTGAAAGCGAAATGTATCTGCTAACGGCGGGTACAAAACAAAACGCTGAGGTTGTGTAAACGACATGCGCTATGGAGAGCTATAGTATAGAGCAGAACGCAGCACCGCTGTTTTGCGAGATAAATATGCAAAACATGTTTGTGAGGAACGTTGCGCCGCTGATTGCAACAACGCCATGAGTGCCGTATTTTAAAACATCGCACCACTGATGTAAAACATAATTCTAAAAACGCGCCATGAGTGCCGTATTTTAAAACATCGCACCACTGATGCATCGCACCACTGTTTACCAGAAATGCAGCTTTGCTGCTATTGCCACTGAAAGTATATGTGCAAACAGGAAAACATGTCACGCCCTGCAAAATCTCCAGTCCGGGTGGGCGAGGCAAAAGGGAGACAGGGAGGGAACAAACAAGCCTCACTTCCAGTAAAAAGGGAGCGTTTATGAAGCGCGCCAATAAAAAGCATGGGTGGAGCTTCCACCCCACTTCCAAAGAACCCCGACAGAAAACCAACGACAATAGATCTCGCAAGCGAGCAACGCATGCGCTGCAACGCTAGGCGAGACCTAAAACAGTAATCAAGACGGACGTGAACTTTATGTGGAGCGGAATAATACATAAAGCCAGGGTCCGAGGGGAACTTTTCCGCCCATACATCATATAGCCCATGGGTTTGAACTAGGTGTTTTAGTGACCGAAAGACCTTAGGCTTGCGTCCCTGATAGGCCACGGTATGCGTCCCTGATAGGCCACGGTATCTACCCTTAAATAGTCTCCTTTAATATTAATATTAAAGTCCCCACAGATAACTAAAGGGAACGCCCACCCAGCTAGTTCAGTGCAGATCCCATCTAGTAGAGTGGAATCATCAATAACAGGACCGTAAATAGAGCAAAGAGTAAAAGAGCCTTGTGTGTGCATAATTTCTGCAACCGCCCATCTCCCGTGACCATCTGCTCTGGTTTTATTACAGCGAATCTTGCCCTTGCGAGCCAGAATTGCTACCCCCCTTGTACGGGAACCTTGCAGGGTCCTGGTTATGATTTGGTAGCCTGAGAATTCTAATAACTGTTTCTGAGACCCTTCCACATGCGTTTCTTGTAGGCAAAGGATATCTGCCTTCAAAAACTGTACCTCTATGTTAACCCTTTGTCTCTTTTGGAAGTTGTTTAGCCCACAAATATTAATTGAGGCTATTCTTACATTAGTCATTTATTATGCTGCAAAACCTGCCAAAAGCTCTGCTGCCCGCTCGACCAACCCCTACCCCATGACTTGGATGCTACCCCTCCCCGCTCCCATCCCTATATCTTTGGTCGTCCCTTCCGCAATGTATGGAAGCAGAGCTCTTAACTGCTACTTCAGATAGCTCAGTCAACTGATAGCACTGAGAGATATCACATTTAATAAGATGCTGACCTTTCCTTTCCCCTGAAATCAAGTGTCCAGTCAGTGGAAACCAGCTGAGAGTGCCCATGGGCCACCCAGCCAGAGACATAGTGGAGCTTGGTGCAGAGGTTCTCATTCAGCTGTGCCTGTGACTTGGTAGATGCTGCTGTTATTGCAAATGGTGAAGACAACAAGAACATTTTGGCCAAATCTTACTTAATCAATGAAACAGATTTTGAAAATATTACTTCGCTTCAAAAAATGGATTTAAAAGGTCAGCTAAGTGAGGTTCCCATTTAAAAAAAACGTCTAGCTAGGCATCATCTAACGCTGCCTCATTGTGTTTGACAATATTAACCTCTCGTACCACGGAACGGATAACTTCAGAAAAAAGAGCTAAATAGTGTAGCCCAGTTAGTCAGCTGTCACACTTTAATTAAACACTAATATTTTGTGGTTGAACATTAATCTACATTTACATATTACATTCCCGTTGAACACAAATTAAGAAAGCCACTTCCTTAGTTCATAATCACAAAATAACGAATCGGCTGAAAATGGCTTGAGAAAAAAATCATTGCCCTTTCTAGTGGGACAGAGACAGAAATGCAGAAGGCCTCTGTATGACTTGCTGAGCAAGAAAAAAAGCAAAGACATTATACTTAAACAAGCACTGGCAAAGCCAATTGGTTTCGCCTTTGTGACATCTGTTTGGCTTTGTCAATGTTTGTTTTTTTACATGTTGTTCAACATGGCTTAAAGTAAAAAAAAAAAAAAAAAAAGGCCCTATAACCAAAAAGTAATCCGGACATCTGCTATGTAACTAGTGCTCCAATACCTTCAAGTCGAGTTGGCGCTATATAAGACAGTAAAAATAAAAATAATTTAAAAAAAGAGCAGAGACAGTGGGGGGAGGGTAAGCAATTTGAGGGGCGGAGAGAGCATACTAGGTGCTGGAATCTATGCTCGTAGATGTGAACCATTGTATGATGGATGGCAAGTGTTGATTGACGGGTCGATACATTTTGCATTGATTGGCCTATAAATAATAAGTAATTCGTCCTTCTATAATATAACCGGTGCTCCTGTAAAAGTGCTGCAATACTTTTGGCCATGAATTAAATGAGGAAGAACCGTGCCTTTGGATAATTCTTTTTAAAGGGTTTAAATCTGTAATGAAAGGAAAAATAGATTTTGTCAGAAATCTGTAATTTTTTTGGGCAGTATTGTGTAGCTCCGCGCCATGCACACACCTTAGCGCTGTAGCGCTAAGGTGTGTGCATGAGTGTAGCATAGGTTTTGTACAGGAAGGGTACTCTTCCTGTACAAAATACTCTGCTAGACACGAGGGAAAGCTTTTCCCACTTTATAGGCGTGCTGCACAGTGCAGCCCGCATGCAAAGTCAGAAAAGGAAGGAGAAATGAAAGAATTTCTCCTTCCTTGTGCCTAGTTGAAAAGGGCGCAGTGTTCTCACGCTAAACGCAATCTACTGTTTTTAGTAAATTGGGTTTAGTGTGAGAAACCTTGGGTGGTTGCATGGGAACAAGTTTAGTGCTGGAAAGTAAATTACAAAAAAAAGATTTTGCGTCGTTTTGTGTCACTTTTGTGACGCAAACATGGCGCAAAAGCTTTGTAAATCTCCCCCAATGAATCATACGTGTGTAAATCAGTGTATAGAAAATGTTACATAGGGGAAAGGGGACTTCAAGGTGTGGGAATCACATGCCATCCATACTGGTAAGCATTTTTTAAGAGTGCTTGATTTGGAGAAGCACAAAATCTGGTTTCAGAATGTAACAGTGGTTAGCGTTGACTTTAATTATAACAATTTAATTCTACCCAAAACATACCTTTTTGGCAGCATCAGGATAATGAAAGACTGGGAAAAAAAGATGGCATACTAACTTGTACCATGCAGTTTGAATGCAGCTCTTGGACGGCAGTTCATAGCTGACGGTGCTAGATTATAATTGTAAATTATGAAATGCACAGTAACAAAAGAATCTCTGTGACAAAAGCAGTAACCCACTAAGCTATGCACATAAAATACTGTTTTATTAAAAATGCATGGTACACGTTCTTTGGAGCAGGCATATTAACCCTCTGCGCTACCTACCATCTCTCTCAAGCAGGTACATTAATCACTCAAGTTATCTTGACACTTTTATTGTTGTCGTAAAACTGCAGATTATACAAGGAACTTTGCATTGCTTTTAAGACAGCTGCCTGCGGACCCCCTGGGAATGTGTCAGGGACCCCTGGGGATCCGCGGACCCCAGTTTGGGAACCACTGAGAAGTAAACTTGACCTGAAGGTATTGGAGCACATTTTATGTGCACCAGTCACATTACATGGGGTCATCGTTCATTGTTTATAGGGATGGGAGAGATTCAGTGATTTGCCCAGAATCACAGGCTGTTGAGCCGACTGCGAGACTCGAAGCTGGTTCCCCAGTCAGCAGCTCTGGCTGTTACCCCACATCTTCCTTGCAGAGTTCTCTAGCTGAGGAGGGCAAGAGCAAAACTGGGGGTGTTGCTCTGAAGCCACTACGTCTCTTGTTTAGAGAGGTTCGTGCAAAGGCTGCATAGGCAGGGCCGGCTCTAGGATTTTCAGGGCCCCAGGCAGAAAGGGAATGTGCGAGGCCCCTCTAATTTACATAATGACACATTCAGTGCTCCGGAAGCTGCTTTGTGCAGACTCCTACTGGGCCGCAGCTCCTCCTCTCAGCCACGTACAAGCACCTCTTTTACAGCTCCTGTCGGGCTGAAGGTGTGAGAAATGCTTGTGGGCTGAAAGTTAAAACTGTGGTGGCGCTAAAGTGATGGACAAAGGGCCTCCTGCAGTGCTCTGAATGGTCAGCCGGGCAGGATGCCTAATTGCAGGCAAACCTGCAAAATGTTTCTCCTTGCAACTGGGAAAAGAGGAAGTGTCTCCCTCCCCTAGGGCTCCTCCCACCATCCCTGAGAGGCCCAGGGACGGGGCCCCCTTCCATGGGCCCAATTGCAAGGAGACACCTTTCTTTCAGTTGGATCGGCAGGGGTACAAGAGGGCCGGTTGTGTGTTGCACTGGTGCGGGGCCCATGCTGGTGTGCTGAGTGCGAGGCCCTGGGCAGCTGCCCACACTGCCTATGCCTAGCGCCAGCCCTGTGCATAGGTGCCTGCTGATAAAAGAATCAGCAGACACTGCCTACAACACAAGAATGTGTGAGGGCTCCTGATACTAGTACCAAAAGAGTAGACGCGCACTCAGCCAACAACGGCAGATGCCGGGTGAGTGCTTTGTGCAACAAACGCTCCTCGTTGAAGTGCCGATGCAACATCCATCGGATGCCTCTAAGCGCTGCATCAGCAGGCACTCTTGTAACCCAGGGAGCTCAAGTTTCCAACATAAAGAACAAGCATTGGCATAGCCAATGGGTCTCGCCTTTGGGACCTTGTAAGTAAAAAAAAACTGAAGTGTAAGACTTCACGTTTACATTTGCTGCATCCTAAATACGAAGTAAATGTAAACGTGAAGTCTTATACTTCAGTTTTTTTTTTTTACTTACAAGGTCCCAAAGGCGAGACCTATTGGCTATGCCAATGCTTGTTTATTGAGTAGTTTTACAAAGTGTTAAACTTGACCTCAGAGTGATGGAAGAGAAACGAAAATAAAGGAGTCATGAAAGTTGGAAACACAATGAGAGTCCAGCCCGATGTTTAGGAGGGGCCCAGATCCGACATGCTTCTGTCGCTTCCTCGATGGTTTTAGTTAGTGTTCGACTTAATTAAAAGCTTGTGTAAAAAGCTGAAAAGAAAGGGGGAGATGTGGGCAGAGCTGCCGTCTTGCGACTTGGGGAACCAGGTTCGAGTACTAGCGTCAAATCAACATCCTGTGATTCTGGGCACATTCTTTAACCTCCCGATGCCTAACAAAAGAAAAAAAAAATCGACCTTGTAATATAGTGCTCGAGTAAAGCGCTCCAGTTTTCATGGGCCAAGTTCGCGCTATATGAAACTGAAAAAAAAAAGTTTGGTCTTTATGACTGTTCTGAACCGATGGGATCCTAGGATCGAAGCTCTTCTAAAGATGCGGTTTGTGGACCCACACGGACCTTGCACCACGTAGTTGTCTCTTGAAGGAGTTTTGTTGAATTAAGGTGTTGTATAAAGTGTCTTGCTGGTCACTGACTGACGTCTTTTACCCTTTCCTCCTTGCAGGCGGAGAGCGCCGACAAGCACTCCCTGTTGTCTCTCTACAAGGCTCTCAGTGAGCGGAAAGGGAAGGAGCGCTCCCTGCTGCACGGGGACTCCATACTGCTACAGCCACCACCATCCCCCCCACGTCTACGCCTACCTGCGCGTCTGGGACCAGAACGATTGCTTCCTGGTGGCCCTGAACCTGGGCACAGAGAAGACCACTGTTGCGCTGCGGCACACACAGTTGCCCGAGAGCGCTACCCTGGTTTTGAGCTCCGACCCGCAGCGCCAAGAAGGCTCGGTGGAGCTGCTGAAGCTGGCTCCCTCCGAGGGGGTGCTGATCAAGTTCCCATATACGGCCTAATATTTGTCCCTCTGCTGGCCTTACTACACATTCCACTGGGGACTCCTGCTGCTCCTGAAACAGAGCCCCTCCCCACTACCTCTATGACACACTCCAAGATATCACCGGCTGCAGCTTATTTGAGTTTATAGAGAATTTTATGAGCTCAGAGCTCCACGTGTGTGTTTTTTGCTAGTGGATTTTCATTTTATGGTTATGCAAGTCTGATAAAGTCTCCAGGAACAACTTGGAAAGATGACGCTGAGTTCTAAGGCAAAAAAACGAGTTGCACGCAATTTTTATTTTACAGGAACAGGAACAAATAAATGTGAGTCTGCTATAGTATAATATGACCATTCACAGCGCCACTTAGTGCATACAGTGTACTCTGTAGATGAGCGCTGTCAATTAAGCTCCAAAATTAGTCATGTCACCCGTTTTTCGCTACGGCGCTAGATATACACTATAATTAATGCTGCCCTCACAGTTGTACTGCCACACAAGCAAATTCAATTAAATGAAAGCTTGTGTCTGGCACATCACCACTCAGACGGCGAACAAAAGCGGAGGGCCGCACAAACTGCCCGATTGTAAGACTACAACTGTTAAGCCATTACCTATAATAACATGAAACAAAAGCAACTAAGCGCATTTGTTTCCAATTATCCAAATTAGCACACAAACACGGATCATGCTGCGGGAATACAGTGCGTAAAACCCATCCTTAGAAGTTCGCCATGTTGTAAAATACGTTTTACGACAGTCTACGTGCTCGTGTCAGGCAAAGGGTGGGATTCTGCACCCTGAGCACGAAGTGAGCATCCACAACACAAGTTGGTAACATAACTCAGCGAGTTAAACGCTCGCTGTTAAGATGTTTGCGTCGTCTGCAGGACACATGGTTAGATTGCAATCAAGACGGACTAAGTCCCTTTTGCTTTCAAGGTCTACGAGTAGAATATGCTCTAAAAGGGAACACCTCTTATTTACAGTGCTGCGAGATGACGAAACTGGCAGCAAATGCCACATTAGAGCAAGCTGTTGTTGCAAGGGGTCCCACAATATATTGCTGTACGTGTGAAAATGCGTGTACTGTAGTTAACCTACAGAATACGAGCCACTCGCTTGACGTCAAACAAGACACAGGTTCCAAATTTCAGCAGCCTATAAAAAAAAACAAGCGCCGCCGCGAAAGTTAAAGCGAGCGCACTAATTGAAAAAGAATGTCAGGAATGCAGCTGGCATCTGGCCGCGCTGCTGCTCGCTCCCGAGCTCCCTAGGCCAGGGGAGAGAGAAGGCGGGACATGCACCCGCCTTTGGCCAATTGCGTGCTGTCTTTCTTAGAAAGACGCACGCAAAGGCCAATAGCGGGGAGCAAAAAAAAAAAAAAAAAGCACACGCACGAGCGTGTGGTCCGAGTTAGAAGTGCTTACTAGAAGCCTCGCAGGGCAACGCATGCGCGCTGGCTCAGGCGAGACCTAAAAAGGCCTTCCTTTGTTGAGATTTAATTGTAACAGATGCACCAAGAGACTATAGTCTTTCAGCCACCACAGCAGTTTGGAAGCCCATTCCGCAGCAAGACAGCCCCAGAATCTCAGCTTCACCGGCCCCAGGTGGCTGGGGGAACAGCAGAGAAGGTGGGGTGCTGGAGCAAGGCGAGAGTGATAGGGGCAGGTGGGCGAGAGCGCTCCTTATTGACGTGCCAATACAACATCCATCGGATGCTTCTAAGCGCTGCAATAGCTGGGATTCTGACATTGAAATGGGAAATGCAACATAGAGTGGGAAGGGGTGGGGGGTTGGTTTGAAAAGGCAACAGAGTGGGAGGGGGGTGGAGCTGCAAGCACAAAGGAGAGCGGGAAAGGTTGAGAACACAAAGGAGAGCGTGAGGAGGGTGGGGAGGTGAAAACACAACGGAGAGTGGGCAGGAGGTGGGTCAAAACACAACAGAGGGCAGGGGGAAGAAGAGGGACTGCTGACAAGAACTCGCATAAGTAAATTAAAACTAGCATTAGTAATACATTGGGTTCATCTATATGATGAATACTAAGCTGTTTTCATCAATCACCACCGGAGATGAAGGAAAGAGCTCCCTGACAGCCATCATGGGAGTGGAGAGGATGTGGCGCAGCGGCCAGAGCTACTGACTGGACAGCTGGGATTCCCGGTTCGAGTCTCACAGGCGCAACATCCTGTGATTCTGGGCAAATTACTTAATCTCTCCCGATGATAAATTGCAGCTATATAAAACTGCTGCAAGTTGAAAAAGCAAAAAGAGGTAAAACTTTATTTATGAAAAAATAATTCCACCAACGCGGATGTTAACAGTATTTCTGTGGTGGGAAACTGATAAGAGAAGCAAACGAGGAACAAGCATTGGTAAATGGAGAAAAATATGCTATAGCCAATAAAAATGGAGGAAAAGTAAGTAGCATGCACAGGAACCAATGAGAAGCCAAGAAAGAGAGGAGGAGGGATGTAACTGCATTTTAAGTTTATATTAAAATGATAGGTTGCCAAGCACAGCGCAAGCACTGTGCGGGCGAAACCTAAAAATGGAGTACTCTTGCAGACTACCTCAAATGTATTTGTTGTGAATGTATCTGTATGGAAAACGTCCTGATGAAGGGGGCTCTGGTACTTATGGATCCAAAACAAGGGTCATCACCAGTGCATGAGATACCCTCCATTCCTCCCCCTCCAGGGCATTGTATTCTGCTGATCAGTGCCCATAGAATGAGACATTCTAGAGCTGCTATTACACCACTCCAGCAACATCCTGCTAATTGGAGAACTTACCGGAAGCCAATGCTTCCAGATGTCTTATGCTCTTATCGTTGAAGTAACCCGCTCTGTTACATTGAAGCTATGCAACTCCCTGCAATGGCAAAAAGTACCTCATATATCAGAACCTCTCATGCGATGACAGGCATAAGGTTGCACCCTAAAGGGGAATCAATGCTTTCAATACACAGGCAATGTACTAGTTATCCAGTAACCACCATCCCCTGTTGTCTATGCACATGTGAGAGACAACACACTGGAACTATGTGCCGAATCAATGCACCCAAGTAAGTGAAAGAAAGCCCCACCTCCAATTTTCATACAGGATAAGCCCACTTACAACCAGTGGTAATCCCTGCTGCAAGTGATGACCCTTCGAACAATCGCATCACATACCACTCCAGTGGAATCAATTCCTTTGGAGCAGAACTGGCCAACAGGGTAGCTTCTCACAGTCATTGTTTACGATTACCTAGGTGACATTCTCGGAGAGGCGATCTAGTACGAACCAGAGCTACACCACTGGAAGGCCAGTCAGTCCCCACCCACAGGTTCTACTGGGCTGCAGGCAGCAAATGTAGTCCCTTCTAAATAGCAGGCTGGCTTTTGAAAGGAAAGATACCTCCTTACCCAGGGAACAGGTTTGTTGGTTTCGTATACTGCAGGATAGCTTCTGCTGGTTTAGCATAGTGACTTCCGCCAGGAAGGACGGTTGCCCTTGATGGATGTAACACTGTGGGAGCTCTGACTTGTATTTATGTGATTCAGGCAAATGCTGCTGAATTCTTCAAATATTCAGACAAACTTCAATATGAGTTGAATAGTTCTTTATAGCTAAAACGTCAAACCTGACAATTTTATAAACTTTATAAAAACAATAAACGATACGCTAGTGAATGCACTTAGACCTATTCTTTCACTGTTCTTATTTTCAGTAGCACAACCTATTTCCACATTTAAACACATAAATCATCAATTTAATAGTAAGTAAGTTTAATCTGTAAAATTAACATTTCTGAACTATGGTCATGTTTATATCCACCAGCCTTTGAAAACCACAAAGGGTTAAGTAGTACAAAGCTTTAAAGAGATATGGCGGGATCTCATAACATTTTTGACTGGTGCTATCTCATGTCCTTAGTGGTAAGTTAAGGCAGTGCTGGGTACCACCATGTTTTACTATCGTATTATGAAAGCAGGTTTCTGGAGGTGGTAATGTGTGCCAAGAATGTTCAAGACTAATAATTGAGGACGCTCTGCTTATTATGCAGGTAGTTTATTGAACCAGAGCGAAACCCCACTCCACAGTTGTGCCAGGCGCAGCTAGCCACCAATTGTCAACTCGAGAACGCGGAACCCCAATGACACCACAGAACACCTGAGCGTCATAAGGAATTCCACAGCTCCATCTTATCTGATACAGCCTAAGCACACTACAACACAGTTCTCTTATAAATGAAAACCAGAGAACCATGACCACCCCAAATCATAGACTACACCCCCCAAACCCGCACTACATAAACAAATGAAAAACAGATAATGAGCGAAACAAAACAGTACAACCAAATTCATGACCTTGAAAAAAGGAACAAGGTAAGATACATCACAGTACAACAAAATACATGACTTTGAGAAAAAAGAAAAAATGGTAAGGTTAATCACACACGTACTCCTGTAGATATTATTGGTAGTTTCCATATTCCTTGCCACTCTCCTGTCCTGTGGTCCAGCTGCAGATACTGAACACCTGGACCCAGCTCGCCTTTCCAATCCACTCGCATCTTGTTCACATTGCTCCTCCAACACAGACTTCCATGGCAACAACCCTGTTCAACTCTTTCTCACATTCACTCGGTCTTTGATACAAAACCACCCGTCTGAGATTTCATGTCTGCCCATTTTCCAACTTGATCCAATTACCTCCCACAGCCTTTACTTTGAAAGGACCCCTGAACTTAGTCAAACCTTTGCTCACGCCACCAGGTCTCACTTTAACCCAATCACCAACATCAATAAATCTTTTCTTATGTAGATCTCCCGAGCAGCTCCCGGTTGCACGTTTAGATGTCCACCCCCGCATCCATTAAGGAACCAGGTTAGTTATGGCTTGCCTACCCCGCATCATTTTTAACGGAGTCAACCCAGTGTTGGTATTCACTGTGGTCCGGTATGCCCACAGCATGTTCTTAACCGCACCCTGAACAGACAAGCCAGTGCTCACCGCCTACTGCATGGTTCCTTTCACCAATTTATTAAGTCTTTCCACCAATCCATTGCCTTGAGGATTATACAAGGAAAAGCACACATACCCAATCCCCAATGTCTCCAGAAAAACTTTCATGTCCTGCGAAACGTGTTGGGTTCCGTTGTCTGTGAGCAACATGAAAGGTATCCCTTCCCTCCTAAAGACCTCACCCAAAACCTGAATGGTGTGTGTAGTAGAAATATTTCTCATAAAAATCACTTCTAACCATTTTGATTTGGCTTTCACCAACACCGCAACAAATTTCTCATGCTCTGGGAGCGTTCCAAACGGCCCAACAAAATCGAGACATACCTTCTGCCACACATCAGCTTCAGCCACGTGCTGATCTTCAGGCAAGCCACCCAAACCCGCCCTCAATGTTTCGCAGACCCCCGACATGCCTCACATCTGACAATCCATTTCCTGACCGGATTATCCATGAGAGGCCACCAAAACTTCTCACGCAATCTTTTGGTAGTCATCGTCTGTCCCAGATGCCCCTCATGCACCAGTTTAATTAATCTGGACCTGACAGCACACAGAGGGACAAACTTTTCTTTTCTTAGAAACAACCAGTAATCATGTATAGCCAATTTATCAAGCACCTTGAGAAATGTTCTCACACCCTCTGGTAAGGCACTCTCACTCCTCGGTCCTTTCTCGACCATCTCCATGACAGCAATAAGTGTAAGATGCTGTTTCCATAGCACTAATCCAGTCCTTCTCAGAAACAGAACCCAGCGACTCCTCAGGGACATCCTCTATACCAGCCACTACCTCCTCAGTTTCCAACTCTTCGACCTCAGCCGCTTTGTCTGGCAACCTGAACAGGCAATTAGCCACTTTATTTTTCCACCCAGGAACATACTCTAGCCTATAATCAAATTCATGTACTCTGTCTGCTAACCTGGCCAGTCTTCCAGAACAATTCTTTGCACCTGGCGGACCCAGGGCCTTGAGGAGGGGTTTGTGATCCATCCTCAAAAGAAATACAGAGCCCCACAAAAACACCCTGAAATAGTTTGTGGCCCTTGCAGCAGCCTACGCTTCCCGCTCAATGACGGAATAATTCCGTTCGGTCTCAGTCAAAGAACGTGACGCAAAAGCCACCATCCGTTCCAAATTGCCATGTACCTGTGCAATAACAGCCCCAACTCCAACTGCACTAGCGTCCACAGTGACAATGGTCTTCATTCCTGATTGATAAGGTATCAACACATTCGCTTGGGCAATGTCATTCCTGACCAAAGTAAATGAGGTTTGCTTCAAGTCACCCCCCCCCCATAAAATTCTTCCCCTTTCTTAATAACTCTCTTAAAGGCAGAGACCTGTGCGCAAAATCTTTGACAAATTTAGAGTAATATTCAACAAGACCCATGAAGAACCTGAGGGCATCCCTATCCTGAGGAACTAATTTGTGTCAAAACTTCATCCCAAATCCTATTGTGCTCAATGACATCCTCAGCAGCAAACAGCAGAATGTCATCCTGGAAGACCACCACCTTATCCATCCCTGAAAGAATCTTCGTCATTAATCTCTGACAGACACTTGCAGCTGAACATAACCCGAAAGGTGATCTACAAAACTGGAAAGTTCCCTCAGCCGTTATAAAAGAGGTAAGATGTTAGGATTCCGGATGAGGTTTGACTTGATGGTATGCACTCCTCAAGTCAAGTTTGGAGAAGTATTTCCCCCTTGACACCACCAAAATCAACTCATTAATGTTGGGCAAAGGAAAACTGATCATCACAACACACTCATTCAGGCTCCTCAAATCCACACAGAACCTGAAGGACTCATCCGGTTTCTTGGTAATAACCACCGGAGATAAACACTCTGCAGCCTCCACAACCTCTATTACTCCATCATCCAATATTTGTTGAATAATCTCCTTGACTTTTGGTCTCACTGCCATGGGTACTTTCCTTGCTCTCATGTACATAGTTATTAGACACCCCTAACCGATCGCTGTGGCGAAAGAACACAACTTCCAACCCATCATCCTCAATTAGCATCACCTGATTTTCAGCCTTTGATATTAAGGTCATACTTATGCAACCATCCTAGGAGGGATGCCTCCCAGCAAATTTGATCTGAGCAGTCATATATCCTATGACACCTATATTAGCTCCTTGATACCCTTTTAGTATGACTTCAGATGCCACTAATTCTTGCTCAGGCCATGTGGCAAGAAACAACTCTACGGGAATGATGGTAAATAGCGAACCTGTGCCAACCATCAAAGACACTGTCATCAATGACAAAATTAGCTTTAGGACGTACCCTCCTTTCACCACCCTGATCAGTTTTAGTATTTACACCTTCAGTATCCTTTTCCTGCACCATCTTGCCTGATTTTTCCTCTTCAACAACTGTAACTTTCCTGTCCATCACCTTAAACATGGGCGCCAAATGGCCCTTTTTGCCACATTTAAGACAGTCTTTTCCTATGGCAAAGCAAAGCTTTGAATTGGCAAGGTGATAAATGCTCCTGCACCTATAGCAATTGCGAGTCAAAGGCCTAACCTTGCCCAGAAGCCATAATTTTTGTATTATTGCTCTTGAAAGACCCACCCTTGGCAATCTTGCCTTTTACTACAGATACTTGCACACCATCATCCGATAAAAGAGCAACATCAGTAGATTTATTGTCCAAATTAATGTTCTTCAATTCCTGCATGCATTTTTCAGACTCCTCCACCATTTTCGCGTTTGACACCGCATCCTTCAAAGTGGGATTCTTTGCAGCCCACATTCTCTCCTGTATTTTTTTACTGTTGCACTGCACAATTAGTTGGCCTCTTATAATTTCCCCAGTAATTAATCCAAATTGACATTTTGCAGAAAGTTCCCTTCACCGTGCATCAAAGTCATCAATAGACTCTTCCGCCCGATGTGGCTGCGTGTAAAATTTATGGCAGCGCATACCTACATTAACTTGTTTGGCAAATATAGTCTGCAAACCTGGGCCACGCAATTACTGAAAAACAATGGCTCTACTGTTGTAAACAAACAGAACAGGTCGCCTACGTATTATACACTATAAATTCTTACATCGTATCTATCTCACCCCTGTTAAAATGTGTAGGTACAAGCTGAGGAACAATGACCGCTGTGACAGGTGCGGGCAGAAAAAGCAGATTTTTTGCATCTTGCTTGGAGTTGCCCCAGCATCCTAGAATATTGGCAACAGGTATTTACAGCTTTACAACAAATGACATCTCCCCTGATCCAAGCCACACCATTGACTGCACTTCTAAACTACACAGAGACTGTAGAGGTGGGATATAGACGCTTAATTTCCTTAGGACCCATAAGAGAGATATATGCATATGTTCAAAGTATGTTTTCATAAAATATTGTATATCAGATAAACATAGAAATGTTGCAAAAAGTCACTGAGACTGGTACAAGAACTACAATATAATTTTAATGTTACGGACATATAATGTGAGGTTATCCAAACATTGATGACTCCTAATAGACACACGATGACAAAAGATTGAGAAATATTTATAATTATTTTTACACGGTTTGGGTGTTTTTTTCACTTAGAAACTACCAGTCCCAGAATGCACCTAATATGTTAACTGGGCAATAGGTATAAATAATAGAAAGTGTAGAGGGACAAATGTTTGCACCGTGATCAAGACCTGCTGGTTGAAACGCGTTGGTGGAGGAAGGAGTAACTTTATGGCTTAATAAATCGCTAAAACAAACCCCTGGGAGAGTGCTGCGCATTATTGGAATTGGTGAGGAATTACATTTCGAGGCTAGTCCGGCCTCGCTGCGCGCACCAGCTGTGAAAAGTGCGCCCTTCGTCTGGGACAGTTTTGGTGGATAAATATATATATATATATATATATATAGTCTGCAAACGTAACACTGCTTCTTTATATACATCCTCCACCTCTTCTCCTAGATTATTTCTGGGCAGGTGGCAAATATTTGAATAAATGTTGACCTTCTTTGCCCAAGCACCCCATTAATAACGCCTTCTTCCTTATGGCTGAAAATCTAGAACCTTCTAAGGCTAGTAAGTAATTTTTGAAGCAATCAATCCAGTCCTCCCACTCTATAGAAGCATCACCTGATATCATGAGAAATGGTGGAGGCGTAACTATAGATGAGTAAACACTCATTTTCCTAAACAGAGGACAAATATACCCACAAACTTATCCCCCTGAACCAAGTTTTGTAAATTAAACAGAAGAACTGTCAAAGGTGTGCACGTCACCGACTTTCACCAGTACAAGACTTGCTTGAAAAAGTGTGCGTGTCACGTGAAAACCATACAAGTAATGATAATCTGCAGATGAGTAGTCACCATGTAAAGAGTGTGCGCATCACTGATCAGCAAGAAACAGGACACGCTTAAATATTGCACATGTTACGTTAATTCTGATAACACAGGATAGTGAGCGTATCACTGACTCACCACCAAAGGACAGACACGCCGAAAAAAGTGTGCATGTCTTCTTCCTGAAATGCCTGGGCGTGCACTATCCACATAGAAGGTCTGCCGCACTAGCTGGCGGGTCTAACTGAAATGCAGCTGGCCACGTCACACGCAGGGCGACATTAGAGGGGACAGCATCCTAGTGTTGCTCCCCTGCTGCAAGGGTAGACGAGCCCATCAGGCCACCGTAGGAGGGGAAGGTGGGTCATCCCCATAGTTTATGGCTTCGGGGTGTCAGGAGGGGAGGAGTGGACCAGGAGGGCTCATAAGGGATCACATCCCGGGGCAGGGCCTCTTTGGGCGGCCAGCGTTACAGCGTTCGTTCGGACCTGGAGCAGATTGCGGAGGTGGGTAGATGTAGTTCTAGAGGTGAGCAAATAGTGGGGGAGGCCGCAGCTCTGGCTACAAACATTGGGATAAGGGGCGCGGTGCAGTATCACACACGGCGCTTCACCCTAGAACAATAAGTAAAACAATAACTCCCTTGCGCCGATGCCACCCCCCCCCCCCCCCTCTGCGGAGGTGGTAGCTGTAGTTCTAGAGGTGAGCAAATGGTGGGGGGAGGCCGCAGCTCTGGCTACCAACATCGGGATAAGGGGCGCGGTGCAGTAACACACCCGGCGCTTCACCCTAGAACAATAAGTAAAACAATAACTCCCTCGCGCCGATGCCCCCCCTCCACCCTCCATTACTATTGATAAATGGTTACCTCCACTCGGAAAGAAATGAGATGTCCGCGGTTACAGCAGCAGTAGATTGGCCCATTCGCAGCAATCCGGTTTGCTCTCTAAGGAGCATCAAGAGCCGAGTTAGCAGATTTCCGTGGCGTAGTGGGGAGCCGATGGGGATCCGCGTATGGCGGAGACGCCGCCCCCCGCCTCGCGGGTATTTCGGCCTCTTTGAAGCATGCTCGCTTGTTCCCCCCAACCTGGTGCTCCCTATGCGGCAAGGTTAATTCGTTGCCTGTGCCTCCCGGGGGTTGCGCGCTTAGAGGGGGCAGACAGGTTTGTTGTCATTTGTGGGGAAGCCGCTCGCTTTCTGCTTGGGGCAGCGGCCGCTCTTGTGGCCGTACCTCCCCGGGGGTAGCCCGCAGACTTGGCCAGGCTGATTTGTGGTTTGTTGGGATGGGGCGCTGTGGGCGGCGCCATATTTCCTGAGTGCCTGCTTGTTTCCTCTTGTGGTTGCGGCCCCGGGCAACACTCCTTGTTTCCGGGTAGGGGGGCCTTTCCGAGATTGGGGTGTGCAGCGTGCGCCCGATTGCAGCGGCCATTTTGTCGCATTCCCTGAGCCACGAGGGGGGATGTGGGGCGTGGCTATCATTGAAATTGAGTGAAATGGGCCGACTCAGCCGCCATCTTAATAATAAAAAAAAAAAAAGAAATTGGTTGCAGCGTCCAATTTTGCCGCGTTGCCGGAGCAACAAGGCCGCATGACAAAATGGGGGCGTGGCAAGCATATGGAAATAGCATAAAGGAGCAATGTTGGAAATGAGCCTGCCGCGGTTCGAACGACAAACCCACCAAGTTTAATTTAAAAAAAAAAAAAAAAAAATGTATACATGGACACGGGGATGGCAATAGCAAACTGGCTTCGCGGTAGTCAATGCCCGCGTGTTAAGAAAGAAAAAAAAAAAGTTCTCACCCAATTAATCCAAGAAAAAGGGAATTCATGTGGTCATGGTGCTTTAGGGCAACAAGGTGCAGGCTGGGACCAGTGTTCAGGGGTGCTGGGGGGGAATGAATGATAAACGTCTTCCTTACATTTCAGAATAATTTACACGGAAGGCATGGGGGTCAAGCAGATGATTTCTGAATTGGCCGGTCACTGCTAAGGAGAGACGGCCAGAGTAAGTGGTAGGCAATTGCAATAATGTTTGGCAAGTGCCTAATGAGCAGACGTCATGTTGGCACCGGGGGTGGGGAAGGGAGATTGTAATGTGGGGACGTTGCAGTGTGTTTTATCGAAATGCTTTCTGGTGACTACATATAATATGCCAATGCTACAATGGCTGGGGGTGGCGACCGGTCACTTTGTAGTGTGGCTGGCACTTGGGCATCACGGTGGAACCAGGGATTACCCAGTCATTTTTTCAGGCACAGCTGAGCTGCAGCTACGAAGACAGGAGGCTCTGGGTAATGGAGCAGGGTGAACCACAACACGCTTGGGGAGTAAGTAGGTTCGCCATACCAAGTAGTCCCTGCCGCAGACAGGGAAGTATGCGCGGCAGGTTGGAGTATGGTCTGAGGCACCTTTCGCCAGGTGACATAGCAATATGCGTCTCAGGTGGGGGGTTGTTGTTGAGCAACATTGCTTGTCAGGTATCATCGACGTGGACTGTGGAATGTGGTTGATTTTAATAAACAATACTTCATCTTACGATAGCAAACGATAGGGCACCGTCCAGCAGCCGACACGCGATCGGGAGAGGCACGGGGCATCCGGATAGGAGAGACTGCCTAGACAGAAGCCTTAGTACCAAGGGTGCAGCAGGTATTGGGGGCGAGAGTATGGGGCTAATGCAAACCCAATGTGGTGATAAGTTAATTTCACAACAGTCAGAAGGGCGTAAGCGTATCTTGTTTCATGTCATGATAGGAGTTGAAGAATTTACGCACAAATAACTTTCAGAAGGGCGCAAGCCCATTATGGAAGCTGATGTTCACAGGTCGCGCAATTTCCTATGTCTCTATGCTGGCTTGTAAATGCGCTTCAGAAGGGCGCAAGCCCAATATGAAGTTTGTACATTCGGGTACAGCGGTCCAAGGCCA
Source organism: Calotriton arnoldi (assembly GCA_963921515.1). Taxonomy (NCBI): domain Eukaryota; kingdom Metazoa; phylum Chordata; class Amphibia; order Caudata; family Salamandridae; genus Calotriton; species Calotriton arnoldi. The sequence continues at coordinate 2,042,110 of CAWUFW010002316.1, read as the reverse complement.
AGTGGCCGTCTTTATTCCAGCCACTGATCCTGGTGACACATTTCTTTGCATACAATGGTAAAAATGTCCTCTCTCAATTTCAGATTTCTTTCACTGAACCACACGCACGCTCGGAGTGATGGAGGACCACGGTTCCCCGTCGTTGTTTTCCGCAGAGCCTAGCCACGAGGACGCTGAAGTATGGGTGAAGTTCATGGCCATGGGGCAGGCAAAAGGGCTGGAGTGGGCAAGGAAGATGTTGGTGATGCAGGAGACGCAGCAACAATCAGCATCGCTCACCGTGATAGACGCTGAGGGGTTACAGCCAACTGATTCCGGTCTTGACGTCCAAAGTGTGCAACCTGTCAAAAGGAAGCGGCCAGCGAGAGCAGCGGCTGGGGGAAAATTGAAGAAGGCCAAGAAAGGCGATGGCGAACAAGCGGGGATAGAAACGCCGTCTACTTCCCAAGGGGAGAGCTCAACAAACAGAGGCAGGAAGGACAGTGGAGGACAAGACCCAGGTACTGGTGACAGGGGTAACCCCGCAGGGGCGGGACATGACCCACAGACTAGCTTGCCGACGGCACACAGGCAAACTAACCAACCCGCGCAGGAGCTGGTTCCTAGCCTAACCCCGGGAGCATCTGGTCAGGGCCTGCAAGGAGGCCTGAGTAAGATGATGGAAGCAATGCACAGCTTCATGGCCTCTGCGAAATTGCCGGTGGGGGAAGGCACAGGGCAGACTCCCAGCACCAATCAAGGGAGTGCGAGTCAAGTGTGGGTGCAGGGATGCAGTCCTTCTCTGGAGGTGCGGGCCGAGTCCTCCTCTTTGACAACGGGGGGTTCAGGCACAGGTGTTGCAGACGTCACGGCGGGTGCAAATAGCAAGGGGGTTTTGAGTGGGCCTGATCCGCCGTTGCTGACTGGAAGGTCATCTCTGGCATGGAGAGTTCCTTTAGAAGCCAGAGAGAGAATTTGGAACAGGGAGTTCATTGACATTTTCTCATTGCTTACGTTCGACAAGGAAGACGCAGACATCACGGTGTCGAGTAAGGAGGTTGATAAACATAAGTGGAGGAAGAAGGTTAAATCAGATGAGACAATAGACAACTGGTTAGAGGCATTTGCCATGTTATCCACAGTCATCATGGAGAAGTCCCCTGAACAGGGGCCTGCCCTGTGCAAATATAACAGGGTAATTTATGAGGAATACAAGCGTAATGGGGGCACGGGCTGGTTGAATTACGAAAGAGTGTTCAGGCAAAAGATGGAGCAGGCACCTGAGATTTCATGGGATTGTCGGGAGATTGAGCTCTGGGTACAGGACATGGGTAATGGCAACAGCAACACAAGCAGAGACATCCCCTTCTTGAATTACAGACAGACAAAACCCTACTATTATAAACAACAGTTTAGACATTCCTTTCGGGGCAGGGGCGCGCAGAGGGGGAGGGGAGGCTATCAGCATAGGGCCAACAACGCATGCAGGCTATACAACAATGGGGCATGCACTTGGGGCGCCACATGCAAATTCACCCACACCTGCTCCAAGTGTGCTGGGTGGCACCCAGCAACCAGTTGCAGAGGAGGCAAGACCGATAGGCCACGAGGCGCCAACGCCGGCGCAAATCAGCCTTAATTGTTCTCAGTCTAAACACTCCATTCTAGCACCATCCCCTATTTCCTTTCCCACCTTGACCCTGAAGGAGTACCCTAGAGCAGCTGAGCGGGAATTGTTGTTCAAGGGTTTTAGTGAGGGCTTTAGGATCCCATATTCTGGACCTGCAGTTACAAGAGAGGCCAAGAACCTACGCTCAGCCATAGAAGCACCAGAGGTGGTCAGGGAAAAGCTGGAGAAGGGGTGCCAGTTGGGGAGGGTGGCAGAGCCATTTGCCCAACCACCCCTTCCACATTTTATTGTGTCTCCTCTGGGGATCGTGCCCAAAAAAGTGCAGGGCAAGTACCCCAAGGGATCGTCAGTAAACGACTACCTGGATGACAGAGCATGCTCAGTTTGTTACGCTTCATTCGACTAGGCAGTTGATTTGGTACAAGCAGCAGGCGAGGGTGCTCTTATGGCAAAAGCGGATATTGAGTCTGCCTTCCGCCTCCTCCCAGTCCATCCCGATAGTTTTCACCTACTAGGTATGCGGTGGGACGGCCAGTATTTCTACGATAAATGTATGCCCATGGGCTGTGCGGTGTCATGTTCCCTGTTTGAAGCATTTGCATGCCTCCTGGAGTGGGCATTGAGGCAGAGGAACCCCCCCAGGGAGCTCATTACATTATCTAGATGACTTCCTCTTCATCGGTAAGGCAGGTTCCAGGGAGTGCTGCGAGACCCTCTGTGCATTTCAACAACTTAGTCAGTCACTAGGGGTGCCCTTGGCCCCACAGAAAACCCAGGGACCAACAGAATGTTTGACATTCTTGGACATAGAAATTGATTCTCAGCAGGGATGTGCAGACTGCCAAAAGATAAGGTTGAGGTCCTTCAAAGCGACATCATGCAGGTCCTGCGCAGGAACAAAGTGACGCTGGCCACAATTCAGAGCTTGCTGGGCAGGCTAAACTTTGCAGCTAGGATCATACCAGCACATAGAATTTTTGCCAGGCGACTTGCTAGAGCAACAGTGAAAGTAGAGAAATCCCATCACCTAGTGCGGCTTAGTGGGGGACTGAAAGATGACCTGTGCATGTGGCTGTCCTTTCTGAATGACTTCAATCGTCTCTGTTGTGGTGCACACCATGGTGCAGCAGTCAGCAGCTTCAGCTGTTCACTGATGCGCCTGTGAGAGAGGGTTTTGGTGCCATTCTAGGCAGGGAGTGGTGTGCGGCGAAATGGCCGAATGCATGGAAGAAACATGGGCTTACAAAAAACATCACTGTTTTGGAAATTTTTCCAATTGTTTTGTCACTACATCTATGGCCGCAAGTGCTAGCTAACAGAAGGATCACATTCTGGTCAGACAATATGGCTGTGGTGCAGGCCGTTAACTGCCAATCTGGCAATTGCCCGGTTTTGGTGGGACTTTTGAGGGAATTGGTGAAGGGGTGCCTTTTGAGGAATATAGAATTTCGTGCCAGGCATGTCCAAGGGGTGAAGAACGTGGCAGCTGATGCTCTTTCTCATTTTCAGTGGGCAAAATTCCGGGCGAATTACCCCCAGGCGATGGAAGAGATGACGCCCTTCAAGGCGGAATGGTGGCACATGGTTCAGTGGAGCAAAGGATAGTGGCCTTGGGAGAATTATCATTGGCACCTGGGACACGAGCCAGATACCAGGCGTGTTACAGCACGTTTACGTCAGTGACCCATTCCCTGGGATAAGGGGAGGGCCACCACCCTGTCGGAAGAGTGCAGCGATTTGTGCTGTGGGCAAAAGACAATGGGAAATCACATGCATGGGTTTCAAGACACCTGGCGGCAATCGCCCACTTCACGAAGCTGAAAGGGGAAGCTGATCCAACTGCAGGGTTCCCTGTAAGGGCGGCACTGAAAGGATGGGCTAGACAGGAGGGAGTAAAGTCACCAGACCAGAGGGCACCCATTGATTTGAGCATGCTGAGGAGGTTAGTGGGGGGCACTCCCTGTCCTATGTAGTTCACGGTACGAGGCACTGCTATTCTCCACCACATTTTCCCTAGCATTTTTTGGAGCCTTCCGGACATCTGAACTAGTGGCACATGCAAAGAATGACTCTTCTTATAGGGCGCTAAAGTTGGGTGACCTCAGAATGGGTCAAGATGTGGCCGTACTGACAGTGAGACAGTCAAAAACGGATCAGCTGGGGAAAGGCTCAGTAGTCCGTTTGACCAGGCTAGGAGGCTCCGAGTGTTGCCCAATAGAACTGCTCAGGGCTTATATGGAGTGGCGACCCAATCAGGTTACTTGCTGCTTCACCAGGACGGCAGGCCTCTCACCCAATTTCAATACAGAAGCATCCTCAGACGGGCGCTTACAGAGGCAGGGTACCAGGGACAGAAATGGTCAACTCATTCCTTTAGAATTGGGGCTGCCACAACGGTGTTTAAAGAAGGTTTGCCTCCTGGGGCGATTATGCGCATTGGAAGGTGGCAGTCAGACAGATACAAGTTGTATGTCCGAACGGGAGTCCATCAAGGACTGTCGGCACAACCTCCTCAGCGTCAAAGTACACCATGACTGGTGGGGGGATTAAAGGGTAGCAAGAAAGCCTACAAACTACTGTATAAACTAAGACTGGTTTCTGCCCTTGTTTACGCAGTAACTCTCACTGTGACGAAGCATTATTTGTACCTTCATAATTGTATGACCATTTATTGAGTGTGTTCACAGACATTAATAAAATGTGTGGTAATGTTTACCTTCTTGTTTTATTTAGGACTTAAAACAGTGTGGGTGATGGGTCACTCTTTTGTGGCCAGAGCGGAACAGCGGGCCAGAGACAGGAGTTGGACCCACGACCTCAGCAACGGTGAAATGTCCTGGATGGGAAGCCCGAGGAGGAGATGGGATATGCTGGAACCCAAGTTTCGCCAGCTGGTGGGAAAAGAAGGGGTTAGGCCAGACATTCTGATAATCCATCTAGGGGGGGAAACGATCTCACCTCCTGTGGTAGGGGCCCCCTTTTGCATGCCATGCGACAGAGTTTGACCAATTTGGCTACTATAATGGGCGGGGCGAGATAGTTTGGTCGGAGATCATCCCACGCAGGGTGTGGGAGGGAGCTAGATCACCTGCAGCTATTGAGATGTCAAGGCGGAGGATTAATCTGTCCCTACAGAAATTTACTAAGCAGCATGGATTGGGTTTCATCAAGCATAGCTTGCTCAGTAGACATATAAGCGGTAATTTTGCACCAGATGGGGTACACCCGTTTGATGTGGGTACAGATATTTTCCTATTGGGGATGCCATGGAAAGGGCGGGCTGTACTTAAAGGAGATGTGAGGGGAGCACAGCTGGGAGGCCTCGGTTATCGCGAAGTGCCATCCCCGAGGCTTGGCGGAGTTACAGGGCGATCCTAAAGCTTTAAAGAACTAGAATGCCTCCAGATAGTGGATCTTGGAGCCAAAAAAGCAATTGCCTCAGGTCACTGGGAGTCATTACGATGAGGCCTGGGATGACGCGACGGCGCTCCTTAATCCCTCAAGGGACAGTTGAAATCCTGAGCAACTGTGGAGACTGGCCGGGGTCTCGCTCTGACTTGTCAGGAGCATGACACAAAGTAAAGAGTAGGTTGGCAACCTACCGTAAGGAACGAGCTGTAAATAATCTAACTGAGGTGGTGTGGAAAACACCAACAGGACAGCTCTAGCTTTCTCAGGATGGGTGTCGGCCGTTCAAGGAACTCATCATCGACACCTGGATCGCCCGTAAGCTAACCCAACCTGTGTAATCAATAAACTTGCAACATAGTTTATCCACAAAAAGTGTCCCTCTCATTTATTATGTTGCATGCACTTTATTGTTGTAATTTAAGGGTCCTCACAGTCTAAAAGGGCTAGGGGTGGCAACGCTATGCAGCTGGCCACGTGGCACGCAGGGCGACATTAGAGGGGACAGCATCCTAGTGTTGCTCCCCTGCTGCAAGGGTAGACGAGCCCATCAGGCCACCGTAGGAGGGGAAGGTGGGTCATCCCCATAGTTTATGGCCTCGGGTGTCAGGAGGAGAGGAGTGGACCAGGAGGGCTCATAAGGTGTCAGCTCCCGGGGCAGGGCCTCTTTGGGCGGCCAGCGTTATCCACCCACCCTCCCGGCATTTCATAGGAATAGGACAGAATTTGGAGACGTTTACAAAAATATGTAAATATGCAATTGTACACTAAATACTTTCTTTTACAGACATGCATGTATCGTCGCAAGGCGGAGTTACAGGGCGATCCTAAAGCTTTAAACAACTAGAATGCCTCCAGATAGTGGATCTTGGAGCTAAAAAAGCAATTGCCTCAGGTCACTGGGAGTCATTACGGCGGGGCCTGGGATGACGCGACAGTGCTCCTTAATCCCTCAAGGGACAGTTGAAATCCTGGGCAACTGTGGAGACTGGCCGGGGTCTCGCTCTGACTTGCCAGGAGCATGACACAAAGTAAAGAGTAGGTTGGCAACCTACCGTAAGGAACGAGCTGTAAATAATCTAACTGAGGTTGTGTGGAAAACACCAACAGGACAGCTCTAGCTTTCTCAGGATGGGTGTCGGCCGTTCAAGGAACTCATCGTCGACACCTGGATCGCCTGTAAGCTAACCCAACCTGTGTAATCAATAAACTTGCGACATAGTTTATCCACAAAAAGTGTCCCTCTCATTTATTATGTTGCACGCACTTTATTGTTGTAATTCAAGGGTCCTCACAGTCTAAAAGGGCTAGGGGTGGCAACGCTAAGATCATGCCAGTTGCAGTGACTAAACCAGCCAAGGGAATCGGCAGGCGGAGTTTAGTATCGTGGTCCGCCCACACTCAAGTGAGCGCCTCCGACAAGGAGAGGGATCCACACCATGCAGAAATAACGGTGAGTCACCACGCATTCAGCCAAAGGGAGACGTGATCGTCGCCCTGCCCTGACAGTGCAGACAAGCTGTCATAAATTGCCGGCTCACCTTATTGTTCAGCACATCCAGCGTCTTTGCAATATTCCTTTTCCTGACCTGGTGTTGTCAGACGGTTTCCTCTTACAGAAGACATGACATACCTCTTTCTCCCATTCAGCTCTCTCCACAGTGCAGCATGGGTTCGTGGGTGGGGTAAATCTCTCTCTGGACTCCTGATGCCTGGCACCTTCAACTCCGATTGTCGCCAAAATTGTAATAATTCAGGATGCTCTGCCTTTTATGCAGGTAGTTTATTGAACCAGAGAGAAACCCCTCACCACAGTCACGCCAGGCGCAGCTAGCCACCAACTGTCAACTCGAGAACGCAGAGCCCCAATGACACCACAGAACACCAGAGTATCATAAGGAATTCCACAGGTCCATCTTATCTGATACAGCCTAAGCACACTACAACAAAGGCCATCTGCAAACAGATCATAGCTCCGAGTAGTTTATTTGAATGCACACTGTGTACAGTTAAAAGTAACCACTGTTTAGATTAGTTCTGAGACCACGGAAAATCCATAAAGAAACAGGCGTCATGGGTGCTTAAAATAACAGACTCGTTCTGACATCTTTTGTGCTCAGGCACGTCCATCTCTGGGTTGCTGGGTTACCTGCAGCATCTAATCTTAAATCACAGTCTTCTAGCCAGTGCTTAATTTGTACTGTTGTTTCCAATTGGTGGGCACCAGCACTAAGCTTTGGTGACCAGGGTTTATTAAAACAAGGGAGAAAGCAGAGGTGAAAAATAACCTACAAGAGTAAGGAAGTGTAGGGAGGTGGAATAAAGGGGCAGGAGGTGAAACCAAAATTTGACAGCTTCAGTATTCTGCAACTCCACCATTCATCAGGGCTGCAGCGATCTCGTGAGAAAAACCATACATATATACTTTACAAATTAAGGACTTCTGGGATGATGGGATAGCCACAGCACCTAACCTGAGATCAGAGGCTACCACCTGAGATGCCTAAGCATAGCGATATCAATTGTCTGCGACTCCAATTCACATATTCCACACTCCGACCCAATTGTCAGTTCAGTTTATCTGGGTGTAAAAAACACAATTAGTCATCAGGATTTTACTAGATTTTATTATAACATACAGACCTGGATTTACTATGATTTTGGTTTGCGTCACTTTTGTGGTGCAGCCCCGATGTAAAGTCACTTTTGGCATTTACTAGGCCATGGAAAGCCACTTTGCTTAGGTTATTAAATTCAAAGTATTGCAAAGCAGCGGCAGCAGTGCAAGTCCTCAAACAGAATATAGTATGGACGATGGGTGGTTTCAATTGAATTTAGAAAAGCTCCAACCTTCCTAGTAAAATGTTTTTTTTTTTTATATTTGTTTGTGAATTAAATAAAAAATCTCATCATTTGTATATTAGTTTGCTGAATGCTTATTTCTGTATTTTCTGTGTATTGTTTTGCAGTTCAAATGATTAAAAATACTTAGGGCAGGGGGCCTTCGGCTTCGAGTAATGACTGATTGGGGTCCCCGGATTCTAATAATGATTCAGTGTGGGTCCCTGGGTTCCAGTAATGATTAAGTGGGGGTCCGCAGGTGTCAAAAGGTTAAGAACCCACTGGCTTAAAGCATTAAATACATCAAGAAATATTTCTGGAGCAGGCTCTCACTCATATACAGTCTAGGCATGACTATAATTACGAATAAAATCCAGGCAAAAACAGGCTATGGAAAGGCAAATAAGTCTCACCTGTAACAATTCGGCGCAGACCTGTTGGTTTGACAATGTTTCTTTTTTTCTAGCTGGCTAGCGTGCATGTGCATATATTTGTGGGTGCTATCTTGGAATGATTTATTCTTAAAGCAAAAGAAAAAACATTCCTAGATGGCTGCCATGGAATGGTTTTTCTTTTGCTATAACAAAAATGATTATAAGATTACCACTGTGCATGTGTGCACATGCATTGTGGCTTTCTTGGAATTCTTCTTCTTAAAGCATAAGAAAAAACATTCCAGAATGGGTGCCTTGTGTGCATAGTTGCAGGGGCTTGCAATGGTTTAAAAAACATTGAAAGATGGTCATTTCTAGACTGTCCAATGGGCCTTGGCTTCCCTCCAACCCCTACGGCTGTTATAAAAAGCCCGGGGATGTGGCACGAAGATACTTCACCTATGGAAGTTCAGGCCACATAAACCGTGGCCATTTGTTTTGGAATACTGCGAATGCTGAGCAAGATTCTACCCTTGTTTCCCCAGACCCTTAGATGAGTGGTGGTGCAGGCATGTGTCCTCTCGCGTCTGGACTATGGTAACTCTTTGTACTTGGGGTCTCCCAAATGGAGTGATCTGGAAACTGCAGGTTGCGCAAAACACGGCCGCACGTGTATTGCTTGGAACTACCAGATCACAGTAAGTTAGACAGGGACTGAGATCTCCACTGGCTTCCGGATGCTCAAAGAGTGGAATTTAAATCATTCTGCATTGCCCACCGTGCTCTACAAGGCCGAGGCCCACCCATTCTACGTCGGCTGGTCATTCCTTACAACCCCAACAGAGAACTTTGGTTGTCGAATCTCCACCTGGCTGCCATCCCAGCTGTCTTTCTGCCTCAGGGTGGTGCTACCTTTTGTTTCAGTGCTGGGATGCCTTTGGGTCACTATGCGCTCTACAAAATGCATAAATAGAAGAAATAGAAAGTAGCTGGCGGTGGGAGGAAGGTGGCTGGGGGCAAGAGGATGCTGAGGAAGGGGCTCATTTCTTCCTCTTCTCTTACCCTTGCTCCAAGATACTGGAATAAACTACCAATTGCTCTTCGTGAGATCTCCACCTACATCACATTTAGGCAACAACTAAAAGCTTATGTTTTAACTTCTTATGGTTGGTCACTCAGGCAGGTTTCTTGAACAGCGCCGAGATGCCCCCGGGTGAGTTGCGCGCTATAAAAGTGGAACTAACATAACATTTCTTAATAAAGACAGCAAGAAGGTGGGAATGGAGAGGGAGCAAGAGGCAACAGAATGAAGAAGAGAAAATTGTGCCACGTGTACTGCAACACAAGGTCTGACACCAGCAGTAAAAGGATACAACTCAACCAATCAAAACACAATGAGTCGAAAATGCTCCTAGGGTAGGACAAGAGCAAGAATAGGGAGGAAAGTAATGAAATCAGGAGCAGAGAATTGAGATTTGGCAAGAAAGTCACTGAATCATGAGTAAGGTAATGACATCAAACCCACCCTGAACCTCTATTGGATACAATCGGTCTGTTGCGAATAGACAGCTAAAGCGGTCTGTACACAAAAACTGATTTAAGTATATTTTAAATTATCTGCCTTGAAAGTCACAAAATATGAACAAGTCTTAAAGTATTGTTTGAGTGAGTGGTTCTGAAATCTGTTGGTGTATTGTCAATTTAGCAAGCACTGTGAGTGAATGTGTAAGTGAGCAACTGAATGAGTGAGTGCATGCATAGGAGTATGACTGAGTGTGTGAGAGTCAGAAAGCCAAACAGTCAGTGAGTTAGAGCAGTGCTTCTTAACACGAGGTCCGGGGTTCCCTGGGGGACCACGAAACCTATTCATGTGGTCCACCACAACTTTGAAAGTTAAATAATATTAGCGGATTAATAAAGCGTATATAAATAAAGAAGCAAAATGTATAATTGAAAATTTTAAAATGTTCTGTAAATGTGAAGGAATTTGAAATTGGTGGCTAGAAATTAAGTTAGTATCCTCAGATTGATTTGTTGGACCAGTGCACGTGCATCAAACAGAATAAAGAATGGACGACGAGTGGGCTCCATTGAATTTAGACAAACTCCAACCTTCTCATTAAAATTGTATTTTTTTATATTTCTTTGTGAGTTCAATAAAATATTTCATTTGTGTATTTGTTTGATGAAAGCGTGTTTCTGTATTTTTTGGGTACTTTTTTGAGATTCAAACCATCAAGACCTCTGCTTTCAGTAATGACTCAGTGGGAGTCCCCAGATTCCGATAATGATTCAGTGGGAGGTTCCAGTAATAATTAAGTGCTGGTCCACAAAAGTGAAAAGATTAAGAACCACTGAGTTAGAGGGTGCATGATTTAGAGTGGTTCAGCGAGTAAATGAGTGAGTGACGGTGCGAGTGTCTGACTCATAAGAGTATGAGTGAGTGTAAAGTGAGTGAGTTAGAGTGGGGGAGTTAGAGTGGTTGACTGAGTAAGGGAGTGAATAAGTCAGCAAAGTGAGAAAACAGCACGTTGTGAAGAAACAACCTCCTTTAGAATTAGAGAAAATGCAGAATCTGGAGACAACCGTAATTTCAGAACTTTATCACAAAACAAAGAAGGAAAAATACTTTAATAAAACCTAAAACAACTACTGCCAAACACTAGGGCTTCCTTTCTAGTGGCCAACCTAGAATGTACAGAAAAAGTCTGATGCCTTGTCTGGCCAGACCGAAACACGTGTCGGCTCAGTATGACTATACTACTATTTAAAGAGTCAATGGAAATCTACATTTGATTTTATCAGGAATAAATAAACCATTCTAAAAACACACGAGTCAAGTTGAATCTTACTCATTCAATTAAGAGTTGAGAAGTTTACAATTGGATCCTCCCAAAACCCATTTAGGCATTGAACTGTTCCGCCGTATTGTAAGAAAACACCAGACAATATCTTTTGCAGACATTACTAGCTTGGTATCTGTGTGCACGTGTCCTACCTAACAACTGCATATAGCGAGACGAGAAGCTTATGAAATAATCAGTAATGTGTGCTTGTAGAGTGACACAGCAAAACTATTCACACATCACAATTACATATACATGAGTGAGTTAAACAACACACAGCGTGACATTAGATGCCAGCCCCTCGAAGACTGCTGCTTAATGACAGGGTTGAAACCTTGCCTTGTCGCGTGCCTCGGGGGAGTCGGGGAGGGGCCCTGCGTCAGACTAGACATTTCCATCAGCAGAATGACAGGTTCACGTTACACTGGGAGCGTAGAGCGTATGAATATTTACACATGCTCGGCTTCTTCCAGGCGGCCCGTGATACGGCTCAGTAACTACACACGAGCACAGCCCCCCGACCCCCTTCTTAGCCCCACCCCCACATACAGCTGCCCCTCGGAGCCCCACGCTCACAACACAGGTGCCCCCAGTCCTCACCGGCCTCGCGCAGTGGCAGCTGCCTCTCCCGTCCCAGCCCCACGTACACCTCACAGCTGAACTTGAAGATAAGGCGCCTCGCCCTGCTAGCGCGTCGCTGTCGTGGCAGCTCGGAAAGAGTGCCTTACAGCCGTGTGCTTTTCACAAATGTCATTTTACTTGTGTAGCAGAGCATCGGTTGCTGTTAGACGTGCTACCTAGGTGGCACATGGGTAGACGCCCCCTGCCAGGAACCTCTAAGAAGTTGGCAGGGAAAAACTTCCACACTTACCTTCTCCGGAGATTAGTGGCTTTCAGACTGGCCCTCGCCGCGATTTGAAGCCGGGACCTGGATTTAGAAGAGCTCCTTGTGCCAGGCCCCCGTGTTCCGCAACGACCAGCCCCTGAAAGTGTGCCTTCCTTGGCTTTCCAATGAAGAAAGAAACTGCCTGCTCTCTTGCACTTTTTTTCCTGCGTGATGTCACATCCTGATTTTGTCTAGAGCTGCACAGCTGACCTTGTACTAACTTCATGAGAAAAAAACACAACCCCGAAGAAGTTGCCACCCACAATCCCCACAGTTCCCGAGTTCCTCTTCCCACACGAACTCACCCCTCCGCCTCCCCCCACCCACACACAAAAGTTCGGGTCTTTCAAGAGTTTCCCGGGACTCAAGAACACTTACCTGGTCTGCTCACTATTCGAGGGGCTTCTCCTCTTCAAACCAGTGTAAACAGAGTCCTCACTGCACCTTTCACGTCCCTCGCGCGCTCCTCCCGTGGGGACCACACCATACGCCGGGACGGTGTCCATGGAGAGGACGCCACACAAAAACGCACACCCCCCAGACCCGTCCGCGAGCGGCAGCATCCCTCGCTGAAGCCACAGCCGTTTATCATTCTGAGACAACAGCCATCGCGCTTCCGCATCCGCGACCCGTGTTTAGGAAGGAAGGAGGGTCACAGGATTTAGTAAAACCTGTCAATTAATGATGAGCGTCGCCGGCAGCGCGCGGCAGGGTCTAAACACTCACGCGGACGGCGGCCTCTGCGTCCGTCACTTGGTGTAACAGTAATGCACTCTGTTTACATACAACTATAGAAACACACAACTTGATTAGAGGCCGGTATGATGGTTTCACGTCTGCTGCTCTCACAATGACCCCACGTGGTCTCCAGCGTTATACTTCTTAAATAACCGGGACTATTTCTCATATATATATATATATATATATATATATATATATATATATATATATATATATATATATATATATATATATATATATACCATTGTTCTGCTAATGTTGGTGTTTATTTGCTATTAATGCATAAACTGCAGAATATAATTGCGTCTACACACATAGGCAAGACGCCGTGGCATGTCAACAGTTACAACAGGCTACATAGATTACAAAGTTGAGGTTGCAAGTTACTTATGTAGGTTACATAATGGTTACAAGTTTTAATGCGTAGTAAACTTTGCTACATTACTCACTTTACGTCGAGGGCGCATAGTTTGTGGGCTGTGCTGCCAAGACTGGGCAGCCATGGTTCCAAAGACCAAGTCAAATAGGCAATTGAAAGGTCGAGAACAAAAAGGTCATACTTATAAGGGAGAAGCAGGCATGGATACCGTACACAATGCAACACACATGTGAGGCATGTAGGCATCAGACACCCATGAAGAAGGAGAAAGCATGGAAGAATAGTCCTGGGGTTAGAACAGGTGAGTTTTGAGTCTCGATCTGAACTACATTAGTAACTTGAATGTTGATCGTACATGTGAAAAATTGTACATGTTATGCTTGGAGACAGTTGACAATTTTTGACTTGTGGGCGGCAATCTGTGTTTGAACAACCATAATTGCTTGCGTTATGGCATTTCACACTTGGGTGCAAGAGGAAAGAGCAATAGGGGCATCCATGACCCAGTGCTAGCCTCCCCTGAAAGGCAGCGAATGTCATGTGCAAGGAGCGAACCAACACTCACAAAGCAATAGGTCTGGCCTTGGCAAGCTTGTGCAAGGGGTCTTTTTTAACTGCAAGCATATGTCACAAAAACAAAATAAAACAGTCCACTGCCATAGCTGAGACAGCCATATGCCCTCCCCGCTTCCCTATTTAATGTCGGCCGCTGTGTGGCCGAGCCGCGCCAAAGCAAGCTCGTCTGCGCCCGTTCGCGACCCGACCACGACCAGCGCCAGGGACCCTGGATCTCCGACCTTCCACCGCTACGACGCCACTGCCCTCCTCGCACTCAACCCCAGAAGGAACAACAACTGCCAGCGGTCGACGCTGAACACCCACAGCCAGTTCTCCTGCCGACACTGCTGACAATCCTTCCCCATTCCACAGCTCCCCCACGACCGCCGCACCCACGCAGGATGCCCGCGCCACCGAAGCCCTGAAGTGCATCCTCATCAGCGTGCGCTCCCTATACAGACATGCTGTAGAGATCTGGGACCTCCTCGACACCCTCTCGCCAGACGTCGCCTTCTTTACGGAAACCTGGACAAACGCCACCACCGCCCCCAACATCGCCACCGCCATTCCCGACGAATACAAGATCCAGAGGAAGGACAGCCCCCACCGCCCAGGAGGGGGACGCGCCATCGCACACAAGAGCTCCCTCCGACTCTCCACCTTCAGCACGAGCGACTCTCTCTCCAACACCGAACACCTCCACTTCCAGATCAGCCCCAGAACTATACTACAGGCCTTATTTCGCGCTTCTTTCGCCTCCATCATTGCTGACCTCATCGCACCCCACGCCATCGCCTCCACCGACTACATACTTATTGGAGACCTGAACTTCCACCTCGAGAACTGCAGCGACCCCGACTCCACCACCCTCCTGGACAACCTCGGATTGAAGCAGCTCGTCAGTCGTCACCACCCCGACCCACAAGGCCGGACACATCCTAGACCCCATCTTCGCAGGAGGGTTCAACATCCACTTCAGCCACACCTCGGAGCCCCTCTGGACAGACCACCACTGTGTACACTTCTCCTTCAACACCACCAACGCACACAAACCTGACCCGCACACGCCACAAAGGAACTGGAGCAAGGTCACAGAGGAGCACCTCAACTCCACACTCATCCACGACCCCCCTCTGCCACGACCAACGCCAACTCGGCAGCCAAAGAACTACACCGCTGGATCACCTGCTGCGCATACAAACTCGCACCCCTCCGCCACCCCGACAGGCAACGCCCCCTAAAGGCAGCCTGGTTCACCACCGACCTCCAAGAAGCTAGACGCTCCTGCAGACGCCTCGAAAAGCGCTGGAGAAACAGCAAAACCACCGAAGACCAGAACACCTACAAGAACGCCATGTCCGACTACCACCAACGCATAAGAACCACCAAGAGAATCTTCATCCGGAACAAAATCCTCACCAACGCCAGCAACTCAAAGAAACTCTTCAACGTCATCCAGCAGCTCACCGAACCCCCCAGCGAAGCCTCGGACGTCACGCCGTCCCAGGACCTCTGCAACAAGCACGCCGTATACCCTAGGGTGTCCCAAAGGATCAGACTCCCACCCTTCCTCTCCGAACTCAGAGAGATCAACTGCGGAGTACCCCAAGGATCATCGCTCAGCCCCACGCTCTTCAACATCTACATGGCCCCCCTTGCCACCATCGTCAGACAGCATGGGCTCAGCATTGTATCCTTCGCCGATGACACCCAGCTCATCCTCTCCCTCACGAAGAACCCCGAAGACACCAGACTCAGCTTCCAGGAAGCAATAAATGACGTTGGAGCCCGGATGAGCAACAGTTGCCTAAAGCTCAACTCGGAGAAGACAGAGATCCTCGTCCTTGGACCATCCCCCACCGCTTGGGACAACACCTGGTGGCCCTCTGCCCTCGGAAACCCACCCACCCCGACGGATCACACCCGGAACCATGGCATCATTCCAGACTCCTCCCTCACCATGACTCGCCAGATCAATGCCGTCGCCTCCACCTGCTTCTACTCCCTCCGCATCCTCTGCAAGACCTTCATGTGGATCCCCCCCGAAGCCAGAAAGACCATCACCCACGCACTCATCACCAAAATACTGGACTACGGTAACGCCCTCTACGCTGGAATCAACAAATCCCTGCTACACAAACTCCAGACCATCCAGAACACCGCAGCCAGACTCGTCCTCGGCACCCCACGACATGAGCACATGACCCAGCACCTGCGAGACCTCCACTGGCTTCCCGTCGAGAAGAGAGTAACTTTCAAGCTACTCACCCACGCCTACAAATCCCTCCACAACATTGGACCCAAATACCTCAACGAAAGAGTCTCTTTCCACGTACCCAAAAGACACCTCCGCTCCGCCGACCTCACCCTAGCAGAGACCCCGCAGATCCGCAGAATCAGAGCAGGTGGCAAAGCCTTCTCCTACGTCGCGACCAAGGCCTGGAACGAGCTCCTGGTCAACATCAGACGCTCCCCTACCCTGCACACCTTCAGGAAGAGCCTCAAGACCTGGGTCTTCGGCTGACCCGGAGCTGCACCCCCCCCCTCCCCAGCGCCTTGTGACCCTCACGGATGAGTAGCGCGCTTTATAAGCCGCTTGATTGATTGATTGATATGCTCGCAAAAAAAAAATCATTAAAAAAATTACCCTTACATGTAATTTTAATAGAAGTATGGGTACTTCCTTATAATTTCAAATTTCAAAGAATTTTTATTCTTTAATTAGTTAAAACCATAACAATTTTACAATAAAAACAATTATTAAAAGATAAGAAAGAGCACCATTATTGTCCATGTGCAAAGATGAGATTGTACAATAATAAAAGAAGCCATAGTTGTAGTCTGCATATCAGTGTCTAAAACCACTTATCGTTATACATTAATGTAGCACACTGACGACATACTCACACCCATATGGGATGTTCATACACCTCAAGATGTGTTTATAGTTCGGCCTCCCTACATGGGATAACTCAACACTTAGAAATAATTATGAGAAGGATCATAATTAAAACCACATTAACCCCATTAGCCAGTTGGGAGTGTAGAGTTACAATAGATATTCGAGGACTCGAACTGGATCAAAATGAACGTGTTTAGCACTGACGTCACACGTATATGGATGCACACCCCTAGATGATTGTAGAAGTGCTTCTCCCAATATGGGTTTACAGGGTACTACAAAATCAAACGTGGGAATAAGTACACGAGGCACTTAAAATACACATGACAAAGAGCTGTATAAATTACGTCACGTACCCATGTCCAAACGAATATGGGACTACATCTCCCATGAGCCCGTGGGGCTGGTGTAGTCTAATCAGACATTCACGGAAATGACGTGAAGTTAACGCGCTGCAGGAGGGGTCCTGCGCCTGCCCGTCACGTAGACACCCAGAGGCAGTGACTTTAAAAACCGCGCTCCGGCAGAGACAAACTGCAAACGCCGGGAGACGTGGGACCCAAATAGGTGAATCGCGGGGCAGGACCTTTGACAAAGTAAGTGGGGACCGGGGTTTTTTTTCCCGGACAGGAAGAGCACTACTTTAGCAACAAAGTTAGGGCTGGATACACACGATACTTAAATAGCGAGTGATGTGTTTTTCTCTTTCTCCCACTCAACTTTAATTTGACCACGACGCAGAGTGTGACTATAAGGCTACCCTGACTACCGCTCCCCTTGAGATACATGCAATCCACCACAATAGGGTAATATATGCGTGGTATAAGAACCTACACTAATGAAAGGAGGAATATTTGCTTGAAGGTGACGTGCATGTTTGTGAATCGTCGTGGTATGATCATGTGATTATATAGTAATTTTTAACATGGAGTCTTTAATGAATTGGTGTTCACAGACTGCCAATAATGTGCGGTTGCTTGGCGCACACCGCAAAATGCGACCGAATGGGACGAAAAGGTCCACAATGAGCTCACCTTGGTTGACCACAGATCATCAAGAGTGATTGGAGTGAGAGCACATGACAGCACCCAGTATGTTGGCATTACATGGGTGAAATGTACAAAATCTGATGTAAAACATTTTTTTTTTTGGTTCTCTCTCACTTCCTCTTACAGGCGGATATAAGACATAAGAAAACCGAATGGAAGATAAGTATTCCTTCCATACCATTACTGAGAATGCAGCTTTCTGCATCCTCCATTTGAAAAGTTAAGGAAATTCCTTTGTGTATAACCAGGGAGGGAACCTCTATTTGCCCTGAAGAAAGCCCCGGACCCAAGAGGCCTTTTTGAAGGGCTGAAACATGTCGGCAAGACACTAGGGTCATAGGACCATCACCTGAAGACCCCCTTATATATAATTTTAATATCCCGACGCCTCCATAAATAAAGGGATACCTGGAGACGGAGGAGGATTTTTATCTTTAGACCCCCTGGCCTATCTCTCCAAAGTGCTCCCTGGAATATGGTGGAGCCCACCCTGACCTTTAGAAGTCAGGGTGAACCCGATGATGTAGCATGACACCACTAGGGTGTTTGAGGGTTACTGAACAAAAAGGAAGTGCTTCCTTTCCTGCGCCGAGCGGGTAACGCCATGAGAGTTTAGCGCTGAGCCCTAAGTACACTGGGTGGGATACCTTAAGTAGTTTGTAATTTGATTTGGGAGGACGTATCCACACCCGACATACCTCTCTACCCTTCCGGCCTAGGTGGAGGCCCCTCTACCCTGGCCTTAGTGCAGTAGTCTAAAACCCAGCAACCTGACCGATCTGATTGGGGCAGTGGGTAAAACGATTAAAGAGCAAAATGCAAATACTGATGCCCCCGAAGGATGTTGGGGGGGATTAAAATTACGTCAGGCTGGGTCTATACGAGATGCATATTAGGGATGAGATTGATGGTGGGGTTGACAAGGGGGACCACTTTCCCTCCTAGAGTGTTGTACTTAACCAGGGAGACCCTTGTAACGCCATTTCCTAATTCTAGGTCTCACCCTGAGGTAGTCCGTTATCAATTTTTGAGAGAAGATAACAGAGTGAGGATCTGCAGGATGGGGTCGGAGTAGGTCCTCAAGCTTCTTGACATATTTACTGCACCTTGATAGGGATCTTGTGTCAGTGTGGGAGAAGCACAGTGACGAAGCCTCCAGGGAAGAGTAAATTTCCTTCTTTAGGTAAATTGGTTTCAGGAGACATCTGGGGACGTCGAGCATGGGACAACAGCACAGAAGGTGTAACCATAGTTTTTTTCTTATAATTGCAGAGTCTGCAGGCCCCCTCCTTGCCCGGTTGGTCCCATGGTTTAAAGTCAGCCACTGGTAGGCCTAACAAGCACATAAATAAAATGTCTCTGTGGACCCGTCTGTTTATGCCTTCTGAGAGGTATGCCTGTGGCTCCCCAGTTAGGTAGGAATTGTTCAAGGGAGATAAGATGTTTGAGGACTTTAAGGAGCAGGTGTCCAGCAAGTTTGAGGTTGTTTTTAGCTGCATGCTGATCACCCTTTTCCAGGCTGTGTAAGTAATAGCATTTGAGTTAACGCTGGACCTTCGATTTGTAGAGAGGCTATTGCTTTTTGAAATTGTCGGTGCAAAGGATTCTCAGTGCTCGCAAATGTCTCTTTTAGATGAGCTTTGTGGGTGTTTGCATGTGCTTTTAGGACCCTTATATAAAATTTCAAGGTGTCAGCCTCACAGGTGAGGGATTGTCTTGGAAGGACCAGTTCCAAGCGTAGTCTGGTCCTCCGAATGTACCTGGGCAGTTGAAATACTCTCTTGTAGGCCACGCATTGAGCGTGTTCTAGGCTGGGGACACAGGCCTCAGGAAAAGCCTGTTGCCCATAGTGTAATGCTGGGAGAAGAGAAGCCTTCATGACCTTCAGTATGGGTACAGCCAAGGCTCTGTTTAAGATCTTATTAAGACAGGTCAGGCAGTATATGATGGCTCCGGCTTTCTTTTTCAGGGCAGCTAGGAGGGCCGTTGGTCTGAGGTCTCGTTGAACAAGGCAGAAAAAAGCCCTCAGGGCCTTGGTATTCAGAGTCCCTTCGGCTACAAAAACAAAGCTGCAGGCAACAAGAGAGGAAATGGAAACATAATTATGAATCCCTTGAAGAGGAAGCATATAGACTTTCTTTATCTAAATACAAAGCCCTTCTAACTAAAGAAAAAACAGCATTTTTTACATCCCAGATTGAATCCTCTAAAAACTCAGCCAGGGAACTTTTCCAGGTGATAAAAAATCTAACAAAGCAACCAGAAGTCAAAGGAACTTGTAATAGTCAAACCTTTTTCGATACCATTGCCCAACAATTCAGGAATAAAGTTGATCAAATTTACAACTTATTGAACTATTCTAAAAACCTAACTTCACAAGCGGTTGACCTCATTTGTAACAACAATATGACAAACAACATCTCCCTGGCCTCTTTGACTAATTTCACCCCAGTCACGGCAACACAGGCTGAGAGCCTTATTGGGACCACAAAATCAGGGTGTCCAGATGATCCTTGCCCCGGTCAGTGCTAAAACGAATCCCGGAACTTATAGCAAAGGTTCTGGCAAGTATCTTCAACTCTATTTTTAATACAGATATCTTTCCCATTCCATGGAAGAGGGCATCCATTCTTCCTCTTTTAAAAAACCCAGCCTTGACCCAGAAGATCCCTCCAACTACCAACCCATTTCTAGACTCTCTTTCCCAGCTCAAATAATAGGAATAAATCATGAATAGTTAACTGACTCAATTCATTAAAGAAAATAATCTATTGGACCCTACACAATTTAGGTTCAGTTCGGAACATAGCACCGAGGCAGCTCTGATTAAAGCCACCGATGAACTTAAGATCATCTTAGATGGAGGAGGAACTGCGGTTCTGATCCTGTTGGATCAGCAGCTTTTGAGAACGTGGACCACCCAACACCGATTCTTCACCTGGAGGCCTTAGCCATAAAAAGTATAGCCTTGAAGCTACTTAAATCCTTTCTAAAAAACAGGGAAACCACGGTGAAGTTGGAGAATTTCAGCTCCAACACCTTCTCTCTGCCTTGGGGAATACCGCAGGGATCTTCACTTATCCCCACTCTTTTTAACTTATTCACCCAAGATTGCCCTGCAACAGAGACGCACTCCTCCAGCTGGTAGACACAAAGTCTTTTATTTTCACAAGAACAGGGTTTCAGCTCCGCTTTGAAAGTCCATAGCCTAACGCGTTTCAGAGCGTTCACGCTCTTTCATCAGAGGCAATTTCAATAGCACCATTTCCAGGCTCCCACAGTTCCCTGCGCGCTTCAATCAATTTTAAAGGCCTCCGGTGTGCCATTCTTAATAGATTCAGTTGCGATGCACGCCGGAACTTGTAGTTCAATGTCATGCCCATTTTGAAACCTCCAGTGGTTGTGTGCATATGAAATCCATTACCTGGACAAAAATAAACAGCCCTCCAGTGGGGCCCAGAGCTGCCATCCTGCTCCAATATTTTCGAAACCAGCTGCGCCGCACTTAACCTGAAGAATTCAGGCTAAACGATCCCTTATGATGTTCAAGGGCGGTGCGAACTCTCACGGCTGGACCTGCCGTGTACTGTATTCACCCAAGATTGCCCTGCAACAGAGACGCACTCCTCCAGCTGGTAGACACAAAGTCTTTTATTTTCACAAGAACAGGGTTTCAGCTCCGCTTTGAAAGTCCATAGCCTAACGCGTTTCAGAGCGTTCACGCTCTTTCATCAGAGGCAATTTCAATAGCACCATTTCCAAGCTCCCACAGTTCCCTGCGCGCTTCAATCAATTTTAAAGGCCTCCGGTGTGCCATTCTTAATAGATTCAGTTGCGATGCACGCCGGAACTTGTAGTTCAATGTCATGCCCATTTTCAAACCTCCAGTGGTTGTGTGCATATGAAATCCATTACATGGACAAAACGCGTTGGGCTTTTTATTGAATTTGGACATTGTGAATGCCGGTTTTTAAAGAATAAAGATTGCTGCCACAAATGACAGGATCTGGCTGTCCTTGAGTGCGTACTTGCAGCAGGGCACTTTGTCTTTTTAACTTATATGTAACAGAACTCCCCCCTCTGATTCAATCCTTTGGCTTCTCTCTCACCTCCTAAGCAGATGATACGCAGATTGTGCTATCTGCCGCTAATGATGCTAATTATACCAGCTTTCAGCTTCATAATTGTATGAGGGAAATTGGCACGTGGGTGGGCAAGCACTGCCTTAAATTGAATTCTGATAAAACAGAGGTGATCCTCCTGGGAAACAATCCCCAATTTTGGACTCCTGCTAGCTGGCCATCAGAAATGGGCCCGTTCCCTTTGTCCACCTCCAAAGTCGCGTCTCAGGGTGATACTCGATGACAAATTACATTTCAGCAAGCAAGTCAATGCAGTCCTATCGTCCTCCTTCAACAATCTCAGAATCTTAAAAAAAATCCTCTATTTTCTCCCCATTAACTCCAGAAAAACAGTTATATCTTCTTTAATCCTATCCAAAATGGATTATTGTAATGAACTATACATTATTTTTCAGGCACAATATATTAGGAAACTACAGGTACTACAGAACTCTGCCGCTAGATTACTTCTTGGCCTCCCCAAAAAATCACTCAGTCTCCCAAGCCATTAAGATTTGCACCGGCTGACGGTTAGAAAACATATTAAATTCAAAGCACTCTGCCTTACATTTAAGGCCTAGCACGATACAGGACCAGAATTTCTGATGCAAGCCATTTCTTGGCATGTCCCTAACAGGATCCTCAGATCAAAGTGATCCTACAAAGTCACCACCTTCAGATTAAATAAAACTAAATGGGGTGGACGCAACTTCCTCCCTGGAGGAACCAAACAGTGGAATCTCTTGCCGATACACATTAGATCGGCTTCCTCTCTACAGGTTTCCAGAAAGCTCCTAAAACCCTGGCTTTTCAATCTTTAATCCTTTTTACAGCTTCTCTTGTGCTCTCTGCTAGGCTAGCACCAAGACACCCTAGGGTATACGGCGTGCTCTACAAATTTTCTAAAATGACATAACAACATAACCATACCCCCAGATAGTTGTATTTCATGGCTGTTTTAATGGTTGCAGCCCAAACGCACCATGTTAGAAGTTTCTTTTTTTTGTAGTGACCAAAAATCAGGACTTTGGCCTTGTCCTGGTTGATCGTGAGAAAGTTAGCTTCGTTGTATTCATAGAGTTTGCTCAGGGCTCGCTGGATTAGGGCTTTGGTGTGGTCCATTATGACGATGTCGTCAGCATATTGTAAGATGTGTGGTTTTGAGTGGCCAAGTTGTGGAGGTATCAGGCAACTGCTCTCCAAAAATGTGCCAAGATTAGCTGTGAAAAGGAGAGGGGCGAGGACACACCCCTGAAAGAACTGCTCTTCTTTTTAGGTGGGCATGCACATGTAATGATGGTGTCATTGGTGTCACTCACAATGCGAGAGAGGCAACAGCTGAAGTGGACTGCCCCATTGCCCCATGATGTATACTATGGTAGGCGGAAGCAAAATGTGAATCACAGTTGAACATACTAATGGATAAAGAGGGCTAACCTAAAGCACATATATGTGTGTATATGCATGTATTGTTTATTTCTCTTTTTCAATGGTGGATCCTCAGCAGGCTACTCTGTGGGAAGCCTTTCCCCAACGACTGGATACTCTCTATCTTTATGTATAGCCATATTCAGACAACTCCCTTCCTGAGCATATCTTTTGACTGTGTCCAGCAGTGGTGTAGGGGGTTGGAAGCCAACTCCATCAAGAACCTGCACACAGCCCGCTGCAGTCATCCACCCCACGCTGCGTACAGCTTTAAACCTTGCACAACGGGGCATTGACCATAGGGCCTGACCTCCCACCAGGCACTACAGTTAACTCTGCTGCAGGTGGCCATCCCTCCACTGCACTCAGCCTTTGTCTGGGTGAAGCAGACAGTTATCCACGGGGCTCCAAACCCTCCACCACCCCCATCCCCTTGAAGACCCCAACTCAAATTGTCTTTATATATATATATATTTTTTTGTGGCACCGCAGTACTATTGCGGTACTAGTACCAGAGCTTCACCCCCCTCTTTTCCCGACTCCCTGCTACAAGCATCCATAGGTCGGGCAAAGCAGGGCGTTTGGTGCAGGGCCTGGACAGGCCAAGCAGGCAGCAACCCCTGCTGCGCACAGTCAAAGGCTGTACAGCAGGGGGTTGGGTTCCCAAACGCCTGCTGCATGTGGTCAAACCCTTGCAAACGCCAATCCCTCACGGGCCCCAAGCCTTTATCTGTTAATTTATTGTTTTAAAAAAAACTTTTTTCACAATACCCCACACACACTCCTGTGGTACCACAGTTCGAGATTCACCCCCATGGTACCGTAGGACCAGGCAAGCTTCATTCAATGAAGCTTCACAGTCCGATGTAACAAATGGGGTGATGCTTAAATAGCTGCTCACATGGGATTCTCACAGTCCCTCACAGAAGGGGCAAGCTTGGCCCTGCGGGACTATGATACTGATACAATTTTTTTTCCAATTATTTTTGTGCCATGGGGGTTCTCTCGGGACCAACCCCTGCTCCACAAGTGCCATGTGGTCAAAGTATCTCTACCCTGTCCACAACACCCTTTTTTTTTTACTTCAAGACATGGAGACAAGTCTTGTGAAGATTCATCAAATGGCACCAAGCGGGTGGAAAAACTCCCAAGGCCAATCAGAGGGGCCTACTTTTTGAAATTGTAGTACTATGGAACTCCCACACGACCATCCGTCCAAATATACCTCACTTTTTAACCTCTTCATGACTAGGGCCTCTGTAAAAGTGAATTCCTCAAAAACAGCTGGTCGTATTTGTACCAAATAATGAAAGGAAGCTTTCAGTCTAAATTTCTAATGTTCTGCAAATTTGGTGTAATTCTGTTCAGCCGCTTGTTCTGTATTAATCCTAAAATTTTCCAACATGAATTAACATGGGAAATCAATGTTTCAGGGGTTGCCCCCTTTTTCCTGGCCCTCACTTAACCGATCACCCCTAAACATTGCAGGAAGGAACTAAGGTGAATGAATTTTTTTTTTAAACGTTTTGTGCAGATTTGTCAAAAGGCATCATAGTTATGAGCAAAACAAAAAACACTATTCCTATGGAAACTCTGACCTAACTATAATGACATAGTGCTGACCACCAATGTGTAAGTATCCGCTTACGTAAGAATTTGCGTATTATGTCAGCTGACGAAGTTAAAGAAAGGGAAGAAGCCGCATTATCAATCTTTGATGATTCATTGGTGAGCACGAAATCAAGTGCTGGAGTGTACAAAAATGTAGTTAAATCGGACTTAGTAACTCGTTTAAAGAGACTGGAGAAATTAAAGCATTCAGAGCTATCAAAATGGTGGGAGTCTAAGTTCCTCAAGCGATACTTGGAGGTTAAACGTATCCCCAGAGGATTAAGAATTTTAGTAGCCCCTACGTATGAAGACCCTAACCCTAATATGCTTCGTGAATGGGCAGACAATAACCAAGAATCATCGCAGAGAATGCTGGCAATCCTGATCAAGTATGCTGATATTGACAGGAAAAGGATTATTGAAGAGATTGAGCAGATTCTGGGAATCTTGGAGAAGGAAGCGGACCAAGAGGCTATAATTAAGTTCAAAATTGAAATGAAGGAAAGGCTGCGTAAATTAGAAGAGTCGATTAAAGAAAGAAAGGCGCAAAAATTCATGCGAGACAAAATCGACTATGAACGCGGCCAAATCTACACGTTCGCAAAAAAGTTTGAGACTCTTCGCCGGCAAAAGATGAATTCAAGTGGTAAACCAACACCCGACCAACATTCTGAATTAAGCAGTATCCAAAGCTCAGAACCTGATACTGATGGAGATGAAGGGCAGAGTGGAGCAACAGGTGGACCAGTTCCAACTGTAATCGAAGAATTTGTTTTTTTAGAACAAGAGAGGAGATTCAATCTCCGCCCCAGACCCTTTGTACACAATGCAAAACCTCAAAGAGGAAGAGGCAGAGGCAACAGAGGCGGAAAGGCGCAAAGCAATACAGGTGCCGCTGGGAAAGCAAAGAACAAAACGAAGTAATCGAAGATGATAAGACCTCCATTATAAATCTGACGAACATTACCCTGAATGAAAAAGAGGAGAAAATTCTACAACTTGGTCTATCCTTTTGTCCAGAGGAAGATTTCAATTATGTGAAAACTAGGGTGGATGTTTTTAAATTTATTCGAACACTAAAATTGAAGAAACACTTTTCAAACAAAGATAGACAAGTGCCATCAGTTTTGTTGAATCCTAATAGTGACCAGACAGGAGAACTAGTGGTTGATGACATGAATTTGATGTTAGACTTGTACCAATTGGAAGAAGAATCAAGAACACAGGATACAATCTTTGAGAGTGATATGAGTACCATCATGAATCAAGCATCCACGCTAGCCACTGAACAGGGCATAGACATTTCAAGTAATGAACCAACACATTTTAGACCTACTTCAAGGTTCACCCCTATGTCTGGCAGAGATGCAGTGGAGGTTTACAATGAACTTGTGATCAATGAGCTTAAAAACCTCTGTAAAAGCATAAATGCCAAAGATAAAAAGATGACACAACATCAACATGAGTATGTTAATCTAGTAAACAAATTATCCACAAATTCAGATTGTATTGTCCGTAATGCGGATAAAGGTGGAAATGTGGTGTTGTGGGATAAAAACGATATTTAGGTGAAGCCTATAAGCAATTAAACAACCGTTCCAACTATATAAGAATATCAGATGATATTATGGTTGAAAGTCACCGTCTCTTCATCGCCCAATTGCACACCTGGCATACTAAATGCTTACTGAAAGATGATGAATTGTCATTTCTAAAGATAGACAACCCAGTTACTCCTGTGATGTATCTAATACCAAAGGTGCATAAAGATTCAACAAATCCACCAGGTCGCCCTATAATCTCTGCCATTGGTAGTGCCCTAGAAAATACTTCCAAATTTGTGGACTCTTTTTTATGTCCTATAGTAAAACCCTTCCGTCTTACATACAAGACACAGGGGATTTTCTTAAACGGATTTATGATTTGCCATGGGAGCATGATTTCCTTTTGGCAACTATTGATGTCACCACGCTATATACTAGCATCAAACATGAGGACGGTTTGAATTCTGTTAAGTATTTTCTAGGCAATAGACATGTCAAATTCTGGTCTCACACTCAAATGATTATAGAGATGACAGCTTTTTGTCTTAAAAACAATTATTTTCTCTTCAATGGAGAATTGTTCCATCAGACATGCGGTACGGCAATGGGCACCTGCTTCGCCCCCAGCTATGCTAATTTGCATATGGGCTGGTGGGAGGAGCAGGTGGTCCAAAAGCTCTACCCAGATCAATGGCAGTCCAATGTTATGCACTGGAGCCGTTTCATTGACGACTTGTTCGTCGTATGGAAAGGGTCGGAGCAATCTCTAGTTGAGTTTATCAAGAAATTACAGTGTAATAATCTCAATCTTAAATTCACTAGTATGATTAGCGCAACCAGTGTCAATTTCCTGGATTTGACGGTTTACATTAAAGAAGGTAAACTGGAAACTTCACTCTTTCGGAAGCCTATGGCGGGCAATACTTTGCTCCACGCCAAAAGTTTCCATCCTCAAAACCTGATTAATAGTATCCCCTATGGGGAATGCTTACGTACAATACAAAACTGTAGTAACCAGGAAAACCGCAATGAAGAGCTAGCAGTTTTGGAAACACGTTTTAAATCAAGAGGCTACTCTAATGACTGTATAAAATCAGCTGTGTACAAAGCTAAAAGAGGTCAAGAGAAGACATCCTGTTTAATAAGAGCAATACTAAAAAGAAACAAGAAAATGAGGATAGAAATCAGTGCAGGATGGTAACTGCTTTCAATATCCAACATAAGAAAGTGAGAAATATCTTGACCAAACATTGGCACCTAATCCGCAATGATCCGATCCTGGGTAAATTGGTTCAGAAAAAACCACAAATAACATTCAGACGTGCTAAATCCTTTAAACAAATGCTTGTTAGCAACATGTTACAGACCTCCAAACCTAAAGCGAATGCTTCAATGTGGTTGGGTAGGAGAGAAAGATTTGTAAAATGTAAAGCATGTCTGCATGGGTTGAACACCACCATGTACTCTACTGGTTTCTCTGACAGACCAATTAAAATCAAAGGTCAGTTCACATGTAAAACGGATTTTGCTGTCTACGTGCTTCAGTGTCCGTGTGGCCTGAGGTACGTGGGCAGCACAATCCTACCAATCCATAAACGTGTATTACAGCATTTGAGGGCCATTAAGAATGGTGATAAAAACTACCCTGTGGCTCGCCATTTTGAACAACACCATCACAAAAGTATAGAGGGGTTACAGTATTTTGTGATAGATGCGATAAAACACAATGTGAGAGGTGGTAACCGGGTCAAGGATTTGAGAAGACTAGAATCTTCATATATAATTAAATTGAACAGTAAGATCCCGGTAGGTTTGAATGTGGAGGAAGATCTACATACTCACCTATGAAATATATTGATAATCAATGCATTCTTCTTCCCTTTCATGTTTTTAACCATTTTATGAATATCATTATTTTATGTATTTTTTGTTTTTCACTTTTAGCACTTGCAGCTACAGAAGACATCTCTTTATTTGCATAGTGTACTTTGTTGATATAAGGTTGCCCACTGGGGCTGCATTCTGTGTGTTTTTTTGGGCATATGCCCAAAAATGTCGCTGATCATTGTAATTTGAATTTAAAAACGTAATCAATTTTTTATGATCGCTACAAATATGCGCATAAACCAGTCTCAAATAGATAATGTTTGATATGGCAATTGAGCGCAATGTTATGCAAATAAGTTTAACAACATTAGGTTTGTAAAATGAAAACTACGAGTCTGTCTTCTGATATACTGCTATAGTAGTTTTTATCACGTGACACGTTATTTGTGGCATTTAAAAATGGCTAATATAAATAAACAACAGGAGAGAGAGGGAAAGCCACTGGAGTCACTCTTAATTAAGCCTGGGCGTAGTTCGCGAAGTAGCGCTACGCGAAGCTACGTGAAGTGCAGTTCGCACTACGCGAGCTACGCGTAGCACTACGCGAACTGCGTAGTGCGCTGTTCGCGATAATTACACAGTGCCGGATGCTTGTCCGCACTGTGCAATCATTGAAAAGGGCATCTTGCACAGTGCGAGCTGTCTTTTACTTCCGCTCGAGTAGATTTTACTCGAGCGGCAGCTCTCAACGCGGACTGGTAGTTTCTCATCGCGAGCGGTCGCGAGCATACGCGACCACTCGCAATGAGAAACCTGACCTCCCCGCGTTGAGAATCTCGGCCGGCAGGTTTATTTTCCACGCTCGCGATCGGCAACTTGATGTTGCTGATCGCGAACGAGAAAAAGTCTCGCCAGGATGTCATTTTGCTTGCTCGCGGTCGCCAACTTGACGTTGAGGACCGCGAGCAAGCAAAAAATGACCGCTGCACTACGCTACGCGTGTTTGCACTGTGCTACGTGCAATTCGCGTTGTGCGAAGTAGCGCAAACTTCGCAAACTACGCGAGCGTAGCGTAGTGCTTTGCCCAGGGTTACTCTTAATCCCCCTGGACAATATTAAATAAACAACAAAAGAGTGTATCCAACACGAAAAAGGGCTAACAAGAAAGCTCACTGTGTTTTAAAAGAACCCTCACTCACCAACCTAGTTGGTGACATGCTTCATCATTGGGTTCCCACCAGAGAGGCCGAATGCCTCTCCGGTGTGCTTCAACGCCTGATTACAGCGGAGCAGGTTATTGTGATATGAGTGCAAATCGTGAGTAGTGCAAAGAGGTGATTAATTTAAAAAGTACCACAGTTTTATCCCAAAATATTTTAATGGTGGAAAACCGGGCACTATTTAAAAACAAGTGTGTTGGATGTATAAAAACTGGTTTTAATAGACCAGTTACATCCTAGTGTGTAAAAAAAATTTTGGTCAACATGTTTCTGCTTCTAAGTATATTCAGTGAAGCATTCGTCAGGACCAGAAAAGGGACTACCACGGCGGTATGCGCTCGCTAAGGCGCACCCTAACCTGTGGAGTCAAGGACCGCGTGAACTCATGGTTCTTATGTAGCCTTCAGGATTTCTGAAAGCCTTTAAATCTGTGGGGACAAAAGAGACAGACGAACACCATGGTTCAAAAGGCACATACAAAGTAGAAATATGCCCAGTTGGAAACATACATTAACTAATTTACGTACATGCCATCAATATGTGCTCTTTTAAAATTCTGTGGCAAAACTTGCTAGCAAAGCTAAAGTTAACATGAAACAATGAAAAGAAATGACAGGTAGTACTTATTTCTTAATTCATTCTACAATGTATTCATTTGTCAGAATTACATCAGACCCCTCAATTTTTGGGGAAACAAATAGCATACAGTTCTGCCAAATTACATCGGTATTATGCCGGCCATCTCGTTTTTTAGAACCTTGTTGTCAATTAATACCACCGACACGACTCAGAGATGAATACATCACTGAGTTTTTGTGGCGGAGACTAGCTTGGTGCATGATCGATAGGAAAACTCGGGGATAAGTACACAGGGTGAAAATAAAAACTTGTTCAAGCTTAAGTGAAGTTTCAAATGACCTCACTACATGAGGCTTGGTGGGGGGCGGGACTCGTATTCAAAATCTGTATAGGTTAAAGAAGTTGCCCAGTGTTAATAGTAGTTTAAGCGTTTGGTCTAAGACGACACCTATGCTGCATAGGTGCATCCTCGTGGGCAAAGGATACTTACTACTTCTAAGTCTGC
The DNA here is from genome assembly GCA_963921515.1 of Calotriton arnoldi. Classification (NCBI taxonomy): domain Eukaryota; kingdom Metazoa; phylum Chordata; class Amphibia; order Caudata; family Salamandridae; genus Calotriton; species Calotriton arnoldi. Next base: position 2,011,682 of record CAWUFW010002316.1, on the reverse strand, counting down.
CGCCCGCTGGACACATGCCTGATTCCTCCAAGGACTCCGACGATAACGCATCCTTCCTAACGGAGGTTTTTAAAGGAAATGTCCAGCCGGGGGACCGGTTTGTTTACGCTGACGTGATGACGTACATACGTTACAATCACGTGTGTGCGGAAGGGCTGGAAACAACTAGAGCGCTGAGATACCAGTAGCGCTCGATTCGCGGTTATGCTAAAACCGCTATTATGCCAACATTAAAAATATCGCATCACAAGAGTTATGGTCAATTCCTTACTCTATAGGGATAAAAATCGTCACATGGAGTTTAACAATGGAGGTGGGCTAGAAATCTGAACATAATTATGACCCACTTATGTTGTCAGTACTAAAGTGTTTGGAAAGAGTTACAAAAGTGGAGGATAGAACAAGTTCAATCACAGTTGTAAAAACTGGCCTATGGTTAAGTTTGTCAGCGCCTTAGCACCGAGCCCCAGGGTATATTGTCATTAAATCCATGTACATGAGTGGAAAGGCGGTAAATCCACCGCTGTTCTTTTTCAAACAGGATATTCGATGATTTATTTCCTGGTTTGATTTGTTCAATCACTGTCCAGTGGAGATCATTAACTGTGTGATTGGCCTGCATGAAATGTTCGGTCAGTTTAGTGATGTTCTTTTTACACCGGATATTGCTCCGGTGCTCACAGATCCGTTGTTTTATTTTTCTGGTGGTCATGCCCACATACCTGGTGCCGCAAGGGCAAGTTATCAAATAAACTACGTTCACCGAATTACAATTTGTACGTGAACGTTGTGTCCAGGTTTTTCCAGTCTCCAAGTCGAGTGTTTTTGTTGCTGTGGTCAGGTGACACACACTACAGGACCCACAGGGAAAATGACCTATGATTTTTGGTAGACCCCAGGCATTAAGAACGGTGGGATCGTTGTCATTGATGATTTGCCTGGGTCTGGTGTGTACTAGAGCATCCTTGATACTCCTGGCTTTTTTAAAAGAGAACAGGGGCTTTTCCCATTTGATATTGTTGCTCTCAAGGATCCTCCAATGTTTGCGGATTGATTTGGATACTGCATTTGATGCCACACTGTACGTGGTAACACACGTCAGTGGTATTTCCTCCGCATGCCTCAGTGTATCTTCAAGAAGGGCTTCCCTGTGTTGATTCCTCGCCCTCTTACAGCTCCTACTAAGGATCCTCTCAGGGTAGCCACGCTTCCGTAGTTTGTCAGTTAATCCAACTGACTGAGCGCGATAGTCCTCCATTTTGCTACAGTTGCGCTTATGCGGAGATATTGCCCAAAGGGTAGGTTTTCTCGCAAAGGTCTGGAGGTTGTTCTTAGCCGTGGGCTTATAGTGGGTCTTTGTCAATAGTCTTCCTTCTGACTTCATTAGCACTACATCAAGGAAGATGATCTCATCTTTGTCGTAGGAACTGGTGAATCTCAGGTTGGGGTCACACCTGTTAATCCAATCAAAAAATTCCAGCAATTTGCTTTCTGATCCTTGCCAGATGACTAAAACGTCATCTATATATCTTTTTCAGAAAGAGATATAGGACGAGAAGGGATTGTTCGTGTTCAGAATGTATTTACATTCAAAGTTATGGACGTAGAGTCCAGCCACACTAGGGGCGAATGTACTGCCCATCGAAGTACCTGTTGATTGTAAATACAGTTCCCCTTTGTATTCAAAAAAGTTTTTCTTTAGGGCTAGTGTGGCACATTCTATCACAAATTGTTTGGGTGTCCGAAAATCCCATGTAACAGCTTCCAGAGCCTCACTGATGACCCGGATGGTGTCATCCTGGGGAATACTAGTGCACAGGCTCTCGATGTCGAGAGAGACCAGTAAAGTTGACTCATTATCCACCCTTAGGTCTTGGAGAAGAGCCAGGAGGCTTTTAGTATCCTTCAGGTAAGTGGAAGTGCCTTGGACAAGTGGTTTCAGAAAAAAATCACAATATTTGGAAAGCGGTTCTAAAAGAGAACCGATCCCTGAAACAATCGGCCGTCCCGGAGGTGGTGTCCTGTTTTTGTGGGTTTTAGGCAGAGTGTAAAAGTATGGAATAGTACTGTCACCCTTCGAGAGGAAATTTGCCTCGTGCCTGCTGATATACCCGTTAGCTTCTGCTTCTTCGACCAGGTTAACAATAGTCGCTTTTAACTGGGGTGAAGGATTAGCAGATAAAGGGGTATAGTTTCTGCAGTCATTAAGGAGACGTCTGCACTCAGTGTCATAATCTGTGGCGTCCTGAATAACCACACCTCCGCCCTTATCTGCTGATTTGATGACAATCGCAGCGTTGGACTGAAGGGATTGGAGAGCCTGAAATTCAGCTGCACTCATGTTCTTAAAAACTTCTGTTTCTTCAAAAGCCTCCACATCGTTGTACACCGCCTGTTCAAAAGCGGTTATCTCTGCTGGAACTGTGTGGGGTGGTGGCGGTGAATGTGGATTTTGGGCGTAACCCTGTATCGCTGGGGCAGTCTAAGGGGTCCAAAGAGTTCTGTTTCTCAAAAAAAGATTTCAATTTTAATTTCCTAAAAAAATCGGCCAGCTCACAGTGCAGGCGGAAACGGTCTAAACGTGCTGTTGGGACAAACCCTAGCCCCTTTTCCAAAACCCTGTGTTCCATCTCTGGCAAGCTCACAGAGGAAAGATTGGTAACTAGACTCTCTGATTGCTGGGTCCCGCTTGCTGCCCCCGGATTTGCTCCGTGTGTTGTTCCCTACCACCTCCTCCTGTTCCCAATGGACCTGACTCGTCCCTCTTCTCTTTCCACGGCCTCTCCGGCCCCTCTCTAAAAAAGGCGGTCGGTACATGTTCTGTGGGTATGGTGGTACTGGCATAAATGCGGGGTTCCAGCCCATCATTGGAAATTGGTGTTGATGGAACTGATTTGGGAAATTACCGCCCCCTGATTAGGGAAGAGTGGCCAGTTCTGTTGGTAGTGATGTTGTCTATTTCTACCTCTGCCTCGCTGTCTGGGTTTATAACTCCCCCCACTTGACCCACTAGTTGTGGATGCATCGTCATCTGATGTGTCCGAGTAGTTAGTATTTCTCGGTGGGGGTGTATAGTCAGCATTGGCATAGGGATAGACTTTCATAAAGGCAAAGCGTTTCAGATCTTTTTGAAATTTCTGAGCTTTTGACTGGGTGAGGTTCTCTTTATACTCATTGACCTCCTTGTTGAGTTCCTCAAGTTTCTTCTTGTATCCTGTCAATGTTGTTCTAAAATGGGTCTCGGTGAGTTGGATTTCAACCATCAGTGCCTCGGACAGTCTCAAAGCAGTCTTAATAATTAGGACCAGCCAGTCGCGGGTACAATGCCACGCGATCTGAGCCCACTCCTTCCTAAAAACTGGGTCCTCAAGGAAAATACGAGGGGCATTAGTAACTAGCAAGCCTTTTGGCGCCACGTTATTCCGTAAGTATTCTGTTAGTATGGTGCCATGCAGAATAGTACGGATGCGGTTGCGCTTCTGTTCTGACAACTTATCCCATTCCGTAGTCTGGGAGATTGTCTGGGCAATAGAAGGGTCAGAAAAAAGAGAGGGGTCCGCCAGAAGGGCGTCCACCTCTTCAACTGTGTATGTAAGCCCCGTGTTTTCCATGCTGCTGCCAAGCAAATAATGTTTACAGGTTCAATTGTAAGAGTCATAAACTCTCGCAGCTGTGCGCTGCCAAAATATAAATAAACAACAGGAGAGAGAAGGAAAGCCACTGGAGTCACTCTTAATCCCCCTGGACAATATTAAATAAACAACAAAAGAATGTATCCAACACGAAAAAGGGCTAACAAGAAAGCTCACTGTGTTTTAAAAGAACCCTCACTCACCAACCTAGTTGGTGACATGCTTCATCATTGGGTTCCCACCAGAGAGCCGAATGCCTCTCCGGTGTGCTTCAACGCCTGATTACAGCGGAGCAGGTTATTGTGATATGAGTGCAAATCGTGAGTAGTGCAAAGAGGTGATTAATTTAAAAAGTACCAGTTTTATCCCAAAATATTTTAATGGTGGAAAACCGGGCACTATTTAAAAACAAGTGTGTTGGATGTATAAAAACTGGTTTTAATAGACCAGTTACATGCTAGTGTGTTAAAAAAAATTTGGTCAACATGTTTCTGCTTCTAAGTATATTCAGTGAAGCATTCGTCAGGACCAGAAAAGGGACTACCACGGCGGTATGCGCTCGCTAAGGCGCACCCTAACCTGTGGAGTCAAGAACCGCGTGAACTCACGGTTCTCATGTAGCCTTCAGGATTTCTGAAAGCCTTTAAATCTGTGGGGACAAAAGAGACAGACGAACACCATGGTTCAAAAGGCACATACAAAGTAGAAATATGCCCAGTTGGAAACATACATTAACTAATTTACGTACATGCCATCAATATGTGCTCTTTTAAAATTCTGTGACAAAACTTGCTAGCAAAGCTAAAGTTAACATGAAACAATGAAAAGAAATGACAGGTAGTACTTATTTCTTAATTCATTCTACAATGTATTCATTTGTCAGAATTACATCAGACCCCTCAATTTTTGGGGAAACAAATGGCATACAGTTCTGCCAAATTACATCGGTATTATGCCGGCCATCTCGTTTTTTAGAACCTTGTTGTCAAACAATACCACCGACACGACTCAGAGATGAATACATCACTGAGTTTTTGTGCGGAGACTAGCTAGGTGCATGATCGATAGGAAAACTCGGGGATAAGTACACAGGGTGAAAATAAAAACTTGTTCAAGCTTACGTGAAGTTTCAAATGACCTCACTACATGAGTCCTGGTGGGGGGCGGGACTCGTATTCAAAATCTGTATAGGTTAAAGAAGTTGCCCAGTGTTAATAGTAGTTTAAGCGTTTGGTCTAAGACGACACCTATGCTGCATAGGTGCATCCTCGTGGGCAAAGGATACTTACTACTTCTAAGTCTGCCACCCGCTGGACACCTGCCTGATTCCTCCAAGGACTCCGACGATAACGCGTCCTTCCTAACGGAGGTTTTTAAAGGAAATGTCCAGCCGGGGGACCGGTTTGTTTACGCTGACGTGATGATGTCCATACGTTACAATCACGTGTGTGCGGAAGGGCTGGAAACAACTAGAGCGCTGAGATACCAGTAGCCAGATGGCCGGCATAATACCGATGTAATTTGGCAGAACTGTATGCCATTTGTTTCCCCAAAAATTGAGGGGTCTGATGTAATTCTGACAAATGAATACATTGTAGAATGAATTAAGAAATAAGTACTACCTGTCATTTCTTTTCATTGTTTCATGTTAACTTTAGCTTTGCTAGCAAGTTTTGCCACAGAATTTTAAAAGAGCACATATTGATGGCATGTACGTAAATTAGTTAATGTATTTTTCCAACTGGGCATATTTCTACTTTGTATGTGCCTTTTGAACCATGGTGTTCGTCTGTCTCTTTTGTCCCCACAGATTTAAAGGCTTTCAGAAATCCTGAAGGCTACATAAGAACCGTGAGTTCACGCGGTCCTTGACTCCACAGGTTAGGGTGCGCCTTAGCGAGCGCATACCGCCGTGGTAGTCCCTTTTCTGGTCCTGACGAATGCTTCACTGAATATACTTAGAAGCAGAAACATGTTGACCAAAAAATTTTTAACACACTAGGATGTAACTGGTCTATTAAAACCAGTTTTCATACATCCAACACACTTGTTTTTAAATAGTGCCCGGTTTTCCACCATTAAAATATTTTGGGATAAAACTGTGGTACTTTTTAAATTAATCACCTCTTTGCACTACTCACGATTTGCACTCATATCACAATAACCTGCTCCGCTGTAATCAGGCGTTGAAGCACACCGGAGAAGCATTCGGCCTCTCTGGTGGGAACCCAATGATGAAGCATGTCACCAACTAGGTTGGTGAGTGAGGGTTCTTTTAAAACACAGTGAGCTTTCTTGTTAGCCCTTTTTCGTGTTGGATACACTCTTTTGTTGTTTATTTAATATTGTCCAGGGGGATTAAGAGTGACTCCAGTGGCTTTCCCTCTCTCTCCTGTTGTTTATTTATATTTTGGCAGCGCACAGCTGCGAGAGTTTATGACTCTTACAATTGAACCTGTAAACATTATTTGCTTGGCAGCAGCATGGAAAGCACGGGGCTTACATACACAGTTGAAGAGGTGGACGCCCTTCTGGCGGACCCCTCTCTTTTTTCTGACCCTTCTATTGCCCAGACAATCTCCCTGACAGGGTTCTCTGTTCGATTCCTCGGGGTCGTGCTGATGCTCAAAGGGGGCCCACCTCTGAACCACCCCAAGTCTGGAATAGCGTTATGCTCTCAGACTATTGAGGTAATTGAGCGGGGGAAGGAAAGGGTAGGAACTGCGTGGAGGGAGATCTGTGAGGGTGACAAGACAACAACGTAAGTTTTTTTTTGCTTTCCCTTACCCCATCCCGTCACTATCAACTTTACTCTACAACCCCTACCTGAAATAAAGAACAGTGAAACGGTGACATCAGAAGAGAGCAGAGGGTGATGACCTGTTGCAGAACACCTTTTCTTTTCTTTTCTAGATCATGTGTCTCGATGTCTGTGATGCAAAAGATGTGACCCCTCTATTCGATCTCTCTCTTCTGAAGGGACTAGAAAATATAAAGAAAGAACAACCAAAATCACGTAATTCAAAAGGAGTATGATGGACCCTGGACAAACAAGGTTTGACTTCTTTAACCCTAGCGAGGAGCGCTCAGGAGTGTTAGCATTCACACGATCCTAGCGTCTCACCAGCTAGTGTAAGTTTCAAAGAAGAAATGTTAATCAAATAAGCAAATACGGCTTGATATTAGCCCCATGCAATGTCTCGGAACGTAACAATCAATGTTGCCTGATCAGGGCTTTCCATACATAGACTGCAAAAATGGAAATGCCAAATGCCGGTGATATCGCGGGTGCATTACTTTCCCTGCATGAAACCGGAATATGATTCTCAGTTTCTCCAACAGGGAATGGGCATCCCAAGCGCATCATCGGCACCTAAACTCCCCTGCAAGAGACCGCTGAGAAACAGCGTGGCTCATCCAACAGAGGAGTCCGCGGAGATGAACGGAGGCTTTAACTCCGTGTAGACTGAACTCTGGCGGCTCGGAAATGTGTGCGCTAGCCCTCTTACCGCCTAGCTTGGTCTGCCGATTTCGTAGACGAAATCCCATACACGTCCCGGGTAGAGAATAATCGGCGGCGCTTCCAGGCTTCCGCTGTAATTATTCTTTTCCGGCGAGGCGTCCGAGTCACGTGATGCGCGACTCGCATTGCATGCCGGTAGGTGTAGTTTTTGCATGCGGGTGTCGCACACGGTCTGCGCAAGGGGGGGGCAGGCAGTGTACCTGCGTTCGTGATCCTGACAGCACATCCCCCCTCACCGGGGACACTAACTGCCCGAGGGTTTCTCAGGGTGTACACGATGAAACCTAGCCACTAATCTAGGAGCGTGTACCGCCCCGACCGGTTCCCAGGAGTTTTCCTCAGGACCATAGCATTTCCAAGCCACCAAGTACCACAGCTTCCCCCGTATTCTTTTGGCATCAAGAATACTCCGAACCTCATATTCTTGATCTCCTTGAACCCAAACAGGATCGGGCCTCTTTTTCACTGGGCCATGTGAGGGTTTCAGGAGGGACACGTGAAACACCGGATGAATCCGGAAATGGGTTGGCAGCTTCACTTTCACTGCCACTGGATTTATGAGCTTAATCACTTTGTAAGGGCCAATGAACTTGGGGTTAAAAACGCTGTACCTTTTAAACCTTATGTGTCGAGTTGACAACCAAACCCAATCCCCTCTTTTGTACAAAGGACCAGGTCTCCGATGTTTATCAGCTTGAGCTTTGTATCTATCTTTAGCCTTGAGCAGATTGTTACGCGTGGTCAGCAATGTTTTGCGCATAAGCTGTAATCTTTTACGTAAGTCTGGGTGACTGGTGTTAGTGCTAGGGACAATTAGGGAGTGAACCGAGGGTGAAACCCGTATGTGCTGTAGAATGGGGTGAGCTGTGTGGAGGAGTGTTTGGCACTGTTGTATGTAATTTCCGCTACCCACAACCAGTCCACCCACGCATCAGTATTGGTATCAATGTAGCACCTTAGGAACTGTTTGAGGGTTTGGTTTAACCTCTCGGTTTGTCCATCGGTCTGTGGGTGGAAGCTCGTAGAGAGTGAAGACGATATTTGGAGTTCGGAGCACCACGTTCTCCAGAAACCCGCAGTGAATTGGGCCCCTCTGTCTGAAACGATGACTTTAGGAAGGCCATGGAGCCGAACAATGTTGACTAACAGCAGCTTAGCCAACTGGCTTGCTGAGGGTGCTTGTTTGCATGCTATGAAATGGCCCATTTTGGACAAATAGTCAATGACCACAATAATGGCAGAGTTCCCTTGATCCTTGGGAAGTCCCACGATGAAATCCACTGAGAATCTTTCCCATGGTGTTTCAGGTGTGGGCATGATTTGTAGGAGCCCCTGTGACCGTTGATGGTCGGATTTCATTTGAGCACACTTTGGGCATTCCCGTACCCACGTCAAAATGTCCGGACGCACTGTTGGCCACCAAAACTGGCGTAGCACTTTCTCCAGAGTTTTTGTGCCTCCCAGGTGTCCGGCACATGGGTGATCGTGACACCATGAAAACACTGTTCTGCGTAGCATACCTGTGGGAACCAGTACTTGTTGGCCTTTTATGGGGAGACCTTGCCGCATCTGCCAGTCCGGTCGTCTCTGGAGCCAGCTTCTCCACGCAAACGTGTGAATTCCTGTTCGTACCTTTTGCAGGAAGTCATCGGTTTGTACGGCACACACCACTTTACCGGGTTCAATGATGGAACCCTCTGGTGTGACGGTATGAAGCGGAAAGGAGTCTTGTCTTGTGAGGGCGTCTGCTTTTTTGTTGTCCACGCCAGGGCGGAAGGTCACCACAAAATGATATTCCGCGAAGAATAACATCCACCGGAGCTGGCGGGGTGTGAGATGGCGAGCGGCCCGCATGAACTGGAGATTACGGTGGTCTGAGTAGACTGCTACCCGATGCACCGCCCCCATCAACCAATGCCTCCACTCCAGGAAGGCGTCCCTGATCGCTAGGAGTTCTTTTTCTGCGATCGTGTAGTTCTGTTCTGCGGCGTTCAACTTCCGGGACATGAATGCAATGGGATGAAGGCACCCGGTGGTTTCCTGCCGTTGAGAGAGCACTGCTCCCACTGCTACATCGGAAGCGTCGGCCTCCACGATAAATGGTAGATCAGGGTTGGCATGAGTAAGAATCGGAGCCGACGTGAATGACTGTTTTAGAAGATCGAACGCCTTTTGTGTTTCTTCAGTCCACCGGAACGGGGTCTTTTCCGTGTCAATCTGGTGAGGGGCGCAACCATGTCTGAGAATTGTCGTATGAATCTTCGATAGAAGTTTGCGAACCCCAGCAGACTCTGGATCTCCTTTACATTGTGAGGACAGGGCCAGTCAACAATGGCCTTCACCTTTCTCTCTGCCATGACCTGCCCAGAGGGAGTGAGCATAACCCCTAAGAACTCCACCGTGGTCACGTAAAACTCACATTTTGTGATTTTGCAGAATAGACGATGGTGTCGCAGCGCTTGTAATATCAGACGTACATGTATCACATGTTCTTCCTCTGTCGTGGAATATATGAGAATGTCATCTATATAGACCACGACGAAGTGGTCCAGGTACTTTCTGAGGACCTCATTTAGAAAAAATTGAAACGCCGCAGGGGCATTACAGAGCCCAAAAGTCATAACCAGATACTCGAACAGTCCATACCTCGTTTTGAAGGCGGTCTTCCATTCATCGCCCTGATGCATTCGGACCAAGTGATATGCCCCTCTCAAGTCTAGCTTCGTGTAGATGACCGCAGTCCGCACTTGTTCCAGGAGCACAGGGATCAACGGAAGTGGGTATTGGTTCCTTATGGTTATGGCGTTCAATGCTCTATAATCGATGCAGCATCTTAATTCTCCGTTTGCCTTCGGAATAAAAAGAGGGGAGAGGCTGCTGGAGATCGGGATGGACGTATGAATCCCCGTTCTAGGTGTTTGTCCAAATATTCCCGTAGGTACTTGTTCTCTGGTACCGTAAGAGCATATATCCTCCCACATGGGATCACTGACCCTGGGACCAGGTCTATACGACAGTCGTAGTCTCGGTGAGGAGGCAGTACCTCTGCCTCTGTATCGCTGAAGACATCATCGTATTCCGCATAACACTGCGGCAAGATCACGTTCTTTTCGGCAGCTGTTGCGATGTGGTGTCTGGTTGCTAAGATTTTCGACGGTCGCATCGCTTCCTGGAGGCAGTGGCTCTGGCAATAGGTGGAATCCATTTGTAATGTCTTGTTGGTCCATTGAATAGTAGGTTCATGTCTCTGTAACCAGGGAAGACCCAGTATAACTCCATACTGTGGAGCCCGTATGATATTGAAAGACAACCACTCTTTATGGTATTCGTCAGTAAATGAGCTCAAACTCAGGGGTACTATGCCGAATGGGTCCGGATTCTAAAACCTTCCCGTCCACTGCGTACACCAGTTCTGGGATAGGCTTAGGGATCAGGTGTACCCCTAGACGTAGCGCCTCTTCTTGGTCCATGAAACATCCGGTGGCTCCCGAGTCGACCATAGCTCGAATGTTTTTGGGTTCTTGATTAATTACTATGGTTAGCATTATGTAGAAATGATCCGCTTCCATAACGGCGGATGAGTTCACCGAAGGGATCGCACAACCGCTTGAAGACGTCCCTTCCTGAGTCGTCAAGCGTGACAGTTTTCCTCCTTCTTTTCAGTTGTCATTGCGGCTGCTTGCCCCATTCGAGGACGACCATATTTCGGCTTGACCGGACATTCACGCAGGAAATGTCCCTTTTTTCCACAGTACAAGCATAGACCTTGTCTGCGACGATGGTCTCTTTCGCTGAGAGTTAAAGACGCTCTCACTGTTCCAATCTCCATGGGTTCGGGTTTAGGGGTGGTTTTATCGATGCCAGAAGCGCGCTCACCGTATGGTACGTATTTCTCTTTCCTTTTGTGATCTCCTCTGCGTTCTCGCATCCTGTGATCTAAGCGAAGGGTGAGGTCTATGAGAGCCACACAGGTGCGGGGTTGGGGATCAATCTGGGCTAGAACATCTTTTAACTCGTCCGTGAGCCCTTGGTAGAATATAGCCGACTGCCAGTCGGTTTCTGCCACCAGTCTCCGAAAACTGTTCAGATAGCTTATCAAATCGGTGTTTCCCTGACGTAGCTCCAGTAGATCCCTGTCCGCAGAGAAGGTTTCGGCTCGTCGATCAAAAGTTTTTTCAAAGCTCTCCTTGAATTCGTCCCAGTCGTAGAGTAGGGGATCGTCTCTCCGCACAATGGGAACTGCCCATTGTGCGGCCTCCCCACCCAGATAAGAAATCAGGAAAGCCACTCTGGCTTGGTTAGTGGCGAACATTTTCGGTTTGCAGGTATAGTGCAGTAATACTTGGGTAAGAAAAACTTGTACTTTCTTATTGTCCCCATAAAACCTCTCCGGAGGAGCCAACGGTATCTGGGCAGGCATCTCCACAACTACCGACGTTGGATGGGGGGTTTCCCCTATATTAAACGGGTTACGTTGTAGCCTATCTACTCTGACATGTAGGGCCGATGTTTCTTGACGTGAAGCAGCTAGTTCTGTTTGAACAAGCGCCAGCGCCGCCATCACGTCCTCCAAGGTGGCCATCTAGGAACCCAGCACGACCAGGAGGAAGCCAATTCGTGGGCCGATTATTCTGACAGGGTTCTCTGTTCGATTCCTCGGGGTCGTGCTGATGCTCAAAGGGGGCCCACCTCTGAACCACCCCAAGTCTGGAATAGCGTTATGCTCTCAGACTATTGAGGTAATTGAGCGGGGGAAGGAAAGGGTAGGAACTGCGTGGAGGGAGATCTGTGAGGGTGACAAGACAACAACGTAAGTTTTTTTTGCTTTCCCTTACCCCATCCCGTCACTATCAACTTTACTCTACAACCCCTACCTGAAATAAAGAACAGTGAAACGGTGACATCAGAAGAGAGCAGAGGGTGATGACCTGTTGCAGAACACCTTTTCTTTTCTTTTCTAGATCATGTGTCTCGATGTCTGTGATGCAAAAGATGTGACCCCTCTATTCGATCTCTCTCTTCTGAAGGGACTAGAAAATATAAAGAAAGAACAACCAAAATCACGTAATTCAAAAGGAGTATGATGGACCCTGGACAAACAAGGCTTGACTTCTTTAACCCTAGCGAGGAGCGCTCAGGAGTGTTAGCATTCACACGATCCTAGCGTCTCACCAGCTAGTGTAAGTTTCAAAGAAGAAATGTTAATCAAATAAGCAAATACGGCTTGATATTAGCCCCATGCAATGTCTCGGAACGTAACAATCAATGTTGCCTGATCAGGGCTTTCCATACATAGACTGCAAAAATGGAAATGCCAAATGCCGGTGATATCGCGGGTGCTTACTTTCCCTGCATGAAACCGGAATATGATTCTCAGTTTCTCCAACAGGGAATGGGCATCCCAAGCGCATCATCGGCACCTAAACTCCCCTGCAAGAGACCGCTGAGAAACAGCGTGGCTCATCCAACAGAGGAGTCCGCGGAGATGAACGGAGGCTTTAACTCCGTGTAGACTGAACTCTGGCGGCTCGGAAATGTGTGCGCTAGCACTCTTACCGCCTAGCTTGGTCTGCCGATTTCGTAGACGAAATCCCATACACGTCCCGGGTAGAGAATAATCGGCGGCGCTTCCAGGCTTCCGCTGTAATTATTCTTTTCCGGCGAGGCGTCCGAGTCACGTGATGCGCGACTCGCATTGCATGCCGGTAGGTGTAGTTTTTGCACACGGTCTGCGCAAGGGGGGGCAGGCAGTGTACCTGCGTTCGTGATCCTGACACTCCCAGACTACGGAATGGGATAAGTTGTCAGAACAGAAGCGCAACCGTATCCGTACTATTCTGCATGGCACCATACTAACAAAATACTTACGGAATAACGTGGCGCCAAAAGGCTTGCTAGTTATTAATGCCCCTCGTATTTTCCTTGAGGACCCAGTTTTTAGGAAGGAGTGGGTTCAGATCGCGTGGCATTGTACCCGCGACTGGCTGGTCCTAATTATTAAGACTGCTTTGAGACTGTCCGAGGCACTGATGGTTGAAATCCAACTCACCGAGACCCATTTTAGAACAACATTGACAGGATACAAGAAGAAACTTGAGGAACTCAACAAGGAGGTCAATGAGTATAAAGAGAACCTCACCCAGTCAAAAGCTCAGAAATTTCAAAAAGATCTGAAACGCTTTGCCTTTATGAAAGTCTATCCCTATGCCAATCCTGACTATACACCCCCACCGAGAAATACTAACTACTCGGACACATCAGATGACGATGCATCCACAACTAGTGGGTCAAGTGGGGGGAGTTATAAACCCAGACAGCGAGGCAGAGGTAGAAATAGACAACATCACTACCAACAGAACTGGCCACTCTTCCCTAATCAGGGGGGCGGTAATTTCCCAAATCAGTTCCATCAACACCAATTTCCAATGATGGGCTGGAACCCCGCATTTATGCCAGTACCACCATACCCACAGAACATGTACCGACCGCCTTTTTTAGAGAGGGGCCGGAGAGGCCGTGGAAAGAGAAGAGGGACGAGTCAGGTCCATTGGGAACAGGAGGAGGTGGTAGGGAACAACACACGGAGCAAATCCGGGGGGCAGCAAGCGGGACCCAGCAATCAGAGAGTCTAGTTACCAATCTTTCCTCTGTGAGCTTGACAGAGATGGAACACAGGGTTTTGGAAAAGGGGCTAGGGTTTGTCCCAACAGCACGTTTAGACCGTTTCCGCCTGCACTGTGAGCTGGCCGATTTTTTTAGGAAATTAAAATTGAAATCTTTTTTTGAGAAACAGAACTCTTTGGACCCCCTAGACTGCCCCAGCGATACAGGGTTACGCCCAAAATCCACATTCACGCCACCACCCCACACAGTTCCAGCAGAGATAACCGCTTTTGAACAGGCGGTGTACAACGATGTGGAGGCTTTTGAAGAAACAGAAGTTTTTAAGAACATGAGTGCAGCTGAATTTCAGGCTCTCCAATCCCTTCAGTCCAACGCTGCGATTGTCATCAAATCAGCAGATAAGGGCGGAGGTGTGGTTATTCAGGACGCCACAGATTATGACACTGAGTGCAGACGTCTCCTTAATGACTGCAAAAACTATACCCCTTTATCTGCTGATCCTTCACCCCAGTTAAAAGCGACTATTGTTAACCTGGTCGAAGAAGCAGAAGCTAACGGGTATATCAGCAGGCACGAGGCAAATTTCCTCTCGAAGGGTGACAGTACTATTCCATACTTTTACACTCTGCCTAAAACCCACAAAAACAGGACACCACCTCCGGGACGGCCGATTGTTTCAGGGATCGGTTCTCTTTTAGAACCGCTTTCCAAATATTGTGATTTTTTTCTGAAACCACTTGTCCAAGGCACTTCCACTTACCTGAAGGATACTAAAAGCCTCCTGGCTCTTCTCCAAGACCTAAGGGTGGATAATGAGTCAACTTTACTGGTCTCTCTCGACATCGAGAGCCTGTACACTAGTATTCCCCAGGATGACACCATCCGGGTCATCAGTGAGGCTCTGGAAGCTGTTACATGGGATTTTCGGACACCCAAACAATTTGTGATAGAATGTGCCACACTAGCCCTAAAGAAAACATTTTGAATACAAAGGGGAACTGTATTTACAATCAACAGGTACTTCGATGGGCAGTACATTCGCCCCTAGTGTGGCTGGACTCTACGTCCATAACTTTGAATGTAAATACATTCTGAACACGAACAATCCCTTCTCGTCCTATATCTCTTTCTGAAAAAGATATATAGATGACGTTTTAGTCATCTGGCAAGGATCAGAAAGCAAATTGCTGGAATTTTTTGATTGGATTAACAGGTGTGACCCCAACCTGAGATTCACCAGTTCCTACGACAAAGATGAGATCATCTTCCTTGATGTAGTGATAATGAAGTCAGAAGGAAGACTATTGACAAAGACCCACTATAAGCCCACGGCTAAGAACAACCTCCAGACCTTTGCGAGAAAACCTACCCTTTGGGCAATATCTCCGCATAAGGCGCAACTGTAGCAAAATGGAGGACTATCGCGCTCAGTCAGTTGGATTAACTGACAAACTACGGAAGCGTGGCTACCCTGAGAGGATCCTTAGTAGGAGCTGTAAGAGGGCGAGGAATCAACACAGGGAAGCCCTTCTTGAAGATACACTGAGGCATGCGGAGGAAATACCACTGACGTGTGTTACCACGTACAGTGTGGCATCAAATGCAGTATCCAAATCAATCCGCAAACATTGGAGGATCCTTGAGAGCAACAATATCAAATGGGAAAAGCCCCTGTTCTCTTTTAAAAAAGCCAGGAGTATCAAGGATGCTCTAGTACACACCAGACCCAGGCAAATCATCAATGACAACGATCCCACCGTTCTTAATGCCTGGGGTCTACCAAAAATCATAGGTCATTTTCCCTGTGGGTCCTGTAGTGTGTGTCACCTGACCACAGCAACAAAAACACTCGACTTGGAGACTGGAAAAACCTGGACACAACGTTCACATACAAATTGTAATTCGGTGAACGTAGTTTATTTGATAACTTGCCCTTGCGGCACCAGGTATGTGGGCATGACCACCAGAAAAATAAAACAACGGATCTGTGAGCACCGGAGCAATATCCGGTGTAAAAGAACATCACTAAACTGACCGAACATTTCATGCAGGCCAATCACACAGTTAATGATCTCCACTGGACAGTGATTGAACAAATCAAACCAGGAAATAAATCATCGAATATCCTGTTTGAAAAAGAACAGCGGTGGATTTACCGCCTTTCCACTCATGTACATGGATTTAATGACAATATACTCTGGGGCTCGGTGCTAAGGCGCTGACAAACTTAACCATAGGCCAGTTTTTACAACTGTGATTGAACTTGTTCTATCCTCCACTTTTGTAACTCTTTCCAAACACTTTAGTACTGACAACATAAGTGGGTCATAATTATGTTCAGATTTCTAGCCCACCTCCATTGTTAAACTCCATGTGACGATTTTTATCCCTATAGAGTAAGGAATTGACCATAACTCTTGTGATGCGATATTTTTAATGTTGGCTTAATAGCGGTTTTAGCATAACCGTGAATCGAGCGCTACTGGTATCTCAGCGCTCTAGTTGTTTCCAGCCCTTCCGCACACACGTGATTGTAACGTATGAACGTCATCACGTCAGCGTAAACAAACCGGTCCCCCGGCTGGACATTTCCTTTAAAAACCTCCGTTAGGAAGGACGCGTTATCGTCGGAGTCCTTGGAGGAATCAGGCATGTGTCCAGCGGGCGGCAGACTTAGAAGTAGTAAGTATCCTTTGCCCACGAGGATGCACCTATGCAGCATAGGTGTCGTCTTAGACCAACCGCTTAAGCTACTATTAACACTGGGCAACTTCTTTAACCTATACATATTTTGAATACGAGTCCCGCCCCCCACCAAGACTCATGTAGTGAGGTCATTTGAAACTTCACGTAAGCTTGAACAAGTTTTTATTTTCACCCTGTGTACTTATCCCCGAGTTTTCCTATCGATCATGCACCAAGCTAGTCTCCGCCACAAAAACTCAGTGATGTATTCATCTCTGAGTCGTGTCGGTGGTATTGTTTGACAACAAGGTTCTAAAAAACGAGATGGCCGGCATAATACCGATGTAATTTGGCAGAACTGTATGCCATTTGTTTCCCCAAAAATTGAGGGGTCTGATGTAATTCTGACAAATGAATACATTGTAGAATGAATTAAGAAATAAGTACTACCTGTCATTTCTTTTCATTGTTTCATGTTAACTTTAGCTTTGCTAGCAAGTTTTGCCACAGAATTTTAAAAGAGCACATATTGATGGCATGTACGTAAATTAGTTAATGTATGTTTCCAACTGGGCATATTTCTACTTTGTATGTGCCTTTTGAACCATGGTGTTCGTCTGTCTCTTTTGTCCCCACAGATTTAAAGGCTTTCAGAAATCCTGAAGGCTACATAAGAACCGTGAGTTCATGCGGTCCTTGACTCCACAGGTTAGGGTGCGCCTTAGCGAGCGCATACCGCCGTGGTAGTCCCTTTTCTGGTCCTGACGAATGCTTCACTGAATATACTTAGAAGCAGAAACATGTTGACCAAAATTTTTTTACACACTAAGATGTAACTGGTCTATTAAAACCAGTTTTTATACATCCAACACACTTGTTTTTAAATAGTGCCCGGTTTTCCACCATTAAAATATTTTGGGATAAAACTGTGGTACTTTTTAAATTAATCACCTCTTTGCACTACTCACGATTTGCACTCATATCACAATAACCTGCTCCGCTGTAATCAGGCGTTGAAGCACACCGGAGAGGCATTCGGCCTCTCTGGTGGGAACCCAATGATGAAGCATGTCACCAACTAGGTTGGTGAGTGAGGGTTCTTTTAAAACACAGTGAGCTTTCTTGTTAGCCCTTTTTCGTGTTGGATACACTCTTTTGTTGTTTATTTAATTTAAAAATGGCTGAAAACTTTAATGCAACTGTTGGTGAACAAGCCTGCAGGACAGGCGAAACGCGTAACAGCAGCTGACGAATAAATCTTTAATTTTGGCAAGACACGGCGTCGTCATCCTTTGCGTTCGCTAGAGGGCATTCCATTATATATATATATATATATATATGTATATATATATCTCCATATATATCTATATATATCTTGGGAAACAGCGTTTACATCGCATGCGCTACAACGCATGCGATTACAACGCGGTTGTTACGACGACCGCGTTGTTACAACACAAGCCATTACATCGCAAGTCGTTTCTACGACTTGCTGTAGGGGGCGGCCTAAACTAAGTAATAGTATAATTTACTATTCCAACACCTTCCCTACTGTTGCACACGCTGGAGTTGGAATAGTAAATTATACTATTCCTAAGTCCAGTGTGCACCCTACAGCAAGTCGTAGAAACGACTTGCGATGTAATGGCTTGCGTTGTAACAACGCGGTCGTTGTAAGAACCGCATTGTAATCGCATGCGTTGTAGCGCATGCGATGTAACATCGCATATTCATATATCTTGTGCCCTGAAGTAACAGCCACGCACAGTGTTGTTATCAGTGATGCCATTTCAGATGTTGCAGTGATATTATCAATGATGTCAAGGAACATGTCATTAGTGATGTAATATGTGAGCATTAAGCAGTGCATGGTAAGGGCGTGAGTTATAGTGACTGTGGGGCATGAGTTATAATTACTTGAGTGAACTATAACTGGTGAATTTCAGTGGTTTTGTTTGTATAAACAGTAAGTTTTATGACATTTTAACGTAGCTAACGTAGCTATAATGTCCATTTAACCTTTGGTTTTTTTCAGTGAATGTGTAAGTTTAAAAAAAAAATGTAAAGTAAGATATTATTACAATTTCTAACTATAACGTCGAAGATGTCCATAGCAGTGCATGTAGTGGAGTTGAGCACAGGTCCTGCTGCACCCAAACCCAGTGGGCTCCAAACCGCCTGCCACATACTGAATTAACATTTTTCAGGCCATAAAGTGCAGCCATAGAACCAACCACATAGGGTCCCTGCATATCAGCTGAAGAGCATACATTTCCAGCTCAGTGTGCTTTAAAATATATGGTAAGCTCTCCTGGGGTCATGGATTCAATAACCCAGGAGACTTATTGTGAATTTGTTTTTTAATGTTCCCTACAACTCTCCACAACATTAGAAAAAATAGTTGGTGGTGCCTCTGCCCCTTACAGGGGCACCACCAGGAACAAAAAATGTACTTTAAAACCCTTGCAGGGCATTATGGGGCACTCCTTCACTGGAACAATGAATAACAAAAAAGCAATTCCTGATCCTCCTTTATTATTCTTTTTATTTGTTGTTTTAACTGTTTTATTTGAAGTGTCCCTGTCCCACCGTTATTAACTTTGAAGCCATGGGAGGAGCACCTTGCTCCCCAGCCATCGTTCATACTGGGTGCCAACGGCAGCTGCCATTATTTTGTAGTGGATGCCCCAGTGGCCACCCGGTTAACTCACAACTGGCTAGTCATTGGGGGCAGTCGGGGGGCCTCACGGCCCCTGTGGCCACTGCCAGTTACCCAGCCAGCACCCTTTGCGAATGCCGGTAGGAGCCTGCTTCATTGCTTTGCTCCTGCCCGGGCAGGAGCAGCTTTCATTTTGCTCCTGCCAGGCGGGAGCAAAGTTGCGTTCACTGCCCAGAGAGTGCTGTCATGGAATAAAGGTTGCATTCCCTGCCCGCAGTATCCCGGGCAGGGAACACAGCAGTGTCCCGGGGGATGGTATCCGGGGGACACTGTTTTGATCAGACACCAGGGTATCGGGTTCCCAGGGCCAGTTTAAGGTTCGGTGCGTGGGGGCCTGACGTCTCCCTCCCCATAAAAAAAATGACAAGTGAGATGGGGTCACGGGGGCTCTCTAAGAGTCAGAGAGGTGGGCCAAACACCCCCCTCCCCAAAACTATTAGATTCCCTGGGGGATGGGGTCCCCAGAGCCTTAAAGAGGCTTGGGGAGGGAGGGCCACAGGCACCTTCCCCAGATAAAGTAATTATCCCTGGAGGATGGGGACCCAGGGGCTTCATGCACCCTTCCCAAAAAATCCATTTCACCAACCCCCCCCCCCGTACTGTGAACCATCTTAGGGGGCTTATTTTTAAGAAGGGTGGAGCCCACCTTTTTTTTAATGGTGCCACTGATCTGCTGATCCTCTGTTGCTCAGCGGCCCCGTAAAAAAAATACTTTCTTGGCCCAAGGGGGGGAGGGCGGGATGCCACTTGGATCCCCCCTAACAGGTCTAAGGGGGCAGGGTACTTTGCGGCGTTATATATACATAGTTATTGTTAGGACCACATTTCCAGAGGAAACATTTTGGCGCTGTTTGGCGAATCTTCAGAGAATTAAAAAGAAATTTCACCCACCTCAGTTTCTTTTTAGAAAGTTTTGGGGTGATCGCTGAAGCATGGGCCAAGAAAAAGGGGGGTCCCAAAATGCATTTTCTTCATGCACTTTCCATATGAAAATTGAACAGTGATACTGCAAAGACGGCTGAACGTAATTACACCAAATTTGGCAGAAAGCAAGATCTTGGTTTAAAAAGAGTGCTTTTGTGATTTTGGTGTAATTCCATTCAGTAGTTTCAGAGAAATTAAGGTTAATTAAAAATTATTGATTTTTCATACAGTAGAGAATCCACGGAGCGGCAGATCTCAAGATGAGATCTGATTGGCTGCCACCACATCAACAAAGATGTGATGGAAGCCATTTTTAGGACTCAGTGACTCAATCCCCTGTACTACAATAATTGAAAAAACATGTAAGGGGGTAGGGTAGGGATACCCTAACCCACCTAGGCCTGGTGGGGGTTCCAAAAATAGCTTTTAAAAAAAAATTGGCGCAGCAGATCTGATGCCGGTGGGCAAAAGGGATGGCGCATTGCTTTTTATGGGTAGGGGGAGCTTGCAGCCCACCTCCCCAAGCCTTCATTAGGTCCTGCGGGCCCCATCCCCGGGGGCCTGTATTTTATAAATCTGGAGGGGGCATGCAGACCCCCCCATGCCTCAACAAGGCCTATGACCCTATCCCCGGTAATGATATTTTAGAAATTGGGAGGGGGCGTGTAGCCCCCTCCCCATGCCTCAGAGAGGGCCCGGTGACCCCATCCCCCAGTGCTGGTATGTTAAAATGGGGAGGGGGCACACGGCTCCACTCACCGAGCCGTGCTATGGCCCGGTGGACCCCATCCCCTGGGGCACCATTTTTTTCTTGACCGAGAGTGCGGGCCTGGAAGTCTTCTTGTGCTCCCATGTGGCATAAGTAGAAAGCTGCTCTTGCTGGGTGGGAGCACAAAACCTTTTCCCCGCATTTCTCCCTCCATTCTCAGGCAGGGAAACACAAAATTGCTCCCGCTCGGCCGGAGCAAAAAAAAGCTGCTTCCATTGGGATGGGTACTGGCAGAGGAGCCGGCGGGGCTGTGGGGGCCTTGAGGCTACCCTGGCAGCCCCCAACATGGAAAATGCTGTTGGGCGTTCCAGGTGGGCATATGTTAGACCTGGCATCATTGGCGCGGGTCTCCCTTCCTCTTTTCGCTTCTTACCTTTTATGTTGACTGGATTTAGATGCTCTGGGCGCTGTGCCACTGCCAATCAGTGACACAGCGCGAATGCTCCCTGAGTAAAGATAACTGTATGAATTGGGATAACCATAGTTTGGATCGTTTGGTTTAACTGTCAGCCCCTAGTATCAGGGCAGCTAAGAGAGAGCTGCCGCCGCTGAGCGCTTGCCTTAATTTGAATCCTCAGAACCTTCGCTGAAACTGTGTGGGCCGCCGCAGCTAAGAGAGAGCTGCCGCCGCTGAGTGCCCGCACTTGTGTCAGCTGTGTAACATCGTGAATTGTCCTGTGGGCCGCCGCAGCTAAGAGAGCTGCCGCCGCTGAGTGCCCGCACTTGTGTCAGCTGTTGAACATCGTGAATTGTCCTGTGGGCCGCCGCAGCTAAGAGAGCTGCCGCCGCTGAATGCCCGCACTTGTGTCAGTTGTGCAACATCGTGGATTGTCCTGTGGGCTGCCGCAGCTAAGAGAGAGCTGTCGCCGCTGAGTGCCCGCACTTGTGTCCGCTGTGCATCATCGTGATTTGTCCTGTGGGTCGCCGCAGCTAAGAGAGAGCTGTCGCCGCTGAGTGCCCGCCCTTGTGTCCGCTGTGCATCATTGTGATTTGTCCTGTGAGCTGCCGCAGCTAAGAGAGAGCTGCTGCCGCGGAGTGCTCGCACCCTTGCTAACTTTGCATCATCGTGATTTGTCCTGTGAGCCGCCGCAGCTAAGAGAGAGCTGCTGCCGCGGAGTGCTCGCACCTTTGCTAACTTTGCATCACCGAGATTTGTCTTGTGAGCCTCCGCAGCTAAGAGAGAGCTGCCGCCGCTGAGTGCTCGCACCTTTGCCAACTTTGCATCATTGGGATTTGTCCTGTGGGCCGCCGCTGAGTGCTCGCACCTTTGCCCACTTTGCATCATTGGGATTTGTCCTGTGGGCCGCCGCAGCTAAGAGAGAGCTGCTGCCACTGAGTGCCCGCATCTTTGTCAACCTTGCACCATCGTGAATCGTCCCGTGGGCCGCAGCAGCTAGGAGAGCGCTGCTGCCGCTGTAAGCCCACCACGGAGCTGCACGAATAGAGTCATCGCCACCACCAGCCCGGGCCGCCGCAGCCGCGTGCTACTGCCGCTGGGAGCCCTCCTGTCCCCGAGTGCCCGAATCATTGAGAGTGCACGTTGCGGACCACTGCAATCGAGAACTGTAGTCGCTGGGAGCCCGCCTGTCACCGTCTCCGCTTCTTCGAGAAGCTACGTGCTGTGTCCCCGTCCAACGGCAGGTATCTGGTGCGCAACGGGTCGCGTAGACCCAGGCCTTGAACTCAGTCAGTGCCACGTTCTGGTGAATACGTATAGCCTTTTTAAGTCCCTACTGATTTACGTGCATTGTGACTTGTTAAAACGCTTTTGAGAGTCTCGTACTAAACCTTAGATAAAGATACTATTTTTCTAAACCTACTTGAGTTGTGTCCTTTTGTGGTGTCGTTACTGCCTTATTGTGCATGGTCATAAATGCTTCACACACTGCCTCGGAGATAGGCCTAACTGCTCGTGCTACGTTACCACAGGGTTGCGCAGGGGTTATCAAAGGGGGTAGCCCTGACTTAGGAAGAAGGGTCCCTATTTGGACAGTGGCGCCAGCCATTGCCAACTAGAGACCCCCATTTCTAACATTGGTGGCAGCGGTGGGATCAGGACTTGCATTTATGATCCACGTACAATAACTGGTAGACACCACTAGTGAGTACAGACCAAAGCGCAGACACGCGCTGATTTTTTTTTCCTCTCCAAATTTTTTCGGGTGGTTGTTTTAGTATTGAATTGTTGATCGCAGCCACGAGTACTGCTAATATGGGAAGGCCAACATCCAATGCTTCGGAGGATCTCGCCTTTGAGGAGGAAAGATTAGATACCTATACTGCCAAACAGCTGAAGTCATTTTGTAGGCAATTCGCAGTCCCCGTGATAGGTCTCTCTAGGAAGGAGGAGTACCACAAGGCGCTGAAGGCCTGGTGGGAAGCGAGAGAGTCCGCTGGGGATGAGGAAGAGAATGCTGGAGGGCAGCAGGATGATGCAGTAGAGGGGGGGGAGATAGAACACCCTCCAATCCAGGTACTAGTGTATCCCAAAGGAGCCTGACCCCAGAAGAGCTGGAGGACAGCGAGAGAGATAGGAGGCATAGTTTGGAGATGGCTAAATTGGAAGGTCAGAAGGACCTTGAGAGTAAGAAGTTAGACATTGAGAAGAATCGATTGTCATTTGAACTTGAGAAAATGAGAATGGAACATGAGAGAATTTTGAGGGAGATAGAGATCAGGGCGAGGAGTGTCCCGGTCTCCCCCTCTGGTGGCAGCATACCTTTAGTAACTCCTGAGAGTAGAGTTTATATTCCTAAGGATGTCATTAAGGATTTTCACAAGAGTGAGGATATTGGGCAATGGTTTGCCGCATATGAGATAGCAATGGTGTCCCACCGGGTCCCTGAGCAGGATTGGGGAGCAGGATTGTGGGGGCGCTTTGTGAGTGATGGTAGGGATACCCTGTTGGACCTGCCTGAGGAGAGCAGGATGGTGTATGCCCATATGAAAGAAGCTTTGATGACCCGTTATGGTTTGACCCCAGAAATGTACAGGCAGAGGTTTAGGACCTGTAAGAAGTTAGAGGTACCACGTGGATTGAATATGTGTCTTTTTCTGCAGAGCAATGGATCGCTGGGTAAAAGGTAGCAAAGTGGAAACTTTCGAGCAATTGTATGATTTGTTTGCGTGGGAGCATTTGTCCAGTAACTGTTTTCCAGAGCTACGCCAGCACCTGATTGATAGCATGCTGACTAACCCTAGGAAGCTTGCTGAGGAGGCGGACCGCTGGGTGAGCACCCGGGTCCGCAAAGGTTTTGTGGGAGACTTCGCCAGAGGTGGGCAGGGTCCCCAGCAGAAAAGTGGGGGGGACAAGGGTAAACAGAGGGAGTTCCAGAGAGTGCCCCAAAGTAATTCCCAAGGGAACCAAGCAGTGGTGTCCCAGCCTCCCCCTGAGAAGAAGCCAGTGTCCCCGACAGGTAGGCATGTCCAGAGGGGGCCACTCACTTGTTTCTAGTGTGGTCAAGTGGGCCACCGGTATTATGATCCCCAGTGTCCCCAGAGGGACCCCAATGCATCCCCTCGTGCACCACCCCGTGCACCATCCCGCCAGATTGCCAGTGTAGCCCTGGGGGGGGGAGGAAATGGAGGTCCAAGGTGGGTGGGATCCCGTAGAGTTAACCCTTGTCTCGCTTGGAGACTTCGAGAAGGTCCCTAAACCCACACTGCCGACCAACACTCAGAAGTACCGGCAGTGGGTGACCATCAATGGCCATAGGGTGGAGGCTCTCAGGGACACCGGAGCTAGTGTGACTGCTGTCAGCTCCCGGTTGGTGTCCAAAGAGCAGGTTGTCCCCCATGTATTCTGCCCGTAGTGTCAGCAGACAACTCAGAGAGCCAGTGTGAAGTGGCTCAGGTTCCCTTCGAGTGGGGGGGGGTCGCAGGAACTCTTCAAGTGGCTGTGAGGGCTGCCATGCCTGTAGACTGTATGTTGGGCAGCGATCTGGAGAACTCCCCGTGGGCTACGGTGGAGAGAAAGTCTCATTTGGAAATGTTGGGTTTGCCTGAGTGGGCGTGTGTGACCACTCGGACCATGACAGCTCAGAAGGATGTTCAGGAGGGTCTGGAGCCTGAAAGTATGGCCCAGGCCCGTGCCTCAAAGAGAAGGGATAGGGGGCGCGGGAAACTGGCCCCCGCGGTTCCCACGGTCCCAGAGGGAGCAGGTCTTGAGGGGGATGCCCTGGAACCTACAGGGGAACAAGTGGCCGAACTGGGGGACCTACTGGAGCTGACCCATTGGCAGCAGGAAGGGGGGCCCTCCAGGGAGGAATTTTTCGAGCAGCAGAGAACCTGCCCTTCTCTTGAGGGGGTGCGGCAACAGGCCGCCGACCAGGCAGTAGGTGACCAGACAGGGTCACATTGGATCTATTGGGAGAACGACCTCCTTTACAGCGAGCCTAAGGTTGCTGAGCCTGGGTCAGCCCATGTGCTGGTGGTACCCCAGCGCTTCAGGACCTTCCTACTGGGGTTGGCTCATGATGTGCCACTGGCCGGACATCTGGGGCAGACCAAGACCTTTGAGAGGCTGGTCACCCACTTCTATTGGCCCCAGATGCGCAGGAGCTCAGATGCTCACTGCAGGACGTGTGAGACTTGCCAGGCAAGTGGGAAGAGTGGGGGAAGATTAAGGCCCCTCTACAGCCCTTTCCCGTGGTGAGCACCCCATTCGAGAGAGTGGGCATTGATATTGTGGGGCCTCTGGATCCCAAGACAGCCATGGGCAACAGGTTCATCCTGGTCTTAGTGGACCATGTCACCCGGTACCCTGAAACCATCCCGCTCAGGACAGTGACGGCCCCCGTGGTGGGACGGGCACTGATGGGGATTTTCTCCCGTGTGGGATTCCCCAGAGAGGTGGTGTCCGATAGGGGAACTAACTTCATCTCCAAGTACATGGAGTCTCTGTGGGAGGAGTGTGGGGTAACGTATAAGTTCACCACTCCTTACCACCCCCAGGGTAATGGGCTGGTTGAGAGATTCAATCGGACCCTTAAGGGCATGATTATGGGCCTAGGCGAGCCCATGAGGCGTAAGTGGGATGTCCTCTTGCCATGCCTGTTGTTTGCTTACCGTGAGGTGCCACAGAAGTCCTTAGGGTTCAGTCCCTTTGAGCTGCTCTATGGTCACCCGGTAAGAGGGCCTCTGAGTCTGGTCAAGGAAGGCTGGGAGCAATCTCCCAGGAAACCTCCCCAGGATGTGTTTAGTTACATGCTGGCCTTCAGGAACCAGACTCGGCGTTTCAGGAAACTTGCTGAGGCAAACCTGGAAACCAGCCAGGAAGAGATGAAACGCTGGCACGATCAGAATGCCACTCTGATCGAGTTTCAGCCTGGACAGAAGGTTTGGGTCATGGCCCCGGTGGAGCCCTGTGCGCTCCAGGATAGGTGGACCGGCCCCTTTGAGGTGGTGGAGCGCAAGAGTCCTGTTACCTATGTGGTGGGCTTGCAGTCTCCCAGGAACCCCTTGCGGGTCCTGCATGTTAACCGCCTGAAGCCCCACTTTGAGAGGTCTGAAGTGGGCATGCTTCTGGCCACAGATGCTGGGATGGAGGAGGAGAGCGAGCCCCT
This sequence comes from Calotriton arnoldi, assembly GCA_963921515.1. NCBI lineage: Eukaryota > Metazoa > Chordata > Amphibia > Caudata > Salamandridae > Calotriton > Calotriton arnoldi. The sequence goes on along the minus strand of CAWUFW010002316.1, from coordinate 1,985,242 downwards.
TCCTGACCTCCTGTGTGCGGGGGAGCGAGATGGGTCAGTGGAGGGTGTGGTCCTCTCCACCACACTGACTCCTGAGCAGCAGGGTGATTGTCGCCACCTGTTGGGGCAATTCAGTGATCTGTTCTCCCTTGTACCTAGTGTCACTGATTGGTGTGTCCATGACGTGGACACCGGGGACAGTCCTCCCACTAAGCACAAGGCTTACCGAGTGACTGACCGGGTAAGGGCCTACATTAAGGATGAGGTTACCAAAATGTTTGCCCTTGGGGTGATTGAGTCCTCTAGCAGCCCTTGGTCCAGCCCAGTGGTCCTGGTACCAAAAGCTGCAGCGCCTGGTACCACCCTAGACCTTCGGTTCTGCGTGGACTATCGGGGCCTCAATTCAGTCACGAAGACTGATGCGCACCCCATCCCCAGAGCTGATGAGCTCATAGATCGGTTAGGGGCTGCAAAATACCTCAGCACATTTGATTTGACGTCCGGGTATTGGCAGATCGCCTTGACCGAGGGAGCAAAGGAGAGGTCAGCCTTCTCCACACCCAATGGACACTACCAGTTCCGGGTGATGCCCTTTGGAATGAAGAATGCCCCTGCCACCTTTCAGAGACTGGTCAACAGGGTGTTGGTTGGGCTGGAAGACTTCAGTGCCGCCTACCTGGATGACACTGCGGTGTTTAGTTCCTCTTGGGAGGACCACCTGCGCCACCTCTGGGAGGTATTGATGGCACTGCGGAAGGCAGGCCTCACAATCAAAGCCAGTAAGTGCCAGATTGGGCAGGGTTCTGTAGTGTATTTGGGGCACCAGGTGGGGAGCGGCCAGGTGGCGCCCCTTCAGCCCAAAATTGACACTATCCTGGCGTGGGAACCCCCCAAGACTCAGACGCAGGTGAGAGCCTTCTTAGGACTCACGGGGTACTACAGGAGGTTTGTCAAGGGATATGGCAACATTGTTGCACCCTTGACTGAGCTGACTTCTAAGAAGCAGCCAAAGAAGGTAAATTGGACTGACACCTGTCAGAACGCGTTTGACGCCCTGAAGACTGCCATGTGCACTGCACCCGTGCTTTAGGCGCCCTACTTTTCAAAGGAATTTGTTGTCCAGACAGACGCCTCAGAGCATGGTATAGGGGCTGTTCTGTCACAGATCAATGAGGAGGGACTAGACCAACCGGTAGTCTTCCTGAGTAGGAGGTTACTTTCCCGGGAACAGAGGTGGAGTGCAATTGAGCGTGAGGCATTTGCTGTGGTCTGGGCGCTGAAGAAGCTGAGACCATATCTGTTTGGGACTCACTTGCGGGTTCAGACAGACCACAGGCCCCTTAGATGGTTGATGCATATGAGGGGTGAGAATCCCAAGTTGTTGAGGTGGTCCATGTCCCTACAAAGTATGGATTTCACGGTGGAACACCGCCCCGGTACAGAACACGCCAATGCTGACGGTCTGTCCAGGTTTTTCCGCCTTAGTGATGAGAACTCCCAAGGGAATGGTTAGTTCTCCCCACATTTCAGCTGGAGGGGACGCGTGTTAGACCTGGCATCATTGGCGCGGGTCTCCCTTCCTCTTTTTGCTTCTTACCTTTTATGTTGACTGGATTTAGATGCTCTAGGCGCTGTGCCACTGCCAATCAGTGACACAGCGCGAATGCTCCCTGTGTAAAGATAACTGTATGAATTGGAATAACCATAGTTTGGCTCGTTTGGTTTACCTGTCAGCCCCTAGTATCAGTGCACTGTGTGTGCCCAGGGCTGGTAGACCAAATACTGCTGGGGGGCCTGCAGCGCTGATTTGCGCTACCCACCGAAGCGGCTTTTCAAGTATGCCTGTGTAGCATGTTCTAATAGCGAGTTACCCTCCATTTCACTGTTTACTGTTGTGAAGCCACCCGTTCTCATAGGCCTGAATGTGCAGGCTGAGTATTACATGCCTTAATCCTACCTGCCCCCAGGAACCTGATAGGAACGTCGACTTTGATATGTTTAAGCTCAGAACATTGAGATACATCTTTCAGTAAGGATTATTAGCGTAGCCCGTGTTCGAAAATGCCTCTACTAGGAACAGGGTATTTTCCGGCCTAAGCTTTCCTGTAGGCTTTGCTAGCGTGTGTATTGGCCGTCTGGTTTTGGAGCAGCAGGGCCAGCTGGGTCAGACCTGGCTGGAGAGAGAGATTGGCATCTAGAGTATGGGGAGGGGTGACTCTTTGATCCGAGCAGGGCCGTGCCTGGCAAGGTGAATGATGGCTCCATCTCCCACTGGGCGTCTGATAGCAGACCCCCAGATTCTCAAAAGGCAGGATGTCGCCTCGTAAACCAAGTGCTCCCCGACCCCACCGAACTGGTTCTGGCTGGATGCAGTGATTTGTGACTGCAGAGAACAAAGACTTTTTAGGTATAAAACGCTACGCTGAAACCTGGTGCGGTGTGTTCCTTCTGGATGTCAAGACGAAACTCTGTCCAAGCGGACAGAGGAAAGGACTTTGAAACTTTCACCAAGCTTGCTGAAGAAACTACCCAAGGGCCTGAATTGAGAGCGCCTCCTGCTGAAGTCTCAGGGACATTAGACTTCACCCTGTCAGCCGCCTGAATTCCTGTGCTAGGGATTCTACTTGCAGGTGAGGCCTCCGTCGAGTAATCCGGAACCTCTAGTTCTACTGTGAGGAACGCGGACTGGTAACCCTTGTGAACTCTGTGTGTGGGCCGCCGCAGCTAAGAGAGAGCTGCCGCCGCTGAGCGCACGTCTTAATTTGAATCCTCAGAACCTTCGCTGAAACTGTGTGGGCCGCCGCAGCTAAGAGAGAGCTGCCGCCGCTGAGTGCCCACACTTGTGTCAGCTGTGCAACATCGTGAATTGTCCTGTGGGCCGCCGCAGCTAAGAGAGCTGTCACCGCTGAGTGCCCACACTTGTGTCCGCTGTGCATCATCGTGATTTGTCCTGTGGGTCGCCGCAGCTAAGAGAGAGCTGTCGCCGCTGAGTGCCCGCCCTTGTGTCCGCTGTGCATAATCGTGATTTGTCCTGTGAGCCGCCGCAGCTAAGAGAGAGCTGCTGCCGCGGAGTGCTCGCACCCTTGCTAACTTTGCATCATCGTGATTTGTCCTGTGAGCCGCTGCAGCTAAGAGAGAGCTGCTGCCGCGGAGTTCTCGCACCTTTGCTAACTTTGCATCACCGAGATTTGTTCTGTGAGCCGCCGCAGCTGAGAGAGAGCTGCCGCCGCTGAGTGCTCGCACCTTTGCCAACTTTGCATCATTGGGATTTGTCCTGTGGGCCGTCGCAGCTAAGAGAGAGCTGCCGCGCTGAGTGCTCGCACCTTTGCCCACTTTGCATCATTGGGATTTGTCCTGAAGGCCGCCGCAGCTAAGAGAGAGCTGCTGCCGCTGAGTGCCCGCATCTTTGTCAACCTTGCACCATCGTGAATCGTCCCGTGGGCCGCCGCAGCTAGGAGAGCGCTGCTGACGTTGTGAGCCCACCACGGAGCTGCACGACGAGAGTCATCGCCACCACCAGCCCGGGCCGCCGCAGCCGCGTGCTGCTGCCGCTGGGAGCCCGCCTGTCCCTGAGTGCCGGAATCATTGTGAGTGCACGTTGCGGACCACTGCAATCGAGAACTGTGGTCGCTGGGAGCCCGCCTGTCACCGTCTCTGCTTCTTCGAGAAGCTACGTGCTGTGTCCCCGTCCAACGGCAGGTATCTGGTGCGCAACGGGTCGCGTAGACTCAGGCCTTGAACTCAGTCAGTGCCACGTTCTGGTGAATATGTATTGCCTTTTTAAGTCCCTACTGATTTACGTGCATTGTGACTGGTTAAAACGCTTTTGAGAGTCTCGTACTAAACCTTAGATAAATATACTATTTTTCTATACCTACTTGAGTTGTGTCCTTTTGTGGTGTCATTACTGCCTTATTGTACATGGTCATAAATGCTTCACACACTGCCTCTGAGATAGGCCTACCTGCTCGTGCTACGTTACCACAGAATTGAGCAGGGGTTATCAAAGGGGGTAGCCCACTTGCCCTGACTTAGAAAGAAGGGTCCCTATTTGGACAGTGGCGCCAGCCATTGCCAACTAGAGACCCCCATTTCTAACAGCATATATAAAAAAAACTTGTTGCCGGCTCCTGCGCGATCCATGGGCCACTTGCAGGGACCCAGTTGTGCCGTGGGGGCCTTGGGCTTCCCCGCAGCACCCAACAAAAATTAAAGATGTGGGTGTCCGGAGGGGGCACCAGGACACGCAAAAAACAATAAACAAAAAATTAAAGACTAACAAATGAGCGGCATTTATTTTTCCCTGCTCCAAGCAAGGAGCCCTCCAGAATGTCATGCAAGGGCTTTTTATTGATTTGTTTTTAGCCTGGTGGTGCCCCTGCCCATGGGCAGAGGCACCACCAAGCATTTGTTTAATGTTGTACGGGGCTGCAAGGAGTGCAACCTCCTCCTAGCAACATTAAAAAAAACAGCAAGGCTCCTGGGTCATTAAATCCATGACCCCCAAGAGAGCTTACCGTATGTTTTTTTAAAGCACTCTTACCTGCAGCTTTATGCTCCTCAGCTGGAGTGCAGGGACCTGTTGTGGTTGTTTTGAAAGCTTCATGTTGTGGGCTAAAAACTGTTAATATTAAGGTTCAAAGAAATGTTCATGATTTTTAAAAAAATAAATAAAATGATTACATTTTAATGCTGATCACTTTTATTAAACATTGCACTGTGTGAATATTGAAATATACATTTGATTAAAATTATTGATGATTTTTGACAAAAACAATAGGTTGGCTTTATACATGTTGATATGCTGACCCCTTCATAAAGCTAATAGGCTCACTTTTTATATTTTTGCGCTCTGACCCCTTGACAAAGTCAGTAGGTGTGCCTTATTTAAAATGGCATCCTTTTTATTGTAACATCACATAGTCAGCTGTAGGTGCCCGAGGGAATTTGGGTACCAGGCCCTGTGCCCACCCCCCAACTGCACTCAGCCTTTGGCTGCACGCAGTGGGGGTTTGGCGCAGGGCCTGGCACCCAACCTCTCACTGTGCTTGTTCTGAGCTCAGCCCCCTGATATCTATGGCACAGAGCAGACAGGCATACCTTACAGCAATGTGTAAATGATTTATGCAGTACCAAACCAGTATTAAAGTCAAAATGCAAAACAATAATAATCCCAAATCCAAATTACAAACATAGAGTAAAATGTAATGAGCAAAATAACATGACATGACAATAATCCAATAAGGGGAACCAGAGATATGAATTTTAAAAGTTTCAAGAAGAAACAGCTCCAAACAACACAAATCACCAATAATAGTCAATGGTCGTGGTAGACCGGGACCTAGGCACAAATGGGGGCAGACCATGATGACATTAGGGTCGGATACAGCAGGTTTATTCTGGTCAAAGATTTTACCTTCTGACTCAGTCCTTTAAGTCCCAAACCACCACAAGAGTATACTTCTAAAGTCCCCCGGCACATCAGGTGAAGTGCTTAGGGACTCACAGAGTATCAGGCAGAGGTTCAGTCTAGTTGCCAATGGTCAGCTGGGCAGTTGCAGGAAAGGCCTCTTGTAGCTTGCTTGATCCCTGTAACTTAAACAGGAGTCATCTTATGACCCTTGGATTCCACTTTGTCCTGGGTACAAAAGGGATCAGTCCCAGTACTTCAGGACTCCTCTCAGGTCACAGACAGCAGGTCTAGTCTGCTTTATTTCGTCCTCGGGTCCAGCAGTATTCTGAAGTGGGTGCCTGGAGATACCACATTTATGCCTGGCATGAGCTAGTAGGTGGAAATTACTTCTAGGCACACCCAAACCAATGGGGTAAATGTTCCCCAGGCCAACCCTACTCACATTGGGCATTTTAGAGATTGCAAAAGTCTTTATCCACACTAAAGGTGGGGGCTGGGGGTGTAATTGTGGGGATTGCTCTATGTTAATCTTAGTGTCCCCTACATCTAACACTAACATCCAGTTTTAAGCAGCCACTAGATCTACAACAAACCTGGAGACAGAAGTCTGCTAGGTCAAATATAGGATTCGCCAACAACCAGACCTGGACACACAAGAATTGTCTTGGTATCTAGTTCACTTCCTTTCAAGTGCCCCCCTAAGTGTTATATGTAAAACTCAGAGACAGACTTCCAGTAGGATAATAGCAGGATTCGTTAGCACCCAGACAGTGAATACACAGGATTTGTCTTGGCATGCTGGCATCCTGTTCACTTCCTTGAGTAGCTCAGCAGACCTGTCAAGCAGAATTTGACACTATGCTGTGAAAAGGAGGCACACAGCATCCCTCCTGCATATTCTGTGAGGTTCAGAGCAGTAATCTCTGCCCGTTCCGGTCAGGCTGTTGTTTGCTCCTGGTTGGCATTTCACACCTCCTTCACACCTATTCAAGTGCTAATCACTGGTTGAGAGAAGCTGGAGAGCAAATGCAAATTAGCCTCCAGGGACTTATTAAAGATCCAACTTCACCACTGAATGGAATTTTTTAGTAACCATTAAAAATAGTTGTTTAATTATTTTCGAGCTAGTCCCTTTTCTGAGATACAGTACTAGTATTTTAATCTGCATTCTAGTTTTCTCTATGGGCCAGCCAGGCTTTCAACAGTGAAAATAGCTTTTGGGTGGCAGTCAATGTAAGGACATGTTCACTTTAAATTTCTACATTTCCTGCTTTTAAATACCATGCACACTGCCTAGTGGGCTACAAGGCTTACATAGGGGTAACTTATTAATATTTTAAAAGAAGGTTTTTACCTATCAAAAAGGGGTTATTTTGACAGGTCAAATTGCAGTTTTTATACTGCTGCAGTGGAAGGCCTGAAGCTATTTTTACGCTGCCACTGTAGTGAAAAGCACAATAGGGGCCTCAGTCCAGTAGTGGAGCTTAAGTTCAGGGCCCTGGGTACACTTTGTACCATATACTATAGACTTATAGACAAGTTAAATATATCAATTATATATTTTAAAAGTGGGTGAGCCAACCAGTTAACAGGGAGAGCAAAGCTAGAGCTGATTCAAACGTCTAGCTTGGCCCCAAGAGCTCGTGCACAATCCGAGCTGTGAAATTATCTGGTATAAAAATCATGCAAAAAACATAATGTAAAAATACAACAAAATCTCTTGAAATGTCAAAAACGTGTATTTATTCAATTCACAGAAGTGTTTCACCTTATTACATCAGATTACATCACTGCATTGAAAAGTCTTTATTAAAAGTGATAGCTTTTAAATATCAACTTAGAAAAATCCTGAAACCCCTTCCATCTGTGGCAATGACATTAGCAAACTAAGCACCAAAATCACTTGTAATTAAGGCTCCCAGTTTTCAGTTTTTACACATTTTTACAAATAAATATAGGCAGAACATAGGATGTTTTTTGTCTCTATTTATTTTTAAAACCATTAAAATACAGATAATTGGGCTTCTTTTGAGCGATTGTTTATGTTCATAAAAACCAGGCCAATAGCTGTGCAGCTTGACAGCATTGGGAGATTTCCTTAATTAGGTTGAGATTTCCTTAAATAACTCCATATCTCAACATTTATTTGTGTTATAATGCTTATTTCTTTCGTTTGGGTGTTTTATTATATTTGGCTTTTTAATGTGCTCAAACCAGAAAGGCGGCAAAGTATGTATGCACATTTATCAGTTTAATAAACATGGGAATATACAAGTTACAACTTCATTTGTTCACAACCTCAACATAAATATGAATAAATACGGATTTGATAGACAAAAAATAAATGTGAATAAATACAGACAGAAATGTTCAAGAAATAAGTACCATAAAACTGGGAGCCCTACCTGTAATGTATAACCCTAATTTGGATTAGATTCTTATTCTTGATAATGCAACACTATAATCGCTGGGCCAACCATCCACAAATCTCTATTTTTTTACCCTTAATTTCTCAAAATCGGCTGGGCAGATCTACACCAAATCCCAAAAAAAGCAAGTTTTCTGTGTAAAGTTGTGGTGTAATTATGTTCAACCGTCTTTACTGTAGCACTGTCTAAAATTTCCTATAGGAAATTGCATAGAGAAACACTTTTAGGAACCTCCCATTTTCTCAGCCTCCACTTGACAGATCACGCCAAAACGTCTCAGGAAGGAGCTCAGGTGGATGAAATTTTGAAACGTTTCGTGAAGGTTTGTCAAATAGCACCAAAGTTATTAGCAAAGGTTATTGTCAAAGTAACTAGTAAAATAAAAAATGCTCATATATATATATATATATATATATATATATAGCTACCAAAAAAAACAAAGGTTAGAGTAGCGTTATGGTTAGATGTAATAAAAATATCTGTTTTTGTTTAAAAAAAAAAAAAACTTAGAAATTCGCTGAAAAAGACAAAGGTTGTGAACTAAACCAAGCACAGTAATTCACCAGTTATAGTTAGCAGTGCTAACTATAACTTAAGGCCCCACCATGAATGCTTACGACCTCACATATGACATCACTGGTGACATGTTCAATGACATCATTTATGACATCACTGATGACATCTCAAATGGCATCATTGATGACATCACTGATGAATTATCCAAACTTCACTTTCAAATATATTGCTTTATAAATGAGTATAACATTAAAGACCTGACAGTAAGTGCAAAATAGCTCTACTTCTTTTTGGAATTCTCTTTCTCATTGGTCTTTTAGCAGCTGGTGATTCACTTTCATTATTCTTTGAGTAAACTTCAATTACTTTAGATTCTTTATTGCTTGGCTTGAGTCTTTCATTCTGACTGTGTTTTCTTTTGCAACTGTTTCCAGTGACTTAGTTGTATCAGTCCTTGCATCTTTTCCTGTGACTTGTCCCAAGTCTTCTCCACTCACGTATTCATTCGAAGTCTGATCAGTATCATTGGCACAATTTGCTGTGACCTGTATCCTTTCTCTGGGGGTTCTTGTGACTCAGATTTTCAACTGGAGACTTTCACTGTTTGGATCAGAGACTATTTTGTCTTGCTGCCACTTTGATATGAAAACAGCTCTGGACTCTGGCCCTCATTCTGAAACTGGCCACTAGTAACTTCACCAGAATTTTCACTTTCATCAACAGAACATTTTCCAAACTCTTGTTAAGAAATTTGATTCTGAGATAAGCCTGCCAACCTGTATTGGGACAGATTGTGGCTCTCACATTAAAATGAGATTTTACAACTGATTTGTACAGCTCTCCAAATTGACCAGCAGTTCCATTGTAGTTACCATCCTCAATCTTTTGGAATAGTTGAGAGGATGAATGAAATCATAAAAAACAAACTGGTATGTGCTTCTACTAGTTTGAAATGGCTAGATACTCTTTCTCTTGTCTTGATGAGTATCAGAAGTGCTCCTGATAAAAACACTGGTCTCTCATCCTATGAAGTCAAAACATCAATATCTAAACGGCAGGACTATTGGCTTTGTCAGGAGGTCCGGACATCAATAAACATAAAGCAGACCTATTGGTTTTGTTAAAGGGTAACCACATTAATAAATTAGTCCCATACCATATTTTACCACTAAAACCAATAGAATCAATAACTACAATCAAAAACATTAATTATTAAAACACACAGAGCGAAGTTCATTAATAGTAATTGCTACTAAAATATTTTAAATACAACACTCCTATGGCTTCAGAGCACACCAGCATGGTCTGGCTTTACTACAATTTAAAAGCAATGCAGTGTCAAGTGGAAAGGAAACATGCCTAGTATTATATATTAGCTAAGTCACCCCAAAAGTGTGGCTTCTATGCCCACAGGGATGGGTGCTTAATATATAGAAATGGGGCATAGTGAGTATCAAGAAAAAGTGTGTCCATATGTGACAAGCCACAATTTCCAGGAAAAGGTCAGGTTATGAATAAAAGTTGCTTTATTGTATTTTAGTTTAGTGACTATAGATTTTTAAATAAGTTAGTAGAAAGTAAAGTATACTTTATGCTCCTGTCTGTAAACTGGTTTAGAACTGGTTTGTCTCATAGTCCTATTCCAAAGACTGAATTCACATTGCTTGCTGGCTCTTAATGACCCTCCTTCTAAGAGACAATGGTTCGGTCTCCGGCAGCAGGATGGTGGGAGAGGGGGTTGACAGGAGTTACTTGGCCAGGAATAGGCATCTGGGAAGGGGGTAGAAGCAATGGGCAACACAAAGGGCATCTTTCTCAATTCTTGCTTTTGAAATGGAGATCCCAAATTGGGCTCTTCCGAATTCAACCCATTCATGCGCAGAGCCATCCTAGACTTTCTTCCTCTGTTCCCAGCATTAGGCAAAACCAGTTCTAGCACTGGAAGAGGGGAGAAAACCTCAACTCTATAGGTGAGTGGCTAGATAGAGGGACAAGCAGTTAGAAGACGTCTAGGGCCATTTAAGGTGAGAGGTTCTGGGAAGGTTTGCAGTAAATTAAGAAATGAAGTGCAGAAAAAGCATGTGTCAGTTCTGTGAGAACGTTTACAGGGCTGCTTGTGAGGAATTCTCCATTCACTTCCTAGTGCAAAACATCGTATTGGGATCTCACTACTACCTCCTCAAAACATTCCTGTACCTGGGAAGACATCATTTGAAGAACAGAAGACCCCATTTGTCAGCAGTCAGAAAGCATTAACCTTGTATCATGGATCCATTTGGAACAATGCACTCTTTCACCCTTACTATAGATTTTTTTAAAGTGATGGATGCAATGCTTGAAATAATCTCAGCCTCTAGTAATTACTCTAGGCTGTGTCCCAATCCATTGTTGTTTAACTTGACTCTCTCTGCACCTCTTTGTCATCACCCTGTTCCTGGGTCACATGACTGGGTGTGGTTGGCAGTTTGACTTTGTTTATTCTTCCTAGACAGTCACACAATAGAGGGATTAGGTGTGCCTTCATGGACCATCACTGGCCCATCCATGCCCATTTCATCTGAATAGGCTGTGCTCTGCCTTCGCACAAAGGACATTGTTCATGCAGCCAAATTGCAGCCAGGGCAGGAGAAGTAAAAAACTTCAAGGACTTCAAAGGAAGATCTCTAGAAACTTTTCCTTCTTCAAAAAGGTACCAGGTATAAACCTAGGACCCTCACACCCACTCTTCTATTCACTTTCTGGACCTGTCGAAGGATTCTCGAAGGACAGGTCTGCTGCACCTAGAAGAACTGGTTTGCTGACTGAAGTCTTCCTTGAACCGTCAGAGGCCTGCCCTGCTACTTGAACCCTGTTCATTTTCTTGAACCCAAGACTACTAGAGTTACTTCAAGGGCTAGTTGGCTGGCCTCCTGATCAGAGTCTCAGGGACAGAAAAGGCTCCAACCATCTTGAACCCGCACCTGGACCCAGCCTGAGTGAGTCCTGACCCCCAAGTGGTTCCCCTCCTGTCCTGAACTCTTGGTGGTGTTAAAGGTGCCCATATAGCCAAAATCCAAAACTTGGGACTTAGAAAAAAACATTTTTGGCTCAAAACTGCTCTGAGATCCTAGAGGAGACTGGGACCAACCCGCTTGTCTATCCGCCCAAAATACATGGCCGCTCAGTCAGACTTTGTGTTAGCTCCCACTACATCCTTCTCTGCAGCAGCAAATACTGTTCAACAGTCCTTCGCCAAGGGGGCATCTGGGCTCGTGGAACTCTCGCCAGCTGCATCCTTCAGCTTCGTCCCGCTGGAAACTTTTGACTTAAAAAAAAGAGACCAAGTCCAAATGTAGAAATCTTCACCGCAAATTCGCATAATGGCTTCCCGATGATGACGCCTCATCCACAAACACCGCCTGCAGCCTTGCCCCACTAAACTTTACCTTCTGAGAACATTTTCTTCACAATTTCTTCTAAGTCTTAATGTAAATGCCAACCAGACCCAATCCACTTCTTGTATCCGACTCACGCTCCATTGAGGTTGGCCATAGTTTTTGACTTTGACTCTGTCTTGCGTGACTAGATATTCTTGGTTGGTGCTTTGATCTTAAAGGAAACACTAGTTTTTACCTTAAACTTACAAAATTCATAACTCCGGTCCTACTGATTGGATTTTTGTTGTTTTAGTGTCAAATAATTTATTAACATTTCTCTATTTTTCTAAATTGGTGTAGGATTTTTCTTGTGTTGTGTTTTTCACTTTATTACCGCTCATGTGATGCATAAATAATTTACTCATTGTCTTAAGTTAAGCCTCACTGCTTTTGTGCCAAGCTACCAAGCGTTAAGCACAGGTCAATTTTGTGGTTCACCCTGCTGGGGATTGTGGCTGTTGCTTGAACTCTGTTCCTACTGATTTGACTAACTACCGCCCTATTTCCCTACTCCCTTCGTTGGCTAAGTTATTGGAAAAATATATCAACTATCAATTGACAACCTATCTTGAAATTAACAGACTATTATTCAGCTCACTCTAGTCTGGCTTTAGACCCATTCACAGTACAGAGACAGCCTTGCTTGCGGTCACTGACCATATTAAAAGTTCGCTTGACGCTAATGTCCCGACAATATTGATTTTGTTAGATCTGTCAGCGGCATTTGATATGGTGTATCACCTCCGACTTCTCGACAGACTCCATGATCTAGGGATTCAAGGAATGGCCCTTAAATAGTTAGCGGATTTCCTGTCACAAAGATCCCAAACGATCATCCTCGGCCACTATTGGTCCATAACGATGCCACTGACCTATGGAGTTTCCCAGGGCTCTTGTTTGAGCCCTACGCTTTTTTGTTGTCAAAATCTGTTTATTGAATGATTTGTTTTTCACAGATTACAAACATTGCATAAAGAACCAGAACCATAGTGTGTTCGGGCTTTCTCAACAGGTGCACGTACCAGTCCTTAGATAGCTAAAGGAAAAATCACAGTTTCACATTACATTGGTGAACAGCACCTGCATCATATCCTATCGAGGAGTTCTTGCACTGTTGCGATAAGTAGGCCTAATATCTCCCATGCAGTACAAGTGCCAACCCCCTGTATAACATCTGTAGAGGTGAACGCCTTCGGTGGGTGGACAACTAGCACCCAAGTGGGTAAGTAAGATTGCCTACACACAACAACAAGAAAATGTAAAGAAAAAGGAATTCAAAGCAAAATTAAAAACCAACAACAACCATACCCAGGGAGGTTCGTGAGGCAGTGCTCTGAGCTAGAGAGGGGGGAAGAAAGCCAGATCCGAGCGGGGGCTGCCCGTGGCCAGCACGGGATACAACTGTAATCTGGGCCCCATAGTCGCGGGCACCCCCTCGCGAGGAAGCGAAGCGTGGCTAAATCAGGAAGAGATGTAAAGCCCTTAATCTTGGACTACAGGCAAACAGGGGGAGTCCCTCTGAGAGGTAGCTGACCAGAGGGCTCCAGACATAGTCAAAGCCCTTCCGGGAATCATCAGCTATGTCCAACAGGCGCTCCAACGCCAGCGCTCTCCAAAGGCGGGCATGCCACTGGGTGAGCGAAGGGGCCTCGGGCTTCTTCCAGGCTGCGGCTATAGCCATCTTCGCTGCACCCAAGCACAACCACATGATGGATCGATCCCCATGCGTCTGATATTTGAGCAGTGGATCGCGGATTCCCAACAAAACATGTTCCATAGATTCCCCAATAAGGTAACCCAATATGAGCTTGATGTGGGCGAGAATCTCTTTCCAAAAGGTCTGTATAACCGGGCAGTCCCACCAGATGTGTTTAAAATCTCCCAGCAAACCAAATCCCCAAACCAACATCGGTCAGAAGTGCCCAGGAAGATGGAGCGCAGTTTGTGTGGGTGGAGATACCAATCGTATAGCGCTTTATAGTGGGCTTCTCTGAGATGCATGGAACGATTAAACTTCGCTATATCTTTATATAGGGAGTCCCATTGTTTCTCCGAGGGTGATGACTGAAGCATGTCCCCCCAGAATACTCTATGACGTTGTGCGCGATGTGGAGACAGTGTGAGTAGTAAGGTATAAAGAAATGAAATACACCCCCTTCCCGTGGTGCCGGACTGGACACATTTTTCTATTGGGAGGTATTCCCTAGTGGCCGCCTGGCGAAACTGTGGCTGTTGAACCCAGTGAACCAATTGCCTGTAATGGTAGAGCTCAGTTTGCGGGAGGTGAAAGCGGGACATGCAGTCTTTGAAGGAGCGTATTTTATCGCCTTGGAAGAGATCCGATATCATAAGGCATCCCCCTTCTCTCCATAGATCAAAGGGCCCTTCTTGGATAGCCGGAGGGAAGGCCTTAGTAAAGTGAATGGGAGTGTAGGGGGACGGGAACGAGGTCAGAGGCAGTGTTTTGGTTACCATGTCCCACACCTGGAGAGCAGTGGAGGTAGGGACACTTAAGTATGCGTTGGCGGACCTGTCTGATTTGTGTCTCCAGGGTAGATCCAGATAGTTCTCCCCGTCACCTGCCTATCGATGTGGAGCCATAACTTGTCCGACTCCCTAAGTGACCATTCGCTCAGTACTCGCAGTTGGGCAGCCCTATAATAAGTTAAAAGTCCGGAAGGGCCAGGACCCCTTTAGCCCGTGCCCTCGACAATAGGTGGTAGGAGAGCCGCGCTCGCTTACCTTGCCAAATAAATTTAAGCAGCATGGTTTTCAAGTCTGGAAAGAGATTCTTATCTGGCGGGATGGGGAGTCCCTGGAAGAGGTAGAGCAGACGAGGCAATACATTCATTTTAATCGTATTGATCCTGCCTATCCACGAGAGATAGGCAGCACTCCATTTTTTAAAGTCAACTTCTAGCTGTCTGATTAGGGGTGGAAAGTTGGCCTTATATAAGTCAGCGAGTTTGGGGGTAATTTGGACCCCTAGATATGTGATGGCTTTACAGGCCCATTGGAAAGGAGACGTTCCTTCCAACAGTTTCTGAGTCTCCGCAGGCAGGGTAAGATTTAGAATGAAAGATTTAGGGGGGGTTGACTTTGAAGCCAGATACAGCTTCAAATTGCACCAGCTCCCGGCCAATTTCAGAGAGGGAGGTGACTGGGTTGTTAAGCGGTTGCAGGACATTGTCCGCAAACAGGGCTATTTTATGGTCATCAGTCCCGAATCTAATCCAGCTAATCTTCTGGTTTGCCCGCACCCGTGCCGCAAAGGGTTCGATGCTGAGGGCAAAGAGCAGTGGGGATAAAGTGCAGCCCTGTCTAGCCCCTCTCGCTAAGTTAAAAAAGTCAGAGGCCACCCCATTTACCAAAACCCGGGATCTAGGGGCACCAAAATTAGCTTGGATCATCCCTATAAAGGCCTCACAGAATCTGAATCGGCGCAGAGAGAGCCTCAAAAAGGTCCAATCAACTCGGTCGAAGGCTTTCTCTGCGTTGAGTGAAAGCAAAGCAGCCGGGATTCATTTCTTGTGGGCCTTATCAATAAGGTGAAAGATGCGTCTGAGGTTATCGTGAGTTTGGCGCCCCTTAATAAACCCCGACTGGTCAGGATGTATGAGGTCAGGGAGAAATTTCTCGAGTCTAGTGGCCAGAATTTTGGAGTAGAGTTTTGCATCTAAGTTGAGGAGGGCGATGGGGCGGTAAGATGAGCATTTTTGCGGGTCTTTTCCCGGTTTTGGGATGATAGAAATCAGGGCTTCACCCATGGTCGGCGACACCGCCTGCTGAGTCGCGATAGCGTTAAACAACGTGGTGAGGTAAGGGGTCAAGTCAGCTGAGAAAGTGCGGTAAAAGTGAGCCGTAAACCCGTCAGGCCCTGGTGCTTTATGTCGTTTTAGGGAGTCAATAGCAGCCTGGACCTCCTCTACAGTGATCGCCCCGCCCAAGCTATCATTGGCGGAAGCAGATACACGGGGGAGATCCAAAGCGGCAAGGTATTGTGTTTGCTCAGGTTCCCTGAGGGTATCAGCCTGGTACAGTGTGCGGTAAAAGTCGTGAAATGCCCGTGCTTTCCCCTCTTCACTAACGTGTGTCGTGCCATGTTCGTCGATAATTTGCTTTACAAATTCTGTCTCTTGTTTGACCCGTAATTGTTTGGCCAGTAGTGTGCCCACCTTGTCCCTCCCCACGTACCCTCGGGCCTGGAGTCTCAGGAGTGTTTTCTCTGCTCTGTTTGTATAGATAGCGTTAAGTTTCCCCCTCAGGGCCGTGACCCTTCTCAGAGTTGGGGCCGACGGGGTGGCCTTGTGAATTTTCTCCGCCTCTAAGAGCTCCTGCTCTAAGTCTAGCTGCTCCTTAGTCTGGAGTCTTCTGAGGGAAGTGGGTAGGGAAATGCAGTGGCCTCGCATATGCGCTTTGAACGCATCCCAGTTGTTTGTCGGGGACGTGTCCGCTGGGTCATTGAGAAGGATGAAATCCCTGATTGCTTTGCGGAGGTCATCTCGAAGCAATCGATCTTGACATAAGACCTCAGGAAAGTACCACCTGGACAGTTTGGATCTTGGGGCCGGCCAGTCTAAGAGGCAGGTCAGGGGAGCATGGTCTGAAAGAGCCATAGGAAGGAGAAGGGAGGTTGTGACTGAGTGTAAGAGCGATTGGCTGAGAAAGATGTGGTCAATTCGCGAGTATGATCTGTGGACATGGGAGAAGAAGGAAAAGTCCCTCACAGTCGGGTTAAGGCGCCTCCAGACATCAATTAGGCCTAGCTGTTGCAGTGATTGTTTGAGTGGCATAGGGAACACTCCCCCCAGCTCTGAGGGCATGTGTCGTATCCACCTGTGGATCCCAGACGAGGTTGAAATCCCCCATGACAATCAGATCCCCCTCCGAAAAACCCACTAGGGAATCTAAAAAGGAAGAGATGAAGTCTGCCTGCCCAGTGTTGGGGGCATACATGGAAGCTATTGTACAGGCCCTGCCCATTAATGAGCCCTTTACCATAATGAATCTGCCCTCCCTATCCCTCTGTGTGGCCTCATGGAAGAAGTGGGCTGAGGTATGAAAGAGAAGTGCGACCCCATTTTGCTTTTTGGTATTAGTGGCCTGGAAGATCAGAGGGAAGTGTCTATGTTTAAGCCTATGCTCCTCTCCCCTCTTGATATGGGATTCCTGGACCGCCACCACTTGCGGGCCCTGGTCCCCTAAATTTTTCCAGAAGCGTTGACGCTTGTTAGGGGAATTAAGGCCCCGGACATTCCATGAGAAAAGTTTAACCCCCATCCCTCCTCCCGTGACCAGACATGCAAAAGAAGGGCCCCCCCTCACCCCCTCCCCCATCCCCTTCACGCTGCCATCCCTGGGTAACACAAACATGAACACATTCGGAACAATAAAAAACAAAATTTGCACGAAGTTCAGCGCAAACCCTAAGGTCTGCGTCTTCAGGTGATCGTTGGGGCAGGACCGTTCCCGCACCTAGAGATCCGCAGGAAGTTCAAAATGACCGTTGCTCTGGAGGCTCTCGAGTTAGAGCAAGCCCAAAGGGCCACCCGTGTTCGACCATACGACCAGGCGAGAACCTCACAGCACCCCCCCAGAGTCACATACCGGGGGTGCCCGCTTTCCGGCGCACAGCAGGCCCCCTTCCGCAGGTCGGCAGGGTCTCAGTTCAGGAACCTACAAAAGGAGAGATCAGTCGCCGCAGCACAGCGTTCCAAGGCAGACAGATGGGCGAAGCAGTGTTTGCACAGTCCGTTCAAGGCGTCTTTTTGCCAGAGCCAGAAGCCATCTGCCAGCCTCCGGTGGCTCCTCGGCCCCTCCGCCTACCCCCGGCTTCTTCTTGTGATGTAGGGCTTTTCCGCGGCGACGAATGGTCTAGCCCTAGCAAGGCTGCCGCCCCCTCGACCTCGGAGAAGTGGTGTTGTTTGTTGTTGAAGGAGAAGGCAAGGCCGAAGGGGTATGTTCAGCGGTACTTAATTTGTCTCTCTCGCAGTGCGGTGGTAATGAGGCGGAATTGTTGGCGCCTCATCAATGTGGCTTGGGCGACGTCCTGGAATAGTGCGCAGGACCCCCCCAGGTAGTCGATTGTGTCGCGCTCTCGTGCTTTGCGGAGAACCAGTTCCTTGATTTTGAAGGAGGCGAACTTAGCCAGGATGTCCCTCGGCCGTTGATTCTTTCCCTACTGGGCCGGTCCCACGCTATGGACACGCTCCAGACGAATTGTCGGGGAGTCCTCCCCAACGATGCTGGTGAAAAGACCCACCATGTACTGCTCCAGATCAGCTCCTTCGCGTCCCTCCTCCAAGCCGCGCACCCTAATGTTCTTCCGCCTAGAGCGGTTTTCTAGATCTTCGCACTTAAGGAGTGCGGAGTTCAATTGCGCTGCAAGGGCCTTGGACCCTTCCTCAAGTGGCTGGAGTCGGTCTTCGAGGCTCTGGCATGTCGCCTCGAGGTCGAGGGTGCGGGTTCCCACGGAGTCCACATCTGTCCGCAAATCACTAAGTTTGGAGCTCATCTCTGACTTAAAGGCATCAAAGGAGGCGTTTATATCTGCCTTAATGTCGTCACGCAGTTCTTTTTTGAAGTCTCTGAGCGTCACCAGGAGGTTTTCACGAGTGAGCGCCATCCCCCCCGCCGCCCGATTGCGCTCTTGCTCCGGCCCGTCCCCCGCGTTGGAGGACCCAAAATAGCTTGAAACCTTGTTGGGCTGTGGTTTTTTGGGAGGCATGTGGGCAACTCCTGGCCCGAGACTGCGCTCTGGAGTGCACGTGGCCCACACGCACTAACGACTGGCGTTCTTCGTCGTGCGCTCAGCTGGGTGAGCTCCTGGACATAGGCCCCCCTTCTGCCCTCAAGTGCACCCCCTGATGCTTCCAAATAATATATCTGTAGAGTGTTCATTCAGTTGTGCAGCCCCAGGGGGGATCGCTTGTGTAGGAGGCACTATAATCCGGGCCTCAGGACGCCATTTTAAGGTCAGGCATAAGGATCAGGCAGCTTCCTCTGAGGTCTCCAGCCCGCTTGTTACCCCCAAAAATCCATTCAGGACCCTCCAAGACGTCCCCGGATCAGTGCGCTCTGTGTGGAGAAGGGAAGCTACTCAGTAAGTGTCTGGGGGGGGGCCATCTCGCTGCAGGGAGGAAGGAAGATTCTCTCACTGGCTCAGCAGGGACCGATAAAGCCTCATAGGCTACCCACGTTGCGATCACAGCAGCCGGGGCTCCGACTCGCCCCCGCAGCCGCCCGCGTGTAGCTGGCTCACTTCGCTGCTCTGGTGGGCCCCTCAGCTCCGGGGCAGCACTCCGGTGTGTCCGCCATCTTACGCTTGTCACTGCTCATCAGGGAGCCTCGTCCAGTTGCTTCCGACGCTTCGTCCCCGCAGTCGGGTGTTCAGTCGGGACTTCTGGAACAAGGGGAAAGGCCGCCGAAGCCCCTTCCCTCTGGCCGCCAGGTTGGTGACGCTTGCAGCAGCCGAGCGAAACCAGACTCTCTCCGTTCGGGCCATCTGCGCGAGCCTGGATGCCAATATTGATAATTAAGCGGACTCCGGTGCGGGAGTCGAGCAGAGTTACGTCCCCGCGGCCATGATGGTTGGCCCAGCATCAGCCCTATGCTTTTTAATATTTACATGGCCCCCCTTGCTAAGATAGCCAGAGGTTTTGGCTTTGAGATTTACTCATACGCTGACGATGCGCAGCTACTTTTCTCTTCTGGCTCTAACCTGTCCAAATCTAAAGCCCTGTTCTCCTCCGGGATGAAGGCCATAGCCACCTGGAGGTTGGATAACCGACTGCAACTCAACCCTACAAAAACAGAAATTATGCTATTCGGACAAGCCCAATTTCTTTGTGCTCCAGAATGGTGGACAGCTGAGCTGGGCCCCAGCCCTTCACCCAAATTGGTAGTAAAAAAATCTTGTTGTCCGCTTAGATCAATCTCTTTCTATGAAAGAACACATCACTGCCACCGCAGTGTCCTGCTTTCATTTGCTACGCCTGCTGAGAAGAGTTTTCCCTCTATTACCTCTTTCCTCAAGGAAAACTTTGGTTCAAGCCTTGGTAATCAGTCGCCTTGATTACGGCAACTCACTTCTGACGTCCATCAATGAGAATCTACTGTCCAAACTTCAGGTGGTCCAAAACACTGCTGCCCGCCTTGTCTGCAACCTACCTATGCGCTCGACCTCAGCCCCTCTTCTGCAGTCCATACATTGGCTTCCGGTGAAAAAAAGAATCATTTTTAAATTATGTTGCCTAACCCACTGTGCCTTTCACGAAGTGCCTTCTTTTCTAGCTGCTAAGATTCTGCCCTACACTCCAGTGAGACGCCTCAGATCCAGTGACAAAGCTCTGCTTAAAGTCCCCAGGTTTAAGAAGGCCAGGGCTGGCGCAGATCTTTCTCGTTCCTTGCCCCTCATCTTTGGAATAATCTGCCCACACAGCTTCGTCTCTGTGAAAACCATTTTCTCTTTAGGAAGGCACTTAAGACTCACCTATTCTAGTCAACTCTAGCCTGTCTTGCGCCAAGATAGCCCTTCGGGGCTGATTCGAGCGCGTAATAAATTAAAATAACATAACAAGGTTCACACCCCACTCAATAAACAGCCTAATTTCCCACACTGGTGCTCCAGTTCTCTCTTAGCACACCTCCGTGGAGCTCCTGGTTCCTTGAGTCCCCAGCACTTCTACGTCTTCTGGGTATAGTCTTGACTCGAGTCGTGGTTCAGATACCACTATCTTAGTATATGGTTTGGTTCCCCCTGGTGGCCACTGGGCATTACGTGCTACTTACCTATTTCTAGTGCAAAGTATTGTGTGCATTGTGTATATCTCAAGTTAGGAGATATCTGTATGTGTTAGTGAGTGTCTTATAATAAATACATATTTTTATAAATACACTGTGTGGTTCTTTTTCACTTAATCTATACCTATAAGATTATGTTTTGGTATAACATGCTGCTTTACACTCCTTCTGGACTAAGCCTGAAGGCTGCTCTCCACAGCTACCACTTAGAGAGCTTTCTAAGGTTGTCTAAGACCACTAAAATCACCATAAGGGGCGTCTGGATATGGTGCAGGTTGCCCACTTAAATAAGTGTGCATCATATACCAAGCCAGCTTCTCACAGATATAAAGAAATTAGCTAACAAGAAACTGTATCCTTACCTGAGAGAGGACCAACAACCCACAAATGCGGACACATCATCTGATGAGAACCAACAATCGAGGAGGAGGAATTCCTCTCATAGTAGCAACACCAGCTCTGACAGCTGGGGAAGCAATGATGGGAGAAGAAGGCAACCACAACCCCCACCAAATATGTTTGGTTACTGAGTGCCTCCCTTTCAAGGATCACAAATGTGGCAATACCCCTTGTTTCCTCAAGGCCCCATGCAAGTCTTCCCCCATACAACCCCACTTTTTTAGGCAGAGGTTGGGGCAGAGGACGAGGAAGATGAAGATGAAGACGAAGAGGGGGCAACAACGACAGAAACAGGTTCAATGGCAGGAACAACCACTACCTCAACCAATGCAACTCAGGAGCCACCAAGGGAAGAGAAGTTAATAGTCAACCTCTCCCTGAGGACACTAACAGAAATAGAGACAAGGGCCCTGAAAAAGGGATTAGGGTTTGTACCCACAAAGGCAATAGACAATTTCAGAACCAATCACGAATTACACAATTTTTCGTAAAAAACGATTAAAGACTTTCTTTTCAGGAAAGTTAGAACAAGGAACGATAGACTCAGGCTTACGGAACTCCTCGACATTCACCCCCAACTCGAGTATGCTTCCCAACGAACTGCTAACTTTTGAGCAGGAAGTAAAGACAAGTAGGAAATTGAGAAATTCCATAACCTTTCAAACCTTGAGTCACAAGCCATTCAATCTTTGGCCAATGACATGAAAATTGTTATCAAACAAGCAGACAAGGGTGGGGTGATTGTCATCATGTCCTTAGAGAACTACAATGGTGAATGTCTACGCCAGCTGTCAGATCAGCAATACTATCGACCTATTACGGAAGACCCGACTCAACGCCTTCTAACTAATGTGTGTTAGAATAGTCCATCTGCTGAAAATCAGGGGTGGCTGTCTAAAAATGAAGCTGGTTTTTTGGTCAACAGGAACCCAAGACCCCCTACTTTTATACTCTTCCCAAGATCTACAAAGGGATCGAACCCCCCCCTTAGAGACCCATTGTCTCTGGAATAGGCTCTGTTTTAGAACCTCTCTCTAAGTTCTGCGACCACTTTCTAAAACCATTGGTCCAAGGAACACCGTCTTTTGTGAAAGATACTAGAGACATTCTGAGTCTAATAGAAAAAACCAATACTGACAGACCACAAATAGAACTCTTGGTCACCCTCGATGTAGAGGCCTTATATACTAACATCCCCCAGATGGGCACCCTCGAGGTAATAGAAGACGCCTTACGGGCCAGTAACTGGACTTCATCCACCCCTATCCGTTTTGTTATGGAATGTGCCACTTTGGCCTTAACAGAAAACTTCTTTCAATATGAAAACAGACTTTTCCACCAGACTCGGAACATCAATGGGCAGCACTTTTGCCCCGAGTCTGGCCTGTTTGTACATGTCAGACTTTGAAAATAAACACATTTTCTGCAGCACAAATCCCTACTACAACAATAGTGTCACATGGCGCAGATACATTGACGATATCCTTGTCTTCTGGAAAGGTGACAAGGAGGGTTGAGCCCTTTTGGTAAACTGGGTTAATCACCTAAACCTTTTTCTACATTTCACAGCCAACATTTCAGTGACAGAAATACCCTTCCTTGGCCTTTTGATCCATTTGAAAGATGGGAAACTGCACACAATGACTTTCACATAACCCACAGATAGCCATAGCTTACTTCTCTATGAAAGTCAGCATCCAAGGGTCTTATGAGAAAACTTGCCCTATGGAGTTTCTTAGACTTCAGCGTAACTGCAGCGAGGTTGGTGACTACAAGGAACAGGCCAATGAACTAGCAGGTTATTTGAGGAATCAGCAATACCCAAGTAAGTGTGTTAAAACAGCACAAAAACAAGCTAGAAATAACAACAGGGAAGCCCTACTTACATACACAACATTATCAAAAAACATTGGAAGATTTTACAAACAGGAAATCTCACTTGGTCTCCTCCGAGGTTCACTTACATAAGGACAGCAAACCTGAAGGGCTCACTTGTACATACTAGGCCCAAGAAATTTCCCACTTCTACAGAAAAACCATTATTGAATCTATCACCAGTTTGGACATTACCTTTGTGGATATTGTAATGTGTGTGCCTCCACTGAGGCTACAAAAACCATCCAGCTAAAAGACACATTGTTGTGGACACAAAGAAAACACAACAATTGCAACTCATGTAACTGCATCTACATGATCACTTGCCCGTGTCAGATGAGATATATTGGAATGACCACAAGAGCGGTCAAGGTAAGAATCTCAGAACATAAAAGCAACATTAGAAGTGGGAAATCTAATACAAAAATGACCACACATTGCCTCACATTAGGATACACTCCTGATGACCTAAAATGAACGGCAATTGAAACATTTCCCCTTGTAAGAAGAAATATCATGTTTAAAAAAGAACAACAATGGATTTTCTGATTATCATCACATAAGGAGAGACTCAATGATGGAGTGATCTGAATAGCTAATCACTTTGCCTGACATTAGGTGACCTAGAACACAGTCAATATCCAAATACTAATACACATAAGGGATATAGATATCAATAAAATGGTAATAATGTGCCTGTGTTGGTCGTATTTATCTATCACTAATATTCCTTGATAGAACTAAGACTGTGCATAGACATCTTTAAACATCACGAGGCAACCCATACTATCGGACCATATGTGACCCACATCACTGATGCAATGGGAGCTGCATACCTTTGTCGCATATATAGAGTACTATCACGACTGGGTATGACTACGATTGTGCGTAGACACTCTCATACGCCATGATGCGACCATAATCACTATAACCATACATGACACACACCCCAGCCAAAAAACTGTGGGTTACAGGGGTTGACCTTATTGGACTTTATCCTGAATGGTCACTCCAAAGTTGTTTAACAATGGAAGTGATGCCACCAAGACCAAAATAAATAAACAACTGTACCTACACTATATTTGGATCCAACAACCTCCACAACGTTGCACATTGTGATATACCTACTTTTGAAAATCTTTAACCCATGGGCGTAAATTTACTGCAACGTCTGTTTCTTTTGCTGCGATCGTCTATGACTGAAAATTCGGCATGTTGATGGGAAGAAAGACTGCCCGGGAAGAGAGTAGACTAATTTCTCCTTCCAAGATGGCGGAGAAGATTAGCGATCCCCAACTTGCTACTGAATACGTGCCAATACTGAAGCACGTCTGAATTGCATTTAAGCAACTACGCCTCCCCGGCTCGGGCGTCCGACCGAGGTGAGCAGAGCCGGGGTAGGCTTGACGAAGGACGCGAGTACGCGTCCGTGTAAGTAGAAGTTCACTCTCTAAACTTTGACCTACCAGACCTCAGGTGGCAACACGAGAAAACCTACTGAGCCCTCTCCCTTTTGCTTCCCCTTCCTCCCCCACCTGCCTTTTCCTTTTATGTGTATAGGACGCTAATAAGCACCATACTCTGCCAGATCCTCGAGGGAGTCAACCAATCTGGGGTAAGTGACATGTGGATCCAATTACGTGACTCACTGAGAATGTACACAACCACATACTGCCTTAATATAGGCATGCCTTTGCCACCGCACATATCAAGAAACAACTCACTGCACGATCATCCGAGTGGGGAGAAGTTCTGCATGAATTATGCATACCACGGGGCATGCAGAAAGACGAAAAAGAAATATGTGTTACCAATCATGTAAAATATTTTCACTTGGTTTTAATATTTATTTCTCTTATTTAATGCCTTGTCCTTTTGTGTTCCAGTACTTCCTATCCAGGTCAAGGTACAGTGTATTGCCTATGTGACCTGTTTAATGACTGATTACTACAATCACATTGACAAAACTTGGGAATCAAGTCATCGAGTAGTGTAGTTTTCACCATAAGGTCCTGAGTAATCGCCGCCTGATCCGAGTGGACAGACAAAGGCGATAAACATGTCGACCATATACTTTAAAAATATGGGGGCAGATTTACAAGCCCCTTGCGCCACTTTTGCGTCACTTTTCCCATGTTAAAAGTGACGCAAAAGTGGCATAAGCTTGTAAATCTGCCCCATGATCTTCATGAGGCTTATTAGGACCATTGCACCCTAAATGAGCACCACATTTCTTTAATTAGATTAGTGAGCTCAATAAATAAAACTTATTCGACCAGTGTTAGACCTGGCATCCTTGGCGTGGGTCTCCCTTCCATTTTTACGTAATGCCTCCACTGTTGCCGATATGTTTTTGCTGGACTAGATGCTCATGGGCACTTTGCCGCTGCTAATCAGTGCCAAAGTGCAAGTGCTCCCTATCGTGAATTGATGTATGTATTAGTGACTCCATGATTGGATGATTGGTTTACTTGTCAGTCCCTAGTACCGTGCACTGAGTGTGCCCAGGGCTTGTAAATCCAATGCTGCTGGTGGGCTTGCAGCACGGGTTGTGCCACCCACAGAAGCAGCTTGTAAAGTGTGTCTCAGGCCTGCCATTGCAGAGCCTGTGTGCAGCCTAGGGCTGCCATGTCGACTTGGTGAGTGCACCCACTTACCAGTCCCTAAACCTTCCCTTTACTGCATGTTGGTCACCCCTAAAGTAGGCCCTAGGGCAGGGTGCATTGTAAGTATAAGGTAGGACATGCCCTGGTGTGTGTGGCATGTCCTAATAGTGAATTACAGCCATTTTCGTTTTTCACTATTGCAAGGCTACCTGCTCCCCATAGGCCAGAATGGGCAGACTGACTATTACACCTTATAGTCAGAACTGACCCAGGGAACATGGTAGAAAAACGAATTTAGTATGCCTGAACTCAGGATGATAAAATACATCTTTTAGTGAAGTTGGTTTTAACATTCTGTGTTTGAAAATACCACTTTTAGAAAGTGGGTATTTTCTTGCCTAACTATCCAAGCCTGCCTCTGCTAGGTTGTGTATTCCTTGTCTGGAGATTGAGTGACAGGGGCTGGGGGTGGCTACAGGAGACAGGGTGAGTCAGCACAGGGCTGAATAGAAAGATCTGCATCCAGAGTGGAGGTCGGAGTTGCACCTGGGTCTGAATAGGGCTGTGCCTGCCTTCCACAATGCTGGCTCCACCTCCTGCCTGGCGGCTGAGCACTCTGCCCCACATTCTGAAAGGAAAGATGGAGTCAGAAAAACAAAGTGCTCCAGGACTGACCAGAACTGGTTTTGGGCTAGGCAGAGGCCTCTCTGCCTTCAGAGAACAAAGAGAAACTGTGTATAAAAAGGGGACCCAGACCCCTAGGAGATTAGATCACTTTTGGGAACAAGAAGAAACCTTTGCTGAGGAGAGACTATCCCTAAGCCTGAAGTGCTGCTTGGGGGATTGGCCTGCAGTGGTTTGCCTGACTGCCAAAGAAAGGAGAAAGGAACTTTTGCTTTGCTGTGACTTTCATCAACTTGTGAAGGATCTCCAAGGGCTTGGAAGAGAGCTTGCCCCCTGACCGAAGTCCCAGGACCATTGGACTTCACCCCTTTGTGAATTGCTGCTGGAAACTCTGTTTCAGTGGCTACAGAGGTAGGGAGCTGTGACCGACTCTCACGACCGACTCGGTGTCCTGTAAGCACCGCATCGAAGCACCGTCTCGCCCTGCAACGCACGGCCCTGGTCTCACCGACTCCGTCAACGAGCCGCTGCCTGCACCGCATCGAGGGACAACGCGTCCTGCAACGCTTCGCTACGCCAAATCGTAATGGTCCGACCGACATGGTCACTGCTGCCGAGTTCGAGTCCTGTGACCGCACCGGAGTTGGGCACCGCTCGCACGCTTTGCGATGCACCGCCCGACTCGCACCGCTGTCCGGACTGATCGACGCCAGCTCCTGAATCTGGCTCCGTCGCCGCACCGCAACCTGCCAGCACCGCATCGAAGCACCGTCTCGCACTGCAACGCACGGCCCTGGTCTCACCGACTCCGTCTCGACAACGAGCCGCTGCCTGCACCGCATCGAGGGACAACGCGTCCTGCAACGCTTCCATTTTTGCATTGTGACCGCGACGAACAGCCATCCGGCTCGCACGCCCGTGCCTGCCGCTTCAAGTAAAAGGTACTGTGACCGAGTCTGTCTACGCTGTGTTGGCCCGTCTCGACGCGGTCAGCTGGATTTGTTAGACTCTGTTTGTTCTCGACATCGCCGTAGCCGGAGGAGGCTACCGACTCGCACAGAACCTTGAATTAAGCCTTTTTGATCAGAACTAAGCACTCTTGACAGTATTGTTGTTGGAAAGTGGGTTATTGGTAGGGGCAAATGTAGGTCTGCCACTAGTAATAAGACCACAAACACTTGATAGGACTCAGCATAGGTCTAAGAAAATTATTCCTATGCTCAACCCCTGGTAACGTGGCTGCGAGCAGACAGGCTTAACTTCAAAGACAGGTATGTAAAGCATTTAAAAACACCAATTCAGTAAATAATTAAAACACAACACATAATAAAAATCCAACACCAATTTATAAAAATAGGAAATATTTTTATCTTTAAAATGACACCAAAACGACAAAAATCCAATGTAGGGAACCGGAGATATGAATTTTCAAAGTTTAAATAAAATCTAGCACTTAGAAGCATATAGCACCATATTGGGACATAGCCTCGCGATAGACCGGGCCAAAGTCAAAGTTTAAGGCCGACCGCGATGGAGCCCTGAGCGGATACTCCACGCGGAAGGTCCCGGTCAATGTTTTTACCTTCGCACTTAGAAACTTTTCTGGAGCTTTTCTCCTCGAGGCCCCTCGACGCTCTCCGTCAGTCCGGATCCGGTGCGGCTCCGCCGGGCAGCCTTTCGACGATCTCCCGGTGAACTTCCCTGGAGCGGACTTAGAAACTTTTTCAAGATCGCGTCCGCGGGGCAATCCAACAATCCAGGCCGACACGCGATGGAAGGCAGGCGGATTAGCGCTTGCGGTTGTTCCCGGTCGACTTTCTTACGAGCGGACTTAGAAGCTTTTCTGGAGCTTTTTCTCGTGGGGTCCCTCGATGCTCCTCATGTAGCCGGATCCGGTGAGGGTTCGCCGGCTTCAGATTTTTGCTAGTCCCGGTCAATCTCTGGAAGTCGATGCGATGGAGCTTTTAGCGGGACGAACCTGGTGGGCTTGGCCGGCTCGCGGTTGAAGGCAGGCGGCTTGGCTGACCAGGATGAGTCGGTCCCCCTATGGAGCTTTTTTTCAAAGTTCCTCCAAAGTTCCCCAAACTTCCTGAACTTCTTCCTGAAGTTCCTCAAAGGAGTCCCAAAGTGTCTCAAACTTACTCCAAGGGTCTGGAAGCTCCAAGATGGTCCTTGAAAGTTGAGGACTTCAATTCCCACAATGCACTGGACGTCACCCTTACAAATCCACTGGTAGTTCCCCAGGTTGGTGATTCTTGGCGGTGAGGGTCCAGATGAGCTCTGTTAACCTGTAGCTTGCAGGGAGTCCACTCTTGACTTCTTTTACTCAGCACAGTTAGTCCACAAAGCTGTAGTTTCAGGTGGTGCAGTCTCCAGAGGTCAGGCCTTAGAAGTCTTTGCACAGCAGAAGTTTTCAGCAGGGCCAGTCTTGCTTTCTTCAGTTTCAAGCAGCAGATCTGAGGGGCTGGGCCTCTCTCAGATACTTATTCCACAGTCTCTGGGTCATCCAGGAGGTCAAGCTTCACCAATAGGAGAAGGGGAACTTCCCACTTGAGTGACTACTTCCTGCAGAGTGTGGCATTATTCTATCCCAGGGTGCAACAAAGCTTCCAAATCCATAATGGCTGATTTTCCAGCAAGGAGGTAAGAGCTGGCTAAACACTCCCACTGAGTTGGCTAATTAACCTAGCCTCTCCTCCCTACATCTGCACATACCTTCCTTAATCCTGCCATCTGGCTGGGGTGGGGGTTCAAAGCTGTTAATGACACTGCTCTGGGCTCTGCCCCTTTGAAGCTCATGGTTTACGACCCCTCCCCTGGCCTGGCATTCCTGCAGAACAGCTCACTGCCCTCCCAGTCAATCTGGCTGACCCCAGGGGATCTTTATCACCTCTTCAGGCAGGCTGGCTAATCCCCTTAACTCTGACCAATCAGGGCAGAGCCCTGGCAGGCTGGATTTGGAACTACAACTAAGAAAGTGTTATAACTTCTTGTCTGTTCACTTTGGGAAAAATTCAATAACATCATTTTGTAGGATTTATCAATACCATTCTAGTGAGTCTTTGAATGGAATCTTTATCCCTGCCCTGTCAATAGTTATTGTTTAATAACTCACCCCCATGTTAACCTATGGGCCATGGGGTTTGCAATGGGAAAAATGACATGGGCCACTTTTCCAGCACCAGGACCTACAAAAACATATTTTATAAGTACTTGGCTTATTTTCACAGGACCCCCACCCCATAGGTCACCTAGGGGAGACCCTAGGGGTGTTGAATCTGTAAAAATATTGCAGATCCTCCATGCCCAGTGCCCCCAGCATCAAAGTCGAATTTGGGCAGCACTTTAAACAATGGGGAGAGTGAAACGTGAATTTCACTTAACCCAGGGCATTTATAAACTCATTTTATAAGGGTCTACCTTATAGATATCTGACCCCCCACCCCTGGGATACCTAGGGGAGACCCTGGGGGTCGTTATTATGCACAAACATTTTAGGTTGACCAGTTTTAAGTGCCCCAAACCCCAAAGTCGAGTTTGGCCACAATTTGCATGTTTAAGAGCAGTCCTGGCACCCAGGGCTGCTTTTAAACTGACCACAGGCTTCAGCAGGGCACACATGCAAGTGCAAAAAGGCTGCTGGCCTCTAAACTGCCAGGCCCCAGGATACTGGGGACTTCTAGGTAGTTTCAATCCCCTGCCCTATTATATACTAGGGGCTTATGGGGTAGGTCATGCCAATTACAGGGGTACCCCAACCCAAAGTGTACCCTAGTGTATGTAGGTGCTTTACTGTTATCTAAGTGTTTTCAGCATGGCACTGGCCCTGGGCCTGGTTAAACAGAGCCCAGGGTCAGTCAGAGTCAGTTACCACCAGTTCCAGTCAGCAAAAAGTTGGGGGGTGCCCAGGGCACAGGATGACTTTCCAACACAGCCCCCCCCCCATACGAAAGGTGAGGGGTTACTAACCTACACCCTGGTAGTCCTCCTCAGCTAAGTGGAAAAACCTGGAAAGTCCATCTGCATTGGCATGGGCAACCCCAGGTCTGTGTTCCACTGTAAAGTCCATTCCCTGTAGGGAAATGGACCACCTTAACAGCTTGGGATTCTCCCTCTCATCTGCATGAGCCATCTGAGAGGCCTGTGGTCAGTTTGAACACGGAAGTGAGTCCCAAACAAATATGGTCTCAACTTTTTCAGTGACCACACCACAGCAAAAGCCTCTCTCTCAATGGCACTCCATCTCTGCTCTCTGGGAAGAAGCCTCCTGCTAATAAAGGCAACTGGCTGATCAAGGCCCCCTTCATTTAGCTGTGACAACACTGCCCCAATCCCTGCTCTGAAGCATCTGTCTGAACTACAAATTCTTTTGTGTAGTCAGGGGCCAGTAACACTGGTGCTGAACACATAGCAGCTTTCAGAGTGTCAAAAGCCTTCTGACACTCTGGGGTCCAAATCACCTTCTTGGGCCTCTTTTTAGAAGTCAGTTCTGTGAGGGGCCCCACAATGGTCCCATCATTTTGAACAAACCTTCTATAGTACCCTGTCAGTCCAAGGAATGCCCTGACCTGAGTCTGGGTAACAGGTGCTGTCCAATCCAAAATAGTTTGGATTTTATCTTGGAGAGGCTGTACATGGCCCCCACCTACCAGGTGGCCCAGGTACACCACAGAACTCTGCCCTATTTGGCACTTGCTTGCCTTAATAGTCAGGCCTGCCTGCTGCATGGCCTGAAGCACTTCCCTTAGGTGGCTTAAGTGATCTCCCCAGGTAGAACTATACACAGCTATGTCATCCAGGTAAGCTGCACTGAACTGTTCCAACCCAGACAAGACCCTGTTCACCAACCTTTGGAAGGTGGCAGGTGCATTCTTTAAACCAAAGAACATTACCTTGAACTGATAATGTCCCTCTGGGGTGGAGAATGCTGACCTCTCCTTTGCTCCATCAGTGAGGGCAATCTGCCAGTAACCTGAAGTCAAATCAAAAGTACTCAGGTACTTAGCAGCCCCTAACCTATCAATGAGCTCATCAGCTCTAGGTATAGGGTGAGCGTCAGTCTTTGTGACTGCATTCAATCCTCTGTAGTCCACACAGAACCTTAACTCCTTGGGTCCACCCTGAGGATTAGGTTTAGGTACCAGCACCACTGGACTGGCCCATGGACTCTCAGACGGTTCAATTACCCCCAAGTCCAGCATCTTAGCAACCTCAGCTTTAATGCTGGCTCTGACATGGTCAGATGTCCTGTACAGTTTATTCTTGACAGGCAGGCTGTCACCAGTGTCAATGTGATGCACACACCACTCAGTGATGCCTGGGGTCAAGGAGAACAGGCCAGAAAACTGCTCCAGCACTTGCTTACAGTCTCTGTGCTGCTGGTCTGTCAACTTGGGAGAGAGTATCACCCCCTCCACTGACCCATCTTGCACATTATTGGAGAGGAGGTCGGGCACAGGCTCCGTTTCCTCCTCCACACCCTCATCAGTGACCAGTAACATGGTCATGTCTGCCCTGTCATGGTGGGGTTTCAATCTATTCACATGCAGGACCCTATGAGGGTTCCTGGGGTGCCAAGGTCAACCAAATAGGTAACCTCACCCTTCTTTTCTAAGATTGCATAGGGCCCACTCCACTTGTCATGGAGGGCCCTGGGAGCCACAGGCTCCAACACCCACACCAATTGTCCTGGAGTATACTCAGGCATAGTAGCCTTTGATCATACCAGTGCTTCATGAGCTCCTGGCTGGCCTCCAGTTTCCTGTTTGCCTTGTACATGTACTCTGCCATTCTAGATCTCAGGCCTAGCACATAGTCAAGCACATTGTCCTTAGCTTCTTTAAGAGGCTTCTCTAGAGACTCTCTTAGCAGGCTCAATGGCCCCCTCACAGGGTGTCCAAACACCAACTCAAAGGGACTGAAACCAACCCCTTTCTGTGGCACCTCCCTGTAGGCAAACAGTAAGCATGGGAGGAGAACATCCCATCTCCTCCTGAGTTTCTCTGACAACCCATTTATCATGCCCTTCAGGGTTTTGTTGAATCTCTCAACAAGACCATTTGCTTGTGGGTGATAGGGGTGGTGAACTTGTAGTTGACACCACACTCATCCCACATAGCAGTCAGATAGCTGGAAAGGAAGTTCGTGCCCCTATCTGACACCACCTCTTTTGGAAAACCCACTCTGGTGAACACACCAAGTAGTGCTCTAGCCACTGCAGGAGCATCAATGGTTCTAAGAGGTATGGCTTCAGGGTATCTAGTGGCATGGTCAACTACCACTAAGATATACCTATTCCCTGATGCAGTAGGTGGGTCCAGGGGACCAACAATGTCCATCCCCACCCTTTCAAAAGGAACCCCAACCACTGGCAGGGGTACTAGGGGAGCCTTTGTCTTGCCCCCTGCCTTGCCACTGGCCTGACAGGTGACACAGGAGCTGCAAAACTCCTTTACCTTTTCAGACATATGGGGCCAGTAGAAATGGTTCACCAACCGGTTCCATGTCTTTGTCTGTCCCAAATGTCCTGCCAAGGGGATGTCATGACCCAAAGTCAGGATGAACTCTCTGTCCCTCTGGGGCACCACCAACCTCCTGGTGGCCCCCTCCTTGAGGTTTCTGGCCTCAGTATAAAGCAGTCCATCTTCCCAGTAGATTCTATGAAACCCACTGTCATCCCCTTCCTCTTGCTTAGAAGCAATCCGCCTCAAGCTTTCAAGGGTGGGACAGTCACGCTGTCCCTGACTGAACTCCTCTCTGGAGGGTCCACCTGCTCCTGTCAGTTCTGCCAAATCTGACAGCTCTGGCAGGGACGGAGTCCCTCCCTCAGAGGCCAGATCCTCCCCATCAGGGTTAGATTCTGCCTGCACCTCTGGAGTTCCCTGGGCTGGCTCACCAGGCCCAGTACCCTTGTCCATGGATGCTTGGCCCTTTGTTCCAGGGTCCAAGTGTCCAGCCCCTCCCTTCTGGCTAGTCTGTGACCTAGTCACAGCACATACCCACTCAGGGAGCTCCAATATTTTCATATGGAGTCCTCTCTCCACCTCTGACCACGCAGAGGCTTCAAGGTCATTGCCCAGTAAACACTGGACTGGGAGCACCTTTGACACAGCTACCTTCATAGGGCCTGTCACACCTCCCCATTCCAAATCCACCACAGCCATGGGATGGATTTTGGTAGTGCTGTCTGCATAAGTCACCTGGTGAAACTCACCAGGTATCACCCTCTCTGGAGGCACCAGATCAGCCAGGACCATAGTTACACTAGCCCCAGTGTCTCTGATAGCCTCAACCTCAGTCCCATTCACTTTAGGTCTCTGCCTGTACTTCTCCATGTTTGGAGGTAAGGCATCAAGGGTTGCAATATTCACCCCACCCAGGGACACTAAGGTTGCTGCCCCTACTGGAATACCCCCTTCTGGTGTACCACTCTCCACCCCTACACTCACACTGGCAATCCCTGTAGATGGCCCCTTAGGGGGAGCTTCTTGGTGCAGACAGCATCTCCCTGCTTGTGCCCTGGCTGGTTACAGTCAAAGCACTTACCCACTTTTGAGGGATCAAAGAATTTACCATTCTTTCCCTGAATCCACCTCCCTTGGGATTTGGGTTGGCTCGGGGCCCCCCCTCCTTGTGCAGGTTTTTGTGGGTCTATGGAGGACTCCTTAGGTTTTTGACCTTCATTTCCCTGGGCTTTCCCCTGGGGAGGGACCTGTCCTCCTTTCTTCTGGTCACCCCCTGGTGCTGAATGGAAACCCGGGTTCTCACCCACTCATCAGCTGACTCCCCCAGCTCTCTGGGGTCTGTCAGCTTAGAGTCCACTAGATACTGGCGTAACTTCTCTTCTGCACAATGAGTCAAAATGTGTTCTTTCAAAAACAAATTATACAATCCCTCATAAGTGCTCACTTTGTTACCACAAATCCAGCCTTCCAGTGCCTTTACTGAAACATCCACAAAGTCTATCCAAGACTTGGAATTCAATTTCTGGGTGTTCCTAAACTTCACCCTGTACTGCTCTGGAGTCAGACCAAACCTCTTGACTAAGCAGGCTTTCATCTGCTGGTATGATTCTGCATCCTCTCCCTTCAGGGTCAGGAGCCTATCCCTCCCAGCTACTGGAATCAACTCCCACAGGAGTGCACCCCAATACCTAGAGTGGACCCTACTCATCTTAAGGGCCCTCTCAAAAGCTGCAAGCCATTTGTCAATGTCATCCCCCTCAGTGTACTTGGGCACAATACCCTTTGGAAGTTTAGGTTCAAATCTGCCACCCCTGGACATCTCAGCATCTTCTTCGCTTTCGCTGCCATCCTTTCTCTTCTCCTCCTTCTCCCACCTCTTCTCAGCCAAATCCAGTTTCCTTTGCTCTAAAGCTATCAAAGCTAATTGAGCCTGAAGCTGTCTCTCTGCAAGGGACCGTAGTGGTTCCTGAGTAAGGGACCCTTC
Organism: Calotriton arnoldi; assembly: GCA_963921515.1. Taxonomy (NCBI): domain Eukaryota; kingdom Metazoa; phylum Chordata; class Amphibia; order Caudata; family Salamandridae; genus Calotriton; species Calotriton arnoldi. The sequence goes on along the minus strand of CAWUFW010002316.1, from coordinate 1,950,735 downwards.
CCCACTCCCACCATCAGGATTCTGTTGGCTTACACTAGTTATAATGGAAGAGGCATCATCCTCCTCTCCTGGGATGATGTTGGGGGGACACCCTCTACCCCCCTTGATTCTCCTCAGCTGCCTGGTCATGGGCTTGTATAAACTGAAACAACCCTGCCTTCCTATACCTCTTGGAAGCAGGCAGCCCCTAAGCCTACACTGTTCCCTAAGCTCAGCCAACTTACACTGGGACAGTTTAGCCAGGTCCAACTCCATGGTTCCCTAGTTTTGGGTCACAACACTAGGCACAATAGACTTAGAACAATTTGGAAAAATCAAAACAATGGATTAAAAACAGTTTAGTCCAAATTCCAAAAATCAAACTCAAAAGTTTTGTTCTAAGGCAATTTAGAGGATTTTTATAATCTTAATTCATCCACTGAAAGGTGTATTTTTTAAACACAAGTCCACATCCACACCGCTGAGCACCAAATGTTGGAAAGTGGGTTATTGGTAGGGGCAAATGTAGGTCTGCCACTAGTAATAAGACCACAAACACTTGATAGGACTCAGCATAGGTCTAAGAAAATTTTTCCTATGCTCAACCCCTGGTAACGTGGCTGCGAGCAGACAGGCTTAACTTCAAAGACAGGTATGTAAAGCATTTAAAAACACCAATTCAGTAAATAATTAAAACACAACACATAATAAAAATCCAACACCACTTTATAAAAATAGGAAATATTTTTATCTTTAAAATGACACCAAAACGACAAAAATCCAATGTAGGGAACCGGAGATATGAATTTTCAAAGTTTAAATAAAATCTAGCACTTAGAAGCATATAGCACCATATTGGGACATAGCCTCGCGATAGACCGGGCCAAAGTCAAAGTTTAAGGCCGACCGCGATGGAGCCCTGAGCGGATACTCCATGCGGAAGGTCCCGGTCAATGTTTTTACCTTCGCACTTAGAAACTTTTCTGGAGCTTTTCTCCTCGAGGCCCCTCGACGCTCTCCGTCAGTCCGGATCCGGTGCGGCTCCGCCGGGCAGCCTTTCGACGATCTCCCGGTGAACTTCCCTGGAGCGGACTTAGAAACTTTTTCAAGATCGCGTCCGCGGGGCAATCCAACAATCCAGGCCGACACGCGATGGAAGGCAGGCGGATTAGCGCTCGCGGTTGTTCCCGGTCGACTTTCTTACGAGCGGACTTAGAAGCTTTTCTGGAGCTTTTTCTCGTGGGGTCCCTCGATGCTCCTCATGTAGCCGGATGCGGTGAGGGTTCGCCGGCTTCAGATTTTTGCTAGTCCCGGTTAATCTCTGGAAGTCGATGCGATGGAGCTTTTAGCGGGACGAACCTGGTGGGCTTGGCCGGCTCGCGGTTGAAGGCAGGCGGCTTGGCTGACCAGGATGAGTCGGTCCCCCTATGGAGCTTTTTTTCAAAGTTCCTCCAAAGTTCCCCAAACTTCCTGAACTTCTTCCTGAAGTTCCTCAAAGGGTCCCAAAGTGTCTCAAACTTACTCCAAGGGTCTGGAAGCTCCAAGATGGTCCTTGAAAGTTGAGGACTTCAATTCCCACAATGCACTGGACGTCACCCTTACAAATCCACTGGTAGTTCCCCAGGTTGGTGATTCTTGGCGGTGAGGGTCCAGATGAGCTCTGTTAACCTGTAGCTTGCAGGGAGTCCACTCTTGACTTCTTTTACTCAGCACAGTTAGTCCACAAAGCTGTAGTTTCAGGTGGTGCAGTCTCCAGAGGTCAGGCCTTAGAAGTCTTTGCACAGCAGAAGTTTTCAGCAGGGCCAGTCTTGCTTTCTTCAGTTTCAAGCAGCAGATCTGAGGGGCTGGGCCTCTCTCAGATACTTATTCCACAGTCTCTGGGTCATCCAGGAGGTCAAGCTTCACCAATAGGAGTAGGGTAACTTCCCACTTGAGTGACTACTTCCTGCAGAGTGTGGCATTATTCTATCCCAGGGTGCAACAAAGCTTCCAAATCCATAATGGCTGATTTTCCAGCAAGGAGGTAAGAGCTGGCTAAACACTCCCACTGAGTTGGCTAATTAACCTAGCCTCTCCTCCCTACATCTGCACATACCTTCCTTAATCCTGCCATCTGGCTGGGGTGGGGGTTCAAAGCTGTTAATGACACTGCTCTGGGCTCTGCCCCTTTGAAGCTCATGGTTTACGACCCCTCCCCCTGGCCTGGCATTCCTGCAGAACAGCTCACTGCCCTCCCAGTCCATCTGGCTGACCCCAGGGGATCTTTATCACCTCTTCAGGCAGGCTGGCTAATCCCCTTAACTCTGACCAATCAGGGCAGAGCCCTGGCAGGCTGGATTTGGAACTACAACTAAGAAAGTGTTATAACTTCTTGTCTGTTCACTTTGGGAAAAATTCAATAACATCATATTGTAGGATTTATCAATACCATTCTAGTGAGTCTTTGAATGGAATCTTTATCCCTGCCCTGTCAATAGTTATTGTTTAATAACTCACCCCCATGTTAACCTATGGGCCATGGGGTTTGCAATGGGAAAAATGACATGGGCCACTTTTCCAGCACCAGGACCTACAAAAACATATTTTATAAGTACTTGGCTTATTTTCACAGGACCCCCACCCCATAGGTCACCTAGGGGAGACCCTAGGGGTGTTGAATCTGTAAAAATATTGCTGATCCTCCATGCCCAGTGCCCCCAGCATCAAAGTCGAATTTGGGCAGCACTTTAAACAATGGGGAGAGTGAAACGTGAATTTCACTTAACCCAGGGCATTTATAAACTCATTTTATAAGGGTCTACCTTATAGATACCTGACCCCCCACCCCTGGGATACCTAGGGGAGACCCTGGGGGTCGTTATTATGCACAAACATTTTAGGTTGACCAGTTTTAAGTGCCCCAAACCCCAAAGTCGAGTTTGGCCACAATTTGCATGTTTAAGAGCAGTCCTGGCACCCAGGGCTGCTTTTAAACTGACCACAGGCTTCAGCAGGGCACACATGCAAGTGCAAAAAGGCTGCTGGCCTCTAAACTGCCAGGCCCCAGGATACTGGGGACTTCTAGGTAGTTTCAATCCCCTGCCCTATTATATACTAGGGGCTTATGGGGTAGGTCATGCCAATTACAGGGGTACCCCAACCCAAAGTGTACCCTAGTGTATGTAGGTGCTTTACTGTTATCTAAGTGTTTTCAGCATGGCACTGGCCCTGGGCCTGGTTAAACAGAGCCCAGGGTCAGTCAGAGTCAGTTACCACCAGTTCCAGTCAGCAAAAAGTTGGGGGGTGCCCAGGGCACAGGATGACTTTCCAACAATTGTGGATTATTTTTGTCGTTTATGGTCTTGTGATAAATCTATATAAAGTATACCTATTTTTATAAATATATAACCTGTGTGGTGTCCATTTGTAGTATTGTCACTTGATTACTGTATGTGTTCACAAATGCTTTACACACTGCCTCTGAACTAAGCCTGTCTGCTCGTGCCAAGCTACCAAGAGGGTGAGCAGGGGTTATTTCGGGAGTGTACCTACTTTCCCTGACTAGACTCAAGGGTCCCTATTTGGACAAAGGTACCTACCTCTGCCAACTAGAGACCCCCAAATCTAACATTGGTGGCAGCGGTGGGATTCTGGACTTGCATTTGTGACTCATGTACAGTGATTGGTGAACACTACTTAGTGAGTGCAGACCAAAACGCAACCACATACTTTTATAGCATTTTTTCTGGGATTTCCTATTTTTGCAACTGCCAAGTTTAATCACTATGGAGAAACCAGCATCAGTAGCCTCAGTTGAGTGTGATTGGGAAGAAGAGAGGCTAGAATGCTACACCCTCAAGCAGCTCAGGCAATTCTGCAAAAAGTTTAAAGTGTCCATGACCGGGCTCTCCAGGAAGGAGGACATCCAAAAGGCACTGAGGGCCTGGGTCGAATCAAGGAGTGCCCCTGTGGAGGGGGCTGAGAATGCAGAAGGGCAGCTGGAGGGGCTATTGGGTCTAGGGGCTGGAAGACCACCTTCCCCAGTAGGTAGCAGTGTTTCTGCCAGAGGACTGTCTCCAGAGGAGTTGGAGGACAGGAAAGAGAGTAGGACGCACGAAATGGAGCTGACCAAGCTCAAGCTGAATGGGCAGTTAGAATTCGAAATACAAACTAGGAAATTAGCCCTAGAGGAAAAGAAAATGCAGTTTGAACATGAGAAAGTTTTGAGGGAGTTGGAATTGAAGGCCAAAAGCTTAGAGATTACTCCCTCTGGTGGCAGTGTACCGCCTGTGCCTGTTGAAGCTAGGGTGTATATTCCCAAAGATGTGGTGAAGGAGTTTTTAAAAAATGATGACATTGGGCAGTGGTTCAAAGCCTATGAGGTAGCCATGTCTTCCCACCGGGTCCCTGAGAAGGATTGGGGAGCGGGGTTGTGGGGACGGTTCCTCAGTGTAGGGCGGGATACCTTGTTGGATTTGCCCTCTGAAGTCTATAATTCGTACAGCCACATGAAGGATGCCTTAATGACTAGGTATGGTTTGACCCCTGAGCTTTATAGGCAAAGGTTCAGGAACTGTAGTAAGATTGAAAGCAGTACCTGGGTTGAATATGTGACCTTCTTTTGCAGAGCCTTGGATGGTTGGGTAAAGGGTAGCAAAGCGACTGATTTTAAGGCGCTCTTTGATTTGATTTCATGGGAGCACTTGTCCAGTAATTGCTTTCCTGAGCTACGGCAGCACCTGATTGATAGTAAGCTGACTAACCCTAGGCAGCTTGCTGAGGAGGCGGACCGCTGGGTGAGTACCCGGGTCCACAAGGGTCACGTGGGAGACTCCGCCAAGGGTGGGCAGGGTCCCCAGCAGAAGAGTGGGGGGGACAAGGGTAAACAGAGGGAGTTCCATAAAGGGCCCCAAAGTAGACCCCAAGGGAACCAAGGGAAAGGTTCCCAGCCTCCCCTGAGAAGAAGCCAGTGGCCCTGACAGGCCCCCTGTTCACCAGGGACCACTGGTATGTTACAAGTGTGGCGCCCCTGGCCACAAGGCAAACAATCCTCGTTGCCCTTTGCATGGAAAACCAGCACCCACTGGTGCAGTCCCCCGGCAGTTGGCTAGTGTAGCCCTGGGGGAGGAGTTGGGTGTCCAAGGTGGGGGGGATCCCACAGTGTTTTCCCTTGTCTCCTTAGGAGACTCTGAGATGGTCCCTAGGACCCCGCTGCCTGAGAACACTAAGAAATACAGGCAGTGGGTGACCATCAATGGCCATAGGGTGGAGGCTCTGAGAGACACAGGAGCCAGTGTGACAGCTGTCAAGTGTCACCTGGTGTCTAAGGAGCAGGTTATCCCTGATGCATTCTATCCGGTTGTTGCCGCTGACAACACAGAGAGTCACTGCAAGGTGGCTCAGGTTCCCTTTGAATGGGGGGGGTCTTGGGTACTCTTCAAGTAGCTGTGAGGCCAGCCATGCCTGTTGACTGTTTGTTAGGGAACGATTTGGAGAGCTCACCTTGGGCTAAGGTGGAGCGGAGTGCGCATTTAGAAATGTTGGGCTTGCCTGATTGGGCATGCGTGACCACCCGGTCAATGGCAGCGAAAGGTGTTCAAGAGGACCTGGAGCCTGAGAGGGAGGCCCAGGTGCCTGCTGGAGAGAGAGGAGGCAGGGGCGCGGGAAACCGGCCCCGAAGTTCCCACAGTCCAGGAGGAGGCAGACCCTGAGGGGGATGCCCTGGAGCCTACAGGGGAACAGGTAGCTGAACTGGGGGACCTACCTGAGCTGACCCATTGGCAGCAAGAAGGAGGACCCTCCAGGGAAAAGTTCTGCGAGGAGCAGAACGCATGCCCCTCTCGTGGGTCTGAGGCAACAGGCCACAGACCAGGCAGCAGGTGATCAGTCTGGATCACATTGGATTTACTGGGAGAATGGTCTCCTGTATTCAGAGCCTAAGGTTGCTGAGCCTGGGTCAGCCCGTGTGCTGGTGGTACCCCAGCGCTTCAGAGCCTTCCTACTGGGGTTGGCTCATGATGTACCGTTAGCAGGACATCTGGGGCAGGACAAGACCTTTGACAGGCTTGTTACCCATTTCTATTGGCCCCAGATGCGCAGGAGTGCCGCCACTCACTGCAGGACATGCCAGACTTGCCAGGCAAGTGGAAAGAGTGGGAGGAAGCACAAGGCTCCTCTCCAGCCATTCCCTGTGGTCAGCACCCCCTTTGAACGGGTGGGTATTGACATTGTGGGGCCACTGGACCCCAAGACAGCCATGGGCAACAGGTTTATCCTGGTCTTGGTGGACCATGCCACCCGGTACCCTGAAGCCATCCCTCTGAGGACAGTGACGGCCCCCGTGGTGGGACGGGCACTGATGGGAATTTTCTCACGTGTGGGATTCCCTCAAGAGGTGGTGTCTGACAGAGGTACCAACTTCGTGTCCAAGTACATGAAGTCCCTGTGGCAGGAGTGCGGTGTAACTTACAAGTTCACCACTCCTTACCACCCTCAAGGAAATGGGCTGGTTGAGAGATTCAACCGGACCCTCAAGGGCATGATTATGGGTCTGGAAGAACCCATGAGGCGTAAATGGGACGTCCTCTTACCATGCCTGTTGTTTGCATACCGGGAGGTGCCACAGAAGTCTCTAGGGTTCAGTCCCTTTGAGCTCCTCTATGGACACCCGGTGCGAGGACCTCTGAGTTTGGTCAAGGAAGACTGGGAGCAATCTCCCAGGAAACCTCCCCAGGATGTATACAGTTACATGCTGGCCTTCAGGAACCAGACTAGGCGTTTCAGAGAACTTGCTGAGGCAAATCTGGAAGCCAGCCAGGAGGAGATGAAGCGGTGGTACGACCAGAATGCCACTCTGGTAGAGCTTCAGCCTGGTCAGAAAGTGTGGGTCATGGCCCCTGTGGAGCCTTGTGCGCTCCAGGACAGGTGGACCGGCCCTTTTACGGTGGTGGAGCGCAAGAGTCCAGTTACCTATTTGGTGGACTTGCAGTCTCCCAGGAACCCCTTGCGGGTCCTGCATGTGAACCGCCTGAAGCCCCACTTGGAGAGGTCCCAAGTGGGCATGCTCTTAGCTACAGATGATGGAATGGAGGAGGAGACCGAGGCCTCTTCCTGACCTCCTGTCAGCCCGAGAGCAAGATGGATCAGTGGAGGAGTAAACCTCTCTACCTCCCTGACACCTGAGCAGCAGGGTGACTGTCGCCAACTGTTGGGACAGTTCCCTGACCTGTTCTCCCTGGTTCCCAGTGTCACTCATTGGTGCGTCCATGATGTGGACACTGGGGACAGTCTTCCTGTGAAGCACAAGGCTTACAGGGTGACTGACAGGGTCAGAGCCTGCATCAAGGAGGAGGTCTCCAAGATGTTTGCGCTAGGGGTGATTGAGTCCTCTAACAGCCCTTGGGCCAGCCCAGTGGTCTTGGTTCCAAAGGCTGCCGCGCCTGGTGCCACACCAGAACTCCGGTTCTGTGTGGACTACAGGGGACTCAATTCCGTCACCAGGACTGACGCCCACCCCATCCCCAGAGCTGATGAGCTCATAGATCGGTTAGGGGCTGCGCGGTACCTCAGCACGTTTGACTTAACGTCTGGGTACTGGCAGATCGCCTTGACTGATGGGGCAAAGAGAGGTCAGCATTCTCCACACCAGATGGGCACTACCAGTTCCGGGTGATGCTCTTTGGGATGAAGAATGCCCCTGCCACCTTTCAGAGGTTGGTCAACCAGGTGTTGGTTGGACTGGAGGATTTCAGTGCCGCCTACCTGGATGACATCGCAGTGTTCAGTGCCAGTTGGGAAGAACATCTGCGCCACCTCTGGGAAGTGTTGATGGCGCTGCGGAGGGCAGGCCTCACAATCAAGGCGAGTAAGTGCCAGATTGGGCAGGGTTCTGTGGTGTACTTGGGACACCAGGTGGGGAGCGGCCAGGTGGCGCCCCTCCAACCGAAAATTGATACCATTCTGGCTTGGGAGCCCCCCAAGACCCAGACAGAGGTGAGAGCCTTCCTAGGACTCACCGGGTATTACCGGAGATTCGTCAAGGGGTATGGCAGCATTGTTGCCCCCTTGACAGAGCTGACTTCCAAGAAGCAGCCCAGGAAAGTGATTTGGACTGATGCCTGTCAAAAAGCTTTTGACACCTTGAAGACTGCCATGTGCACGGCGCCTGTGCTCCAGGCACCCAACTTCTCCAATGAGTTCATTGTTCAGACCGACGCTTCAGAGCATGGTGTAGGGGCTGTTCTATCACAGATCAATGAGGAGGGCCTAGACCAACCTGTAGCCTTCATCAGTAGGAGGTTACTTCCCCGGGAACAGAGATGGAGTGCTATTGAGCAGGAGGCATTTGCTGTGGTCTAGGCACTGAAGAAGCTGAGACCATACCTGTTTGGGACTCACTTCCGGGTTCAGACAGACCACAGGCCCCTCAGATGGTTGATGCAGATGAGGGGTGAGAATCCAAAGCTGTTGAGGTGGTCCATTTCCCTACAGGGGATGGACTTTACGGTGGAACACCGCCCTGGTACAGAACACGCCAATGCTGATGGACTGTCCAGATTTTTCCGCCTTAGCGATGAGAACTCCCTAGGGGTAGGATAGTTCTCCCCACATTTCAGCTGGAGGGGACATGTGTTAGACCTGGCATCCTTGGCTTGGGCCTCCCTTCCATTTTTTCGTAATGCCTCCACTGTTGCCGATATGTTTTTGCTGGACTAGATGCTCATGGGCACTTTGCCGCTGCTAATCAGAGCCAAAGTGCAAGTGCTCCCTAGCGTGAATTGATGTATGTATTAGTGACTCCATGATTGGATGATTGGTTTACTTGTCAGTCCCTAGTACCGTGCACTGAGTGTGCCCAGGGCTTGTAAATCCAATGCTGCTGGTGGGCTTGCAGCACGGGTTGTGCCACCCACAGAAGCAGCTTGTAAAGTGTGTCTCAGGCCTGCCATTGCAGAGCCTGTGTGCAGCCTAGGGCTGCCATGTCGACTTGGTGAGTGCACCCACTTACCAGTCCCTAAACCTTCCCTTTACTGCATGTTGGTCACCCCTAAAGTAGGCCCTAGGGCAGGGTGCATTGTAAGTATAAGGTAGGACATGCCCTGGTGTGTGTGGCATGTCCTAATAGTGAATTACAGCCATTTTCGTTTTTCACTATTGCATGGCTACCTGCTCCCCATAGGCCAGAATGGGCAGACTGACTATTACACCTTATAGTCAGAACTGACCCAGGGAACATGGTAGAAAAACGAATTTAGTATGCCTGAACTCAGGATGATAAAATACATCTTTTAGTGAAGTTGGTTTTAACATTCTGTGTTTGAAAATACCACTGTTAGAAAGTGGGTATTTTCTTGCCTAACTATCCAAGCCTGCCTCTGCTAGGTTGTGTATTCCTTGTCTGGAGATTGAGTGACAGGGGCTGGGGGTGGCTACAGGAGACAGGGTGAGTCAGCACAGGGCTGAATAGAAAGATCTGCATCCAGAGTGGAGGGAGGAGTTGCACCTGGGTCTGAATAGGGCTGTGCCTGCCTTCCACAATGCTGGCTCCACCTCCTGCCGGGCGGCTGAGCACTCTGCCCCACATTCTGAAAGGAAAGATGGAGTCAGAAAAACAAAGTGCTCCAGGACTGACCAGAACTGGTTTTGGGCTAGGCAGAGGCCTCTCTGCCTTCAGAGAACAAAGAGAAACTGTGTATAAAAAGGGGACCCAGACCCCTAGGAGATTAGATCACTTTTGGGAACAAGAAGAAACCTTTGCTGAGGAGAGACTATCCCTAAGCCTGAAGTGCTGCTTGGGGGATTGGCCTGCAGTGGTTTGCCTGACAGCCAAAGAAAGGAGAAAGGAACTTTTGCTTTGCTGTGACTTTCATCAACTTGTGAAGGATCTCCAAGGGCTTGGAAGAGAGCTTGCCCCCTGACCGAAGTCCCAGGACCATTGGACTTCACCCCCTTTGTGAATTGCTGCTGGAAACTCTGTTTCAGTGGCTACAGAGGTAGGGAGCTGTGACCGACTCTCACGACCGACTCTCACGACCGACTCGGTGTCCTGCAAGCACCGCATCGAAGCACCGTCTCGCCCTGCAACGCGCGGCCCTGGTCTCACCGACTCCGTCAACGAGCCGCTGCCTGCACCGCATCGAGGGACAACGCGTCCTGCAACGCTTCGCTATGCCAAATCGAACTGGTCCGACCGACACGGTCACTGCTGCTGAGTTCGAGTCCTGTGACCGCACCAGAGTTGGGCACCGCTCGCACGCTTTGCGACGCACCGCCCGACTCGCACCGCTGTCCGGACTGATCGACGCCAGCTCCTGAATCCGGCTCCGTCGCCGCACCGCAACCTGCCAGCACCGCATCGAAGCACCGTCTTGCCCTGCAACGCACGGCCCTGGTCTCACCGACTCCGTCTCGACGACGTCAACGAGTCGCTGCCTGCACCGCATCGAGGGACAACGCGTCCTGCAACGCTTCCATTTTTGCATCGCGACCGCGACGAACAGCCATCCGGCTCGCACGCCCGTGCCTGCCGCTTCAAGTAAAAGGTACTGTGACCGAGTCTGTCTACGCTGTGTTGGCCCGTCACGACGCGGTCAGCTGGATTTGTTAGACTCTGTTTGCTCTCTATATCGCCGTAGCCGGAGGAGGCTACCGACTCGCACAGAACCTTGAATTAAGCCTTTTTGATCAGAACTAATCACTCTTGACAGTATTGTGGATTATTTTTGTCGTTTATGGTCTTGTGATAAATCTATATAAAGTATACCTATTTTTATAAATATATAACCTGTGTGGTGTCCATTTGTAGTGTTGTCACTTGATTACTGTATGTGTTCACAAATGCTTTACACACTGCCTCTGAACTAAGCCTGTCTGCTCGTGCCAAGCTACCAAGAGGGTGAGCAGGGGTTATTTCGGGAGTGTACCTACTTTTCTTGACTAGACTCAAGGGTCCCTATTTGGACAAAGGTACCTACCTCTGCCAACTAGAGACCCCCAAATCTAACAACCAGGAACATCACTAAACCTATTTTAAATCACTTTTTGTATAAACACCACTTTAAAATAGATTACGAAGTAACACCCACACACCCCCACTTCACCAGATGGCTACAAAAAAGATTTCCGGTAAAGAGCCTCTCCGTGGGTGCCCGTCAAGCATGCAGCGTCGGCCTGACGAGGAGCAAGCCCTATGATTAAGCATGACACCCTCTGTGGTGTGTGAGGGCACCTGCTCCTATATGGAGTACTCCTCCCGTACTGGAACACAGAAAGAATTCCCCTATCTTGTTCATTCTTTGAACCTTCAAGGAACTATACACCCCCTTGTTTGCTGACCTTGTATCTATTAAGGAGCAAGTGTGCTGGACATATTTATGAAAAGCTCCTGGTTACCCTTTTTGCAAAGATTATCAGTAATTGCTCCATCACAAAAACAATAGTACATCCATTTGGTATAATAATCCACAAGCAGAATCAAATACCTATTACCGGATGCTAAAACCTCATAGGGAACAGAACAATCCAGACCCACCTTGTCCCAAGGATTCTGGGTAAATGGGACTGGATGAAGTGGTGTGACTAATGCTCTCCAATATTTGTCCGACAATAAACATTCTGCACATTTCCCAATCATAACTCTGACTTGAGATTCCAAGGAGGGCCACCAATAATATTGTTTTAAGAATTGACAAGTTTTCAAGTCATTCAAGCAGCCTGATGGGCTGCTTGAATGATTGCTCTGCGTACACTTTCTTGGGGTACACAGTGATCAAGGCGCATGACCATGTCTTGAACAATAGATAACTCATCAGCCACATTAGCAAAATTCCTCACCTCCGTAAAAGAGTTCGCTGCTCAGGCCAATTACCAGTAATAAATTATTTGACCTGCGAGAGAGTTACATCTTTAGCATAGGCATTATTCCATTGGTCTTCCGAAATGGGCGTGCACTCCAATATAGTATCAACTGCTGCAACCACACACTCAACATCCTCAGTTTAATCCTGTTCATCATCAAATGCCATCCTAGATAAGTAATCTGCCCTAAAAAAATTCCACAACTATGTGTTTGATAACAAAATTATACTCTTGTAGTTTAGATAACAAGCGAACTAACCTGGCAGAGGCCTTGTTTGCACCACTGCTACTAAGAATGTGCATGAGTGGTTTGTGGTTAATATATAATTTGAATTCTCGTCCCCAAATGCATGACCAACATTTTTGAATCGCCCATACACACACACAAGAGCCTCGCGCTCAATGGTGCTGGAACGTGTTTCTGCTGGTTGCAAGGTCCTAGAAGCGAAAGCAACTGTGTTTTCTTTACTTGCAACCCACTGCCCCAAGACCACCCCAATACCAGTAAGACCAGCATCAACAGTCACAAAACATTTGTGACCATCCTGAAATGAATGCAGGGGAGTCTTCAATGAGCTTCGTGACACCTTTAAAAGTAATCTGGAGTTTGTCTGTCCAAACAAACTTGACACCTTTCCTTAGAAGGGCTCGCAGAGGTTCTGCAAGTTGTACATAACTCTGCACAAAATGGGCATAGTATTCTGCGAGTCCTAGGAAAGAGCGAAGGGCTTCTCTATCTTTAGGTGGTACGAAATCCCTGATGGCCTTAATGAGTGAAAATTTGGGCTTGGTACCTTCAGGTGAAAGTGTATGGCATAAATACTCCAGTTCTTCAACAGCAAATTTGCATTTTTCATGCCTGACTGTCATGCCATACTTATCAAGTTTGGTGAGGATTCTAACAAGGGTGCGATCATGTTAAACGCGACTGCCAGTATACACCAGAATGTCATCATGGTAAGCTTGAACACCAGGGATGTCTTCAAGTAGCGTGTCCATAAGTTTCTGGAATACGCTGGCAGTGGATGCGAGTCCAAAGGGTAATCTGAGGTACCTGTACGCACCGAACGGAGTCACAAAAGTGGTGAGTTCTTGCGACTCATTGTAAAGTGGAATTTGGTGGTTTGCTGACCTGAGGTCTATTATAGAAAAAATGTTTTTACCTCACCCAAATTAGCCAGAAGGTCATGAATTTTGGGAAGGGGAGAGCAATCTACCAGTATGTTACGGTTGAGTGAGCGCAAGTCAGCACACAACCTGACCTCTCCTGACCTTTTCCGCACTAAAACTATGGGAGAAACCCATTCAGAAGAATCGCAAGGTGCAATGATCCCCTCAGAACACAAACTCTTAAGAACGTTTTTCAATTCCTCCATGGCACTTAATGGTAAAGGGTGAACTTTATGCACAACCGGTTGAGCATTAGGCTTGAGGCGGATTTGATGCTCAAAACCAATGATGATACCCACCTTGTTGCGGAACACTGAAGGGAATTGATTAAGAATACCAATATTGGTTTCTGAAACGGAAATGTTGTTAAACATATTCACATTATATTCATCATCGTGTACATAGTCAGCAGGAAGTTCACCAACTACCACAGGTTCATCCGCACCAGGTTTGAGGAACAAACCCATCTTGGCAAAACTTGGCCAAATCCTGCCAACCAATAATGTGCCTTCCTCCTAGAGCAACATATACCTTGCTGAATGTATGCCTGCCAAAACATTCTAATCTGAAGTGAAAATACCCAAGCATATCAATCTCCGTCTCACCAAATGCTTTTGGATTGATGTCAGATTGCGTAAGGACAACACCACTACTCCAATTTTGAGAAAAGGTAACATCTTATAAAATGGTTATTGGAGATCCAGAGTTGGCCATGACTTGAATGAGAATAACATCAATAATCATCTCACACCAACGTCCTTTGGGCTTTGCATAAATCATATGAATTGCATTCAATAGTTAGAACAACATTACTGAGTTTTTCGGAACAACCATCTAAGTCTTCAGTAACTTCAATACTGTTGACTTTTGTGAATTTCCGCTACCTCTGCATACTGCCTGAAAGTGGCCCATTGTTTTGCAGGCCATGCATCTTTTGCCAACCGCAGGAACAATTGGGAGAACTTTCAATGTGGCTTCTTGAACCACATATGAAGCACACCAAAGACTCCTTGATGGGCTGCCTGGAGGGCTTGTTCCCAATGTTCACTGCACACAGGGAGTTGTCCTCAACCATGTGTATGGCATGCGATGCTTGACTGTCTTGAAGAACTTTAGAAAAAATCATGGCGCGTTCAATTCATTTAGCTATGTCAACAGTTTCTAATCAGGTAGGGTTCCTGCAACTGAGCAATCTTTCTTGAATTTTCTTGGAGAAGCAAGAAAAGATAAATTGATCTCTAATGCAAATATCTGTGGTTGCGCCAAAATCACAAGTTGCAGCCAAGATCCTTAACTCTGCAATATATTCTTCCACACCTTCATCAGCACTTTGTTTGCGCTTAATAAAATTGTGTCACTCAAGTACGATGCTAGGTTCTTCAGAGTATTGCTTCCCCATGCACGCTAGAGCCTCCTTGTAATCATTCCAATGATCACCTGAACGATCTGGTGCTACAACTTCAGGGAGTTTGTCATAAACTTGCTCTGCAGGTATTCCAATAGAACTGTACAAAATAGCAACTTTACGTGCTGGTGGAAATTTCACAGCATCTATTGAAACAAATAGTCTTAGTCACTGACGCCACTTGATTAAAGGCTTGCTATGTGTCTGTAAAAATGAAGGAGGCTGTTGGAATTGTTGCGCGGACGACATTTTAAGAGGAAAATGTAAAAAATGGCAAAGTGTATGTAAAGGAAGAGTTAATGGTAGAGAAAGGTCTGTAACAATCTTACACTAAAAACGCATGCATTTGTCAAAGTAGGCAATATATAACATTACAGTACTTTGCCTATAAGAGAAATAAAAGAAAATACTTAAATGTGGCCAGAAAGGTTGTTACTCAGAAAAAAACACATTATGTAGTCGTAGCAGGCTTTAAAAATCCACAAGAATTTGGTACAAGAGGAGCGCGTTGTGGCGTTGCTATGGCAACAATCAAACATATGGATTCAACTCAGATCTGTGACTGGGGGTGAGTGTCTGAAAAATTTCGGTGCTCCGTCTATCATCTCCTTGCGTTTGCTTTGTTCGCCCTAGTTGGCAGGGTATGCCCAGACGTGGGTCCCTTGCTCACTTTGCCACTGGATTCAAGCTAGCCTGGCTGAAGAGGGCTGTTAGCCCGAAACCGGTCCCAGGATGCTTGTTTCGGGTCCAGGGAAGACATGGCTTGGCAGTTCGGGCTGGACTGTTCCCATGAGGCACAGGGTCAAGACTGATTTGCATATAGCTGTGTCTGAACTGGGGTGGCAAAGTGAGCTAAAGAATGATGATGGATTCAACCCAGATTTGTGACTGGGGGTGAGTGTTTGAAAAGTTTCAGCACTCCGTCTATCATCTCCTTGTGTTTGCTTTGTTCGCCCTAGTTGGCAGGGTATGCCCAGACGTGGGCCCCTTGCTCACTTTGCCACTGGATTCAAGCTAGCCTGGCTGATGAGGGGTGTTACCCTGAAACCGGTCCCAGGATGCTTGTTTCTGGTTCAGGGAAGACCAAGCTTGGCAGTTCTGGCTGGACTGTTCCCATGAGGTGCAGGGTCAAGACTGATTTGCATATAGCTGAGGTGGCGAAGTGAGCTAAAGAACGATGATGGATTCAACCCAGATCTGTGACTGGGGGTGAGTGTCTGAAAAGTTTCTGCGCTCTGTCCATCATCTCCTTGTGGTTGCTATGGCAACATCCGTGAAAGCTGAGAGCAAGCACGTGAGCAAAATCGGGCATTGCCAGCAGGGGGCGCATGCAATAAGACTCCAAAAATCACATAGAAGGCACGCATGAGCACGTAAGCTCGAGTGTGCGTTGCCTGTGGGGTGCAGGGAGCAGGGTGGTGCGTCCATTGGGGCGTTGGGGCATAGCCCCCCCGCCCGCAGCTCCCTCGGCGTCTTTGAACCTAAGTAAACTGAATCAGTTTACTTAAGTTCAAAGACGCCGAGGGAGAACTGACAATCATGTCAGTCAGCATGACGTCGGACCGCTCACCCCCTTCAGAGTCTGAAGGGGGTGGGCGGTCCTGCGTCATGTTGACTGACATGATTGTCAGAGGGACCAGGGGCAGCAGGCAGCACTGCAGCTCAAGTGCGCATGAGTGGGGAAGGGCACCGAATTTTCGCGCCGTGCCCAGTCATGTGCACTGGCTTGCGCATGCCCATTAGGAGAGCGAGGGTTGAGCAAAGGCTCAAACCTCGGTCTTCTAATGGGCAGGCGGGCGAGAGGTAACCGTGCCCTAAGCCAATCCTGGCGCTGCCAGCAGCGCCAGGATTGGCTGAGAGGGGCTATGCGCAAACGGAGTCGGACCCGAGGCGGCGCGGACGGCGGACCTGGCCTGCTCAGGTAGGATTTATTTTCTTTTTTTATTTCAAAAATCCCCCGGGCCCCCGGCACCACCCCCCCTGCGCGGGCCGCGACTGTCAGAATTGGAATGCCAAACCATCAATCTTCATTTCTCTAAGTTGAAGAATTGTATGTATTGTTTAAGCTGGCTTTTTGCATCTATTGCCTACGGCTTAGGTTCCTGTTGTTTACCTTTCACCCTGTTTGATGTCTTTTCGAAGGTGGGCATCAATTTCAGCATTTGTCCCTTTTGATTTAGGGAATAAATACTCAGTTCCTCTTTCAAGATCCGGTCTTTGCCTATATCATCGTATTTTATGTGCTTTTATTAATATTACAATGTCTGATTTTATGCAGTTCGCACTAATAGGAAGCGTTCGGCTACATACAATAAGCTAAATTAAATAAACAAGTTCCAGCTTTCCACTATGAATGTTGTCAAGGTCGCCTTTTAGAATAATAATAAAAAACACACACACACACACACACATTCTCTCACTAACACTCTTTCTCTCACTCGCTATCACTCATTCTCACTCACTTGCTCTCTCTCGTAGTTGTTTCTGGGTATTGAGAGAGTGGGACACGAAAACCAGCACGTTTGAATAAATGGCACATACATATAAGGCATTCGGTTTCTCCGATGCTGACAGGTTTTGAGTTTTCAGAACTTTTAAAAATGTGGGTGCGGCCCGCAGCATTTCAAACATCAACGCATTTCTGAAGCGATACAAGTTCTCTAAGAAAGTGCCTGCATGATTATTTTTCTTGCTTAGTGCCTGCACACAACCTTAATCTTTACATTTTTTGTAGCTACAATACATCCTCTAATCAAGTGAGATTTAGTTTCTGTTCAGTTGGATATTCACAGACACACTTGCACCCAGAAGCATTTCATAAAACGCATTTCTTCCGTCGTTGTGCTTACTTCCGGAATATCAATTTTTGCATGCACTCTGGGGTGCAAACACACACTTTCACGAAATGTAAATGAGATGCTTCCTATAATTAATGAACAATTGTGGATACGATCAGTCACTGGACGTTTTACATTGAAGTTGCTGTTTTATTTACCAACTCGGAACATGGATATTTAGGCCTGGTCTGTGTCTCCTGCATTTACCCTAATATATATACAAATATATTATTTGATATGCACTGTTCGCTGCCTCACCTGCACCTTTTCCCGAGTATTTTCTGCATGTGTTTCTTTCCTTGCTTCTAGCTATCTTTATGTTGACAGCCCTATGCTTGCCACTGTCCTTTTTCTGTCCGTCTTTCTGTCTACGGTTTGTCTCTCTTTTGTCTCCATGCCTTTCCCCCACCTTGCTTTCTATCCATCTCCCTAACTTTTTTCTTTATCTCTGTTTATCTCCCAGTCTCTACTTGCCTTTCTACATCTTGATTTATTTTCCTCCTGTTTCAGGGTACCTGTATTTTAACAGACACAAATATTTTGACCTGTCTTTTTGGACCTATATCTATAGCTCTTACTTCCTTTCAATCACCTCGTGGGGTTTCAAAACCTCTCCCAATAGCTCACTGTGATTTAAAGTGTCAGCCATTTTACCATGCCACAAAATCTCTGTATCAGTATCTATACTCCATTCTCTCTTGATAAATATGCATTTATCTCTTTGTAGCACATTGGTTCTCTGTATTTTTTTCTGTCTCCCATGTCATTATTTATCATTCCTTCACTTTCACTATTCACTCACTCTCTCTTACTCTTTATATACATGTCTTCATCTGTACTATTTTGATCCTTTCCACATATTTATCAGTATGCCTGCTTCCTTAATCTTCTATGACAGTTTCAGTGATTGCCATCACAGTCACAGAGCTGCCTTTTTATGCCACAAACTTGTTCCATGCAATGTATCTGAAAAACGCTGGAAATGTGCTGAAAGAAAGCAGTGGATTGAGCCATTCTGGGATGGGCATATGATAATCGAACACTAGTCCTCAGTCTCCACAGTCAGTGTCTCAAACAGGGTGGTCTCAGTACTAGTTTAAAGGAAATAAAGATTTCGGCAGGCACAAACGTGTCCTATATCTTGTCCAGAACTACACAATGATTAAGACATGATTAACTGCCAAGTGATGTTTACACATATAAAGTACATACTCAGATATAACTGTTTCATGAAGCCTTCTCGTTGCTTGCATATCTATATTTACACTTTTACTGATAAAATGAGATTTAATGTACTAAAACAATTTGCTGTTGCTTAAAGCACAATGGCCATGCACTATATTCAGCGATTACATTTTTATAAATATGGACATTTTAGACTTCTTAAAATATAGTGTTAATGTTTTCAAGCAGTAAAAACCACTAAATGTATAAATAAATACAAGCATTCTTCAAGTTTGCCTTTAGATTTGTCAGACTCACCGAAAAGGAACATATTGGGCATCGTGGCGCTCAGTTGCAAGACAGCCATATTTGGAATGTGCTCTTTTAAAAAAAAAATTTTAAACAATGCATCGGGAACCTGTATCTTTGACGCACCCCAACAGTATGGTATAGCCCCAGTGATCTGAACAGCAAAATACTAGGGCTCCATTTCAGCAGCATGCCAACCCACACAACTTCATATATGTGCACTAAAATGACTACGTCAGTATCAGGCGATTTACAACTGCAAACAATTTACAGTGGCAAAACCCCCATATGAAGGCATACATGTCAAAACACTACATTCCAAAGGCACACAGAGAACCCCACAGACGTGGGTGTGTACACGTATGTGTGTTTACACACATGCATAGCTCCGTTTCTCACACCCCACACGCTGGATAGGGAAAAAATGAAATGTATCACTTCAACGGGTGACATTCACAGCTTATAGCAGCAACACACCACCCACCACAAAATAGATCCCACTGCTGTGTGCACCGTCGTGCTGGAGGCTTCTCATCACACACTGCAAGTACTCACAATAGGCTGATCCTGGATATCTCTTCTGCTCCCTGTTAAAGCAACATAAACCGCATTCTAAAAACATGATGAGCTCATGGAGCAGTGAGGGAGCACATGGAAAATGGAGGCACCGAGCGGCAACAAATAGGAAATGTTCCAGAAAGCAGCCTAAACTGGGGAATGACTAAGAATGATATCTCATAATCTAACAGAAGCTGCACCGGCATCTAGACAATGCCTGCCCTTCCCAGTCTGCCGTATTTCAGCCTCCCCTCAACACACAGACCCCTCACGATCTGTATTTCGACCTAAGCCTTCTAATGTCACCCCTGAGCTTCCCCCCTCCACACTTACACTGTGAATTTAAAATACACGAGTGCTCCTCACCCAAAAAATCTCACCTTTTTGTGCTGCAGGTTTCTTTAGAGCATTACACCATGCCCCATTGCTGCTTCTGGGCACTTGCTTAGAACCTAAAGTGCCTCCTCATAGCACTCACTTTAAAGCATGATGTTTGCTGCCAGCTTGGGGGATACTGTGGAATGATGGTTTGATGGATGAATTACTGTACCTGCAATGTGCCTCATGAGAACAGACATACTAGTGCACATGGAGACTTATTTATTTTATTTTTATTTTATATAGCGCTGGCTTCACCCTTAGGTATCAGAGCGCTTTACATTGGGAAGATGATAGAACATAGGTTACAAAAACACATGGCAACGAGAAGAAGCGTAGAGATAATAGGCTTAAGCAACAAAGTAAATAACATATCTTGGTTATGATACAAAGTGAAAGGAGGTAGTATATTGGTAACAGTTACAAATATTTAAGCAGTAGAAAGGAGCTAGATTCATATTTTGAATGAAACGGAAGGGTTAGACCAGAGTGGAGGGAGGGGAGGCTAAATTAAAGGAGAGGGGTGAACTGAGGGGACGCTAGAGGTGTGGAAGGGTAAAGGTGGGGGGCTATTACGTGTTTGTGGAGTGCAGGAGAGGTGGGAGAAAGGGGGGCAGGATTGGGGATTTAAGGTGGAAAGAGAATGAACAGCAAGTATGGGCATAGAGTGATTATGGACCCCAATATTTGTTGAGCAGGTGCAATTTAAGGTCTTTTTTTAAACTGACGTATGAAGGATTCAGTCGTAGGTCTTTGGGGAGGGCATTCCAGATGCTGGGGGCCTTACCAGAGAAGGAGCGAGATTGTGCGGCTTTCTTTTTTAACAAAGGGGGGACGAGGAGGAGAGAGTGAGTGCTTCTCATCGAAAGGGTACTGCCCGCTTTTTTGAATTTGTTTGAAAGGTAGATCGGGGTTTTTTGATGGAGGGCTTTGTGAGTGATGCAGGCTAATTTAAAGGAGGATCTGACTTCAATAGGAAGCCATTTAAGGGACTTTAGGGTCGGCAAGATGTGGTCAGAGCGTTTGCAACCAGTTGTAATCCTGGCCGCTAGGTTTAGCACAGATTTAAGTGGGGCCAAGTGAGTTTTGGGAGAGCCGATGAGAAGGGCGTTACCATAGTCAATTTTCGAGAGGACTAGGGATTGTACAACTGATTTGAAATCTTCCGCTGGAATGAAAGGTTTGATTTTTTTGAGATGTTGGAGCATAAAAAGTGCGCCTTTGGCCGAGTTTTTTACATGGGAGTTGAGCGTAAACTTACTGTCGAGGGTGATGCCAAGGGATTTAACCGATTCGGAGAGGGAGAGTGTACAGTTAAGGGCAGTAAGGTCAGTGATCCATGTATGGATGGGGAGAGGGTTGTTTTTAGGAGAGAATAGAATGATTTCCGTTTTGTTAGGGTTGAGTTTGAGATGATTGGAATGGAACCAGTTTTGTATGTTAGTAAGGGCGGTGTTAAGGTGCAGAACATCAGAGTGGGATTTGATTTTATAGTAGAGTTGGGTGTCGTCAGCATATAGGTGATAGTTAATGCCTGCTTGTTTGAGAATGAGGGTAAGGGGTTCCATGAAAAGGTTGAAGAGGGCAGGAGAGAGGATGGATCCTTGGAGGACACCAAGGGAGACTGGAGTGGGGCTAGATAGGCAGTGGTGGATTTTTACTTGTTGGGTTCTGTGTTGGAAATAGGATTTGAACCAATTGAGGACGGTGCCATTAAGACCAAATCTAGATTTAAGTGTGGAGAGTAATGTTGAATGGTTAACTGTGTCAAATACCGCTGAGAGGTTAAAGAGATTGAGTAGGCAGGTTTCGCCATTGTCCAGGGCAAGGTGGATGTCATCAACTATATTAAGCAATGCAGTTTCAGTGCTGCAGCCTTTACGGAAGCCGGATTGTAGGGGGTCAAGTAGGTTGTAGGTGTCAATGTGTTTATCCAGTTGTTGAAGGGCACATTTTTCAAGGGCTTTAGAGAGAAAGGGGAGGTTAGAGATGGGCCGGAGGTTGTTCGAGTCATTAGGGTCGGCCTTAGGGTTTTTTGGAATGGGTGTGATTTGTCCGAGTTGGAGGGGGACTGGGACACATCCCGATGAAAGGGATGAGTTGATGATATTGGTCCAGTACGGGACAATGACGTGCTTTAGGTTTTGGACGAGGGAAGATGTGAGAGGGTCTTTAGTGTGGGAGGATGGTTTAAGTTTGGACAGGATGCTACAGACTTCAATTTCAGAGACGGAGTGGAAATTCAGCCAGGAGGCATTGTTTTTGAGTTGAGTGTTGTCGGGGGAAGTTCAGACAGGGTTAAAGAAGGAGGGGTGGGGAGGATAAGGGGGTGTGAGCAGAGGGGAAGGTGCTGAAGTGGTGTCAGGGGAACCAAGGGGGTTTGGGGGGACTTGGGTTTGGGTGAAAGATTGGTCGATTTTGGCAATTTTTTCAGAAAAAAAGTTAGCTATTTCTTCGCATTTGCTAGTGGTGGCCGTAATGCTGGGTGGGGCTGGGGAGGTTTGATTTCTAATAATGCTGAACAGTTCTCTGGGTCTGTTTTTTGCTCGGGAAAGCTGTGCTCGGAAGAAGGAAGCCTTTTCGGCGAAGATGTGTTTCTTGTACACGGATCTAGCGGTTCGAAGCAGGATCAGATTGGAGGGGGAAGGGTGTTGTCTCCAGGTTCTTTCTGCCAGTCTAAGAGCCCATCTTTCATTATTTAGGTCTGGATTGTACCAAGTTTTGGAAGGGATGTTTTTAAGGGTTTTAGGTTTGGGTGGTGCAAGTTTATCTAGAACCTCAGAGATAGTTTTATTGTAGTGCTCAGTGAGATCGTTTGTATTGAGAGAAGGGGGAGTGCGACTGAGTTGATCTTGGAGTTTAGCCTCCAGTAAACCTGCGGGGATACGTTTAAGGTTTCTGGATAATATTGTGGTTTTGTTGAATTTAGAGGGGGCGGATTGGGCTAAGAGTGAGATCGAGAACAGTATGAGGTGGTGGTCAGACCAGTCAATAGGGATAATGTTGGAAAGAGATGCCAGATTACTGTTAGTAATGATGGCGTCAAGGGTAGCTCCTTTAGAATGGGTTGGGGTAAGGCAGAGTTGCTTGAGGTCATTTATCTCAAGGAGGTTATTGAGGAGTTTGATGGTTGGGTCGTCTGGCAAGTTCCAGTGAAGGTTAAAGTCTCCTAGAAAGAGGCTTTTAGAGTTCGAAAGGGACGATTGTGAGAGAAGTTCAGATATCTCCTCGGCGAAGGGAAGAGGTTCACCTGGAGGGTGATAGATGTTGTGTAGTCGTATTGGGGGGTGCCTTGCATTTTAAGTTCTGCTCCAAGGTATTCAAAAGTTTTGAAGTCAGAGTTTTTGGCTAGGGATAGCTGGAGTTCGTTTTTAAAGATTATTGCTAGACCTCCTCCTATTCTTTTAGGTCTGTCTTTTCTAAGGATAGAGTAACCGGGGGAGAGAGTAAGTCTAGGATGGGTGTGGAGTGATCGTTGAGCCAAGTTTCAGTGAGAAAGGCCAAGTCTATATCTTCACCAAGGATGGTTTCGGAAATTTCTGAGGCATGACGAACGGCTGAGCGGCAGTTCACTAGCATGCATGTCAGGGGCTTGGGGTTAGTTATGGTGGGGGGGCAGGAGTAGATAGCGGTGAGTTGCGGGGGGGGTCTGGGGGAGCAAGGAGAGGAGAGAGTTCTGCTGGCTCCGATAATGTTAGGGATGGAGGAATGAGGAGGGGCCGCATCCTTGCATGTCAGGGGCTTGGGGTTAGTTATGGTGGGGGGCAGGAGTAGATAGCGGTGAGTTGTGGGGTGGGTCTGGGGGAGCAAGGAGAGGAGAGAGTTCTACTGGTCCCGATAATGACAGGGATGGAGGAATGAGGAAAGGCCGCATCCTTGCGGGGGGCCTTAGGAGAGTAGGAGTTGCAGAGGTCGGAGAGCTTGGAGGTGGAGTAGTCATTCAAGGCGCGACAAGGTCTCTGAGGATTATTTTGAAGTGGTGTCGTTTTACTGAGTTTGGGATTAATGAGTTTAATGAGATTAATGAGACTACTCTGAGAAACGTGTTTCAGCCTGTATCAGTTAGTTGTAATATATGAAACATTACACTTGCCACATTGGAGCTAGAATGCAAACCGAATCACCTCTAAGCAATTACTGAAGGACATTATGCAAGTTCTAGTGAGAAGAAAGGGCACATTTTCGGCATGTTTCAGAATGAGCTTAAAAACTAGGCTCTTTAAAACGCTTATTGTTTTCACAAGCAAAGCATCCACCCACTTGTGTTGAAAACCAGGTCTATCCTGTAACTGTTGCCTGGAGTCTGGTCTACGTAGAAAAGCCCTGCATGGACCGACAACAATCATTCGGCCTTTGCCTTCAGCTCTGTCGTTGGCCTCACATTACAATTCTCACTGACTAACGCAGGTCTCCTAGAATTCTTTTCAAGCATTCTCAGTTCCCTTTACTCCAGAATACTCCTTCAGGCCCTTGCTGTCTACTTCTCACACTATCCTGGGCCACTCTCTCCTATGCACTTAATTCACAAATCTATGTATGAGTGCATTTGTGTGTTACTCCCAGCTTACTCCTGGATTTCCAAACAGCTGTGTGAATCAGGCTGCCTCTATTTTACTTCTCTGCTCTGTGTGCAGCCCAAAACCCCAGCATTATCCCCTCAGTGTATACCCACCATTCCAGAGGTCAGAGGTATCTCTGCAATTGCTTGTAAGATAGCTCGGCATTTTGAGCTCACTGTTAAGATCTCTGTGCCACCTGAAGTTTGTAGGTTGTAACACTGTCAGTGTCGACTCAGCCTTTCATCCTTCCGTGGTCCACAAACCAATAATGATTCAGTAATGACAATTGTATATCAAAATGTTCTATCTAAAGTAGGTTTGTCAAAGTTGATGTATAAATAACAGGTTAATGTTTGCCTTTTTCAACTTCCAGAGAAAATATAGAGAGGACA
Organism: Calotriton arnoldi; assembly: GCA_963921515.1. Taxonomy (NCBI): domain Eukaryota; kingdom Metazoa; phylum Chordata; class Amphibia; order Caudata; family Salamandridae; genus Calotriton; species Calotriton arnoldi. The sequence continues at coordinate 1,926,149 of CAWUFW010002316.1, read as the reverse complement.
TGAGATGAGAGAACTCTCTTAAGGGCATACTTTTTGAGGATGCCCTCTGCTTTTGATTGCAGTGGCTCAGTTTATTTGGTGATTCACAATTCCAATCATGGGTAAAACATGGCTTGTTGAACATAGATGAGATGTACTTGCAAATTGTTTGATTGCATATTGCATTTCAGGTTTTCAATTTGACCAATCCTTTGACTTCTTACCAACGAAATATGAGTGTCTTCCTGGTCGAGGACCACACTGCTTTTTCTCTTATCTGTCTTGTATCAAGACCCTGCTGGACTATGGGGTGAAAGAAAGCTTGAATAAGCAGCTACCTATGTTATATGACATCTCTTTATTAATGTAATAACTGCACTTTCACAATTGCTTTATTAACCTTCCTGCTTTCTCAAATTTGCTTGAAAATGCACCATTTGTCCACTCTTCTTTCAAAATTTTCTCGGGGGGAGAACCCCCCCGAACCCGCCTTAGGTTGTTCGGGCTCGTTCGCTACATCCAAAAGATAGGAAAATAGCTTTAAATCCTCGGCGGTGGGTGTGAATCCACTCGTCGCCAAAATGAAGTACGAAGCCAAGGCATGCAGAAGGTAAAGTGGGTTTTATTTCATAGTAAGTATAACACCCATGACCGGGAGCGCCCAGCAGCTGTGAATCCTAAAATCAACTGAATAACGTTGCTATGATGCACACAGCTGCTGTCTAGCCCTTAGCGTGGAACACAAATTAAAGAAAAACAATAGCACATTTAACAACAGTGTGATCTCGAGTACATACATGGCCACTAATGATCTCAAGTAAATGTGATCATGCGGTAAGGCAAAACTAATGCATGCTACAACAGCAGCCCAGGCGGCTGCCAGTGGCTGAGATTAATACAAGCAGTCCATCCATGACTACAGCTAATATAATATATTGGACAGTAATAGAAATGGTAATGGCATAAGAGAGAAAACAGAGACATTGGAAATTACCACTTCCCAGGTTGGAATGAGTATCCTAAAGATATCTGTGTGCAATCAACTCTCTGTGTTCTTGGGATGAAGCTGACTTTCTGTCTTCATGAATATGTACATTCTGATACTGATTATCTTAGAGTCTAACATGTATTGTGCATCTTCTATTCACATTCATATATACATTGCATAAGTAATCATAACATTGATGCTGGGAATCTTCCCATTCCTTCAAAGAAAAACAGGAAGTTCACAATTATAAATATTCCTAAAAGTCTCAAAGCTACTAAGGCCAAATATTAAAAAACAATGTTCAAGGTATATTTTCCAACACTTCTTTTAAAAAAAATATTTTATTAGGTCTTTTTTATTAACATTCGCTCAGTACATCTGACCTTTACATAGGTATTACAACAAAATGGAACACTCATTTCTCGTACAGTACATTTCTTATACAGTAAGTCTGTTCCCCGCCAGATCGTGGCCTAATGTTGTTGCGGCCTACTGGAAGTAAAGGGCTCCCCTTTATATTCCTATTCTGATCTCCTTTTGCTCTTTCATCTTCTGTTCCGCACACTTTGTTTTAATGTCCCCTGTATGCAATCCACGGCCCCCAGACTTTGTCTAATTTTCGTGGGCAACCTCTGGCTTTATACGTTGCTTTCTCGGCTCCTGAGCACCAATCCAAGTCCTCCTCCCATTCCCCTAAGTCTGGTGTTCAATTTGCCCCCCACATTCTGGCTATATTTCTTTTTGCCACAACTGCCGCAATTTTAGGCCATATTAGTGTGTATTTGGGCCATTTCGTCTCGCCAGTCACACAGCAGTAGCCATCGTGGCTCCAATGGAATCTCTAAGTATGTGACCTCTGACATGATTCGAGTTACTGCCTTCCAATAATTCTGGATATATCTACACTCCCAATTTATATGAAAAAAGGAGCCCAATTCCTCACATCCTCTCGCACAATACTTAGATGCGCCATGACCCAGTCGGTGTTATACTGTTCTGGAAGCGTACGACCTGTGGAGGATGCGCAGCTGGATTAGACGAAATCGTGCCCTTATAGCTACCTCCCGTGGGCTCTGCACTGCTTCCTCCCAATCGTCATCCTCTAGGAGTCCTAGTTCATTTCCCATGCTCCCCTCAGTGGGTCTATCGGGTTAGGTGAGTTGTACATGATTTTCTTTTATGTTAAAGAGGTTGCCTTGGCCCTCATGGGGTTGATCAACAATCTGTCCTCTAGTGGCGAATATTCTGTCAGGGTTTCCCCTTCCCTGATATGTTGGCGTAGGGCATGTCCCAATTGTAGGTATCTGTATCTTTCCGAGAACGCCAATTCATATTCTTTTTGTAGAGTTTCAAACTTCAACTGTGCATGTCCCCTCCAGATATCGCCCAGGCTTTCAATCCCCAACAATTCCCATTTTTTAAATCCTGACAAGGCCCCTACCTCTTGTAGCAGGTCGCTGCCCCATAAAGGAGTCCTCCCCGTCAACTTCCATTCCCATCCTAGGTGTTTGGAAGTTTCATGCCAGGCACGCACTACTGTCTGTGTGTGCGGTGGAAGCTGTCTTTCCCTACCTCTGCGGTATAGTGCTGCTAGATAGCCCCTCTCTCCCACAGTCCAGTGGTCTCCTCGAAAGGCCGGGTCATTATGATCCGTGAATGCCTAATCGTTCACCACTGTCAATTGCGAGGCCCAATAGTATTTCCCAATGTCCGGAACTGCGAGCCCTCCCTCATATATTCCTCTTTGTAACTTACAAAGAGCTATTCTTAAGCAGCCTCTGTCCCACAAAAGCTTCCGCAGCTCGCTATCTATACCCTGGAACACAGACTTTGGTATTCAGTACGCTGTATTTTGTAAAATATAGAGTAGTCTGGGTAGTGACATCATTTTAAAAATCACTGCCCTGCCCATCATTGATATTGGCAATTTCCTCCAACATTCCACATCACTCTTTAATCGCTGTGTCTGAGGGTATAAGATTCCCTCCAGGAAGTCTTCTTCTCTCGTTGAAATTTGTATACCTAGGTATGTAAAAGTACGTTTGACAGTTAGTGGTATCGTCTCAGTCAGTCTCTGAGGGATGGCAACCTTCAATGGAAAGATCAGGGACTTATTCCAGTTGATCGTATACCTGGCAAACAGCTGGAATATGTGAGGAACCCTATGCACCGATCTATATGGGTTAGTCAGATACAGGAGCACATCGTCCGCATATAGGGAAAATTCTGTCCTCCCAGTCACCTCCACCCCTTATACCTGATAGGATTGGGTCAATTCGCACCCATGCTGCCAAAGGCTCCAATGCCAGTGCAAAGATCAGTGGTGAGAGCGGATAACCTTGCCTTGTGCCCTTCCTGAGTGAGAAGGGGCGTGAGATTACTCCATTAACCCGTACCCTGGCTTGAGGGCCCTTATACAAAAGCTTTACCAACTTGCAGAACTTGGGTCCGAATCCCAGTCTGTACAGTGTTTCAAACATGTATTGCCACTCAACACTATCAAACGCCATTTGCGCGTCCAGGGACAGGAGCACTGCATCTTCCCTTTGCTCAGCTTTGGTCCAGTGTTTCTCCCCATATAGTCTCCTTAGATTAAGTCTTGTGCTTCTATGTGGCATGAAACCTGATTGGTCTGGGTGGTCCAACGCAGAAATCACTGTTTGTAATCTGGTCGCCAGTACCTTAGCTAGTACTTTCGCCTCAGTATTCAATAGCGAAATTGGTCTGTAGGACCCGCAATCCATAGGGGGTTTACCTTTCTTTTAGTACCCTTCTATCGTGGCTGCTCGCACATTCAATGGCAATTCCCCTCTTTCCCTGGACTCCTGATACATGTTTAATAGGTGGAGTGCAATTCTACTCGCTACACTCTTGTACTGTTCCACTGGCAAACCATTGGCACCTTCTGCCTTCCCTGATTGTAGATCGGTGAGGGCGCTCGTATTTCTTCTACCGTAAAGTCTTGATCTAACATGTCTCTATCTTCTTTGGATAGTGATGGGAAGTTGATTTCTCTCAGTAATTTGGCACAGTCCGCTGCCATGCACACAGAGGAGGGGGTATAGAGTGTATCGTAGTATTGTACGAATGCCTCCGCTATATCCTCCCCAGAACCAGCGCTACACTTTATCAGGGATCGATACTCATCAATATTTCATACAAATGGCCCATACACATTCACCCAACTAATAAATCCCTGTTGCGCTGGAGGTCAAGTTTCAATGTCGTGAAAAATTATTTCCTTCACAGATTCACGTTTAACATTTCTAAATACATAACTAGACCTATATATCATCTCTCTTTCCTCTCGGTCGACAGACCAATTAGTTGAGTAGTTGATGGTAATAATAGAACTAACTAACGATCTAACCAGCTAAATAATCACAGACTCTCGGTAAGATTAATAAAGTTTATCTCAGATAAATGTAATTGATAAATGCTCATCGCATACAGGTTGCAATGCAAACAATGAATACCACAAAAGGAGAGAAAATCAATTAACAAATTGCAAACAGTGTCATACTTATCATCCATGTACGATATGCATATGAAGGAGTGGATAGATGAAGAGACATAAGTTTCAGCAAAATAATGTGAAACAATACATTTATGACGGAGTGGATAGATGAAGAGACGTAAGTTTCAGCAAAATAATGCGAAACAATACATTTATGACGGAGTGGATAGATGAAGAGACATAAGTTTCAGAGACAAAATTATATTTGCAAATAATTATGCAAATTATGAGTCAGAAGATAATACAAACCCAAAGATCAATGAAATACCACCCCCCTGGCCAAGGGAGTAGTGGGGCTCTCCTGAAATAGAGTCAGGAGACAAAGATTTCAGGAACGGGACAGGACAAGGACAGGAACAGCTAGGCCTCTCTGCAAACCGACGGACTGCGACGCATCTCCCCTCTCAATCTCTCGAACCTTCTCCTCAATCTCCTACTGCTGCCGCTACCTCCTAACCACACCCCCAAAGGCACCCCAGTTATACCCTAAAACCTACATGTCCAACCCACATTAATTGAAACATTGCACAGAATTTGACTGCTCATTGGATGCTTGGGGAGGTGGTATATCACACCACCGTGATTTCATTCAAAATTCTTCATGCTCATTGTTCTACATCCTTTCCCATTACATATTTGTTGACCAGTCCATACAATTTTGTTCTTGCTACATTTCATTAATTTCACACAAATTTCTCAGCCACGTCTGCGGAAGAAGTCTTGAGTCCCACGGCCAGTCTCATCTTTTGGCAGGCAAACAATGTTCTCTGAGCTGATCAACCTTGAACTTTTATTCATCATCCGCAGCACTCAGCACTTCTGTCTGTTTTGTCAGGTCATTTTTGCTAATTTTTCAGCCCCTCATCTATCCGGTCAATTTAAGAAAATACAGGCCCATTCGGCTCACTATGACCAAATAAACACATACATTCATTAATTACATGGAAATGCATCCTTCACTGTTTACCACCCACCTTTACACTATTCCCTGTTAATATATTCTTAGCATAAGCTTCATGCAAAGCGGCATTATTTATTATTGTTTTTAAAGCAAGATGCAAGATGCGAAAATGCGGCCTAAACGTGCATTAATTTTGTTTCTTTTGAAACGCAATGTAAAATGTGGCCTAGTTCTTTCATGCATTAGTTCACATTAGTGCACGCATGCGCAAAGCGATTTTCCATGTAGTTCTTGTGATTTGCGTGTTAGTTTTCACTGCACACTGTTAATAAGTATTATGGGGGAGTTAATTCGAGCAAATTTCTTTTTGCGAAACCCTGCTCCATCAATCCCCCCTCTGATGGCTTCCTGGAGCCATCATAAAATAGCCACCATACCAAGTGCCATCTTTATTTATCTAAAGATCAGTATTTCTTTTCTCTTTTCATCAACTTCTCATCTAACTCCTTCATCTCGTCATAGTAATCTCCTTTCATATCTTTTAATTCTATTTCATCTCTTTTTCTCTTTCTTGCTTTTCGTTTGTTATTTGATTCTGTCAACTCCTTTCTTCCACATTGACACTTACAACATTTATATATCGTTATTATCACTAATGCTACTCCAGCTACTGAAATGATTGGCATTATTATTTTCCCTAATAAGCTACTTCTAAAGGTAGAAAACCATTTACCTACAGAAGAGAAACTCTTACCAAGTCTCTCCCAGACACCGTCAACCTCCAGTTGGGTCAAGTCTTCATGTAATTTTGTAATATTCTTAATATATCCCACAATACCTTTACTTTTGTCAGGGATATAAGTACAGCAGTGTTGAATTTTCAACATGCCACAGACTCCACCCTCTTTTGCCAATAAGATATCAAGGGCAAGTCGATTTTGCAAAACCATTGATCTGATTGCAACCATTTCGGTATCAATCATCAAGAATCCACCTGCAGTATCTGTCAATAAACGATCAACCACTGTGGACAATTTTCGAATTTTATGCGAATTCAGAACGACTCCAACTGATGGTATCAGTGCACCAAAAATATCACCTACTATTTCTGAGAAACTAGCTCTCTTCTTACGTGTTAGTCCTTGTTTTATTTCATTGATTCTGTTATTTCTTTTGTCTACATGGTAGACCTTTGGGAAAACAATTGCAAAATAACAACTACCATACCAATGTGCAGGTAACCTGTAATAGGCTTTCTTACCACACACATAATAGACTCCTGGGAAAACAGGATCAGTTCCACCCTTCAATCTCCAACCTCCAGTAATTTGGTAAGTATGCTCACATTCGCTAGAACCAATGAAATAATTATTATAGTTAGTTTTCAGTCTAAGCAAACAGATTTTCCCCTTTTTATACCAGTCCAGGGACATTGCAGCATATGTCTCACCTTTCTCATAATTTCCTTCTCTAAACGTCCATGGTGGTACCTGTGACTTCTGTTCAGCAGCTTTTCTTTGGAAACTTTCTCTTCTATATTCTACCATATCTATGAACACTTTTTCTTCACCCGCAAACTACATGTTAGATTGTTTTTGTAAGCATATCCTATATCTAGTGTCTTAGTAATATGGAAGAATTCTCCCATATAACGTGCATTTTTACTACTTAAAACCTCGTTTAGTTCCTTTATAATTAGGGCTCCCGGTTTTATGGTATTTATTTTTCGGCCATTTCCGTCTGTATTTATCCATATTTATTTTTTGGCTATTTTATCTGTATTTATCCATATTTATTTTGTGTTTTAGCGTATAAATTAAGTTGTAAAACTGTACATTTCCATATCTATTTAACTGGTAGACTTGCACCTCTTACTTTGATGTCTGGTTGTGTTTTAGCTATTTAAGCTGCCAAATATTACATAACAATACATCCATTGGTAAATACTAGCATTATACCATAAATGTCTTATTTAAAGAAATGTCATCCTGTTTTTTAATTAACCATGCTGTTCATCTGCTCAGCTGCTGGCCTATAATTCATGAAAGACAGCACGTAGAGTCACTTAAAAGAAGCAACATTTTTTGTATTTATCCACTTTTAAAAATAAATACAGACAGAAAACACATTGTTTTCTGTCTGTATTTATCTGTAAAAATCCGTAAAAACGGAAAACAGGGAGCCTTATTTATAATACTCCAGCTTCCCCGTCACGTAGAATAGGCTGGTTAAAACACTGCAAGACACACCATATGTGAAAGGTAGGTGATGATAGGTCACCCCCTCTGAGACAGACGAAGGTAATTGCATGCACACATAACAATCACTCACATTCATTGTATTAACATACTTGTACAACAATTTTGTAAAAACATTTAACGAGAAAGCACTAATTGATTTATCATGATGGAAAATACTTCCATCTATCTGTTCTATGTTAGTATTAGGGGTTTCTTTAGTAACATCACTCACTCTTTCACTTATTACATCATTAGTATTGTTTCCATTATTAGTTACCATTAGAATAGGTACAACGACAGTTAATAATATCCACATAAATGTCAGTAAAAAGACACTACATAAGCAAGCTTTAATACATCTACGTTTTAGGCTAGATTTTGGATGTTGAGTCACTTTTGCTTCGGCCATTTTTGTATTCTACTAAAAATATAAAAATATAAATCTATAAAAACTCTAAATTTACTAAAAATAATTTTCTGAAAAATAGTGCAATCCTACACTTCAAGGCTTTCTTCTTTTACCCCTTTCTTTTATTTCTTTTTCTTTAAGTCTTCTGAGTCTTTCCATTTATTTTGTCTGGCAAGGTTTCACCTTAATTTTTCAAAGTCTTTTAAGGTGGTTTTAATTTGCTTTCATCCACTTGCTCAGTGCCAGTACCGTCTTTTTCTTCACTTGGATCTGAGCTTTCAATTTCTTCCAAGATCACGTATGTCCATTCCGGTGCTGTGCTTGCTCGGAATTCTTACTCTCCTTGTTTTTCGTACTGAATCTTCTCCTGACTCTTCTTGTTCTGCTTGACTTGAGACCTCATTAATTTGCTCTGGTCTTGTTTTTGACTTTCTCCTAACAAGAGTATATTTCAATTTTTTCACTCCACTTGGCCAATTGTCACCTTTTCTCAGTCTTTTAGTTTGAACTACTCTTTCACCTTCTTCATCTGGTTCACAGGTTCTTTTATTTGGCCTTTCTTCTATCTGTTCTCCTTCTTGACCTGCAGTCACTTCCCTTTCTTCTGGTTCTATAGCAGTCACATGAGACCCAGTAACTGGCGCCCACTCTACTTGACTTATGCTTGGCTGTTCGTCATCTGTTTGTTCTTCAGAATCTGTTACTCTAGATTCTTCAACTTCACACACTTCAGCCTCTGGTCTTTGGCTTTGGTTTACCAGTTGCTGCTTTTCTTGTCTTTCAAGTGGACTTGGGACTCGTCTGGTATGGCTCGCATGGATCCAATTTGGCAAACCACCACACTTCACTGCTGTCGTCGTCACCAATATCACCTGATAAGGTCCGTTCCACCTGGGTTCTAAACATGATTTCCTCACGTGTTTCTTCACGAGAACCCACTCTCCAGGACTCAGATCGTGAGCTTGATTCGGCTGTGTCGTAGTGGCATTTTCTCCCACCTGGTGAGACACAGAACGCACCAGATCAGCCAATCATCTGCAATAGTCAAGCACTAGATCATCAGATATATTCATCAGTTTGTTCGCTGGTATAAATGCTTGTCTCATTGCTCTTCCCATTAGGATCTCGTGAGGACTCAAACCCGTCTTTTTGTCAGGAATGCTTCTAAGACTCATCAATACAAGGGGTAAAGCATCAGGCCATTTCAGTGTTGTGGATGCACACACCTTTCCTAACCTAGATTTTATTGTGCCATTTATCTGCTCAACCATTCCAGATGCTTCGGGTCGATAGGCACAATGCAGCTTCTGCTCAATCTGTAATGCTGCACAAATCATCCGCATTATCTCATTGTTAAAATGGGTTCCTCTATCTGTTTCTAAAGTGACTGGAAATCCGAATCTAGGGATCAATTCTCTTAGAAGCAGCTTTGCGACTGTTAGACTGTCATTCCTTCTTATTGGATAGGCTTCCACCCAATGAGAGAACAAGCAGACAACAACCAACATATATTTCAGCCCATTGCACGGGGGGAGCTCAATAAAATCCAACTGGAGTCGGGTGAATGGTCCTGCTGCCTTTCCAATTCGTCCCCAACTAACAACTGTCTTTCTGCCTGGATTTTGTTGCTGACAGGTGACACACCTCTGGCAGAGACTCTCTGCAATGGCCCTGAACTTTGGGTTATACCATGATTGCCTGAAGAGCCTGATCATAGCATCTCTTCCAACATGTGCAATACCATGGTATACACTTGCTATTTGGGATAGTAAACTGTCTGGCATGACTGGTCTTTCGTCTATATAGACCACACTTCGTCCTCTGCTCTCTTTCTGCAACATGAATTTATCCAAATTCCCTTTTCCTCATCACTTGCTTCTTCCTGTAGCTGTCTAATTTCGTCCCAAGCTTCAAATGAAGAAGAAAACATAAGATGGCAATTGGTATTTTCTTTTTCCATCCCTCTGTTTAGAGCAATTAAATTTCATGCACAGAAATGCGCTACTTGATCCGCGTATCTGTTGCCCTTCGTCACATAATCATCTCCTGATTTATGTGCGGAAGATTTGACCACTGCAATCCTTTTGGGCAATTGTAAAGCATCAAAAAAATCTTTTACAATTTTGCTGTTTCTTATAGGCGAACCTGAAGAAGTCTAAAATCCCCTTTGCATCCATAGCTGACCGAAGTCGTGGACAACCCCGAAACCATATTGACTATCAGTAAATATGGTTACCCTCAGGCTTTTGGAAATTTTGCACACTCTAATCAGAGCTATCAATTCAGCAATTTGGCCGGAGTTTACCCCCTTTAAACAAGATGCTTCTAGAACTCCCGCTATGGTGCAAACAGCATAGGCAGAACACAATTCTCCTTTCTCATTTCTTAAACATGATCCATCAACAAACATCTCACAGTCTGGTTCTTCTAATGGAACGTCCTCAATATTGGGCCTAGGTTTTGTGCACAACTCTGTCACATCCAAACAATCATGATCCGCCTCCTCTCTTACTTCCTCACAATATGAATTTGGCAACAGGGTTGCCGGATTTACTGTTGTACATCTTACCACAGTCACATTTTCAGCACCCAAGATCACTCTTTCGTACTTAGTCAGCCGACTGGAGGTCATATACTGTGTCCTTGTACGTGTCAAAAGGATCTCAACTGAATGTGGCACATACACCTTAACTGGATGTCCCATCACAATTGCTTCACTCTGTTTCAGACTCACACAAGTAGCAGCTACTGCTTTTAAACAGCCTGGCAATGCTGCGGCCACTGAATCCAAAGTAGCAGAAAAATATGCTATTGGACGTTGTGCCATTCCATGTTTTTGAGTTAAAACTGAAAGTGCACACCCATCTCTTTCACAACAGTACAATGCAAAATCCTTTGCATAATCTGGCATTCCCAATGCAGGTGCTCGACAAAGACTGTTTCACAATTTAGTAAAAGCTTCCATATTTTCATCGTCCAACACAATCGGATCTTTCACATCTTTTCGTGTCAACCTTGTAGAGGTTTTGCAATCAGTGAGAACCCACTGATCCACTGCCTGCAGTATCCAACCATTCCCAAAAACACTCGAACTTCTCTCTGAGTTTTTGGTGGACTCATTTGTTTAATTACACTAATTCTTTCTGGTGTCACCTTTCTGACTCCATTTTCTATTTTGTGTCCTAGGTACTGGACTTCCTGTTTACAACATTGTAATTTTGCTGGTGACACTTTGTGTCCTCCTTCTGCTAAATGGTTCAGTAAGGCAATGGTATCTGTCACACATGCCTCTCGTGTCTTTGATGCCACTAGTAGGTCATCAATATACTGAACCAAAACTGAATTTACTGGCATGACTAAAGTCTCCAAACATCTTTTCAGGATCTGATTAAAAATTGAAGGACTCTCTGTGTACCCTTGAGGAACTCGGCACCATGCCAAAACGCGGTCTTCGAACTGGAATGCAAACAAATACTGGCTTTCCGGATGTAAAGGAATCGAGAAAATTATTGGCACAGATCAATCACTGTGTACCATTCAGAATCACATGGGATTTGGTAAAGGATTACTGCTGGATTTGGCACTACTGGACAACAGGATACTACAATTTTATTAATTTTTCTTAAATCCAGCACTATTCTATATTTTCCACTAGGCTTTTTAATTCCTATAATAGGCGAATTACAAGGACTACTCATTATTTCTTTCTGAATTCCCTGTTCAACCATTTGGTCAATCACAGGAGTGACTCCTGCAATTTCTTCCGGACTCATTTTGTACTGAGGAGTGTTTGGCTATATGGCACCCTCTTTCACCGTAATCTGAATCGGATCTACATTTGTCATTAGGCCAATCTCCTTTCCTGTAAAATCCCATACATCCGTCCTTACTGCACTTTTTAATTCTTCGGGCAAACTCTCTACTGTGAGAAGTGAAAACAACTCATCCACTTCTGTCCCTTGCTTCGCTAACATCATTTTGAATTCAACATCCTCATCAGGTGTCTGAAACGCAATACCATCTGGCGTACAATAGATGGTACAATTCATTTTACACAATAAATCCCTTCCCAAGAGATTTACTGGACTCGAGTCACATACCACGAAACGATGCATGTCTCTGAAACTCCCAATATGAACTTCTATTGGATTTGTGACTGGCGTTCTAATATGCTTATTTGAGACTCCTACAACTTGGATAGTTTCTCCCGAGAGGGGTAGGTTTGGAATTTCTGCTGCTCTCACAGTAGAACGGGTAGCACCAGTGTCCACCAGGAATGTAATATCATTACCTTCCACCTTTCCGTCAACAAATGGACCTGACTGATCTACCGCCAAGGATGCGCCAAGTACGCACTCTTCCTCCCCCCTCAGGCACCGTCATTGAGATGAGTCTGAATCACTCTCATTGCACTGCAACCATTTGCACACTTTGATTCTTACCAACTTGGTCACCTCTGTGAAATCCAGTGTTCGCACTGCACCTCTGCACTTGAGCATTCACATTATTGGGCATAGGAGCTTGTGGCACCTGTAACTGTGGAGCAACTACCTGCTGCTGTTGATTCACACCCACCTCATTCTGCGGATTTAAATTTTGATTTACCCCATTATTCTTTTGTACAGATCTACACTCGTTCTTCCAATGTCCATACTTTCCGCACGCATGATAAGGAAATTTCTTCTTAGCCTCTTCTTTGCTCAATTTCCCTCTACCTCTACCTCCACTGGATACCTGACCAATTTGATTCTGACCATTCATTTGATTACCTGTTTGAGAACCATTGTTTACTTCTTGCTGCTCTGCTACCTTCACTTGTGCCCACATCATTTTCTCCTTTAATTTTGTATGTCTTGATTCAATGTCATCACTACAATACTTCGCATACCTCAAAATTTTGTCAATTGTTTTACTCTGCCAACAAATCAAGTGCTGCTGAATCATATGACTAATCTCCGATTTCAAACCAAACACAAAACGATACACAAAATGTCCCATATTTTTGTCTCCAATATTCTCAAATCCGCTGTACTGTTTAAATACCTGCAACAACCTTTCATAATAGGCATGTACGGACTCCTTTGGTTCTTGGGTCGTCCTGTCTATCTTAACCCAATCTGTTTCCTTTGGAGAAATTTTTCCCTTCAAAACGGTGATTACCTGATTATACTTTTTCATCACCTCATCAGATCGTGCATCTGTCTTAGGATCTCTAGGATATTCTTCTTTTGGCTAATCGACAGTAATTTTACATTCTGTCCACAAATCAGCTGGTACGACAATCTCAAACAAACCATCTAAATCTTTTAGCAAAACCTTTGAAACTTTCACAAACCTCTCTACCTGTTTATACCACTCGACAGGTTTTTCCCTTAACCTGGGAAAGTCATTCGTAAAAGATAATATATACTGTCTCGTCCAAAGAACGTGAACATATCCACCACCTGGGACTTCTCTCATCGGACACGCCCTTTCAACTTGTTCTGTCTCTGTTAACGGAAACATCGATGCTCCTTTACCAGCTGCCTCTTCTTTCTTTTTCGTCCATCTACCTTTCCACCGTTCTACATCTCCCCATTTTTCAGAATATTCATCAACTCTTTTATCTGTAATCTTTTTCCAGACGCATTCAAACTCTCCAAATCCTTATTAGTAAAGGCAAGTCTGTACGATTTCTGCAGCACCTTTGACTTCTCTATATCTATTCCATATTCACTAGCAGCCTCTGCTATTTTCTCATGAAGATTCCTCGCTCTCGAAGTGATACTTTTACACAAAAACAACAGCTCTTCATCTCGGTAAGTCCCTAGTCTATCTGGACTTATTGTACCAATAATCAACTCTTCCAAATCTACTTTCAATTGGCTCACATTTATACTCTGTGGTTGAGGTTTTTGCTTTTCCATTCCCTTTATCCAATCATTCAATTCCTCTGGTGAAGGACCTGCTGAACTCCCTGTCGTTGGAATGACGCTTGTCCCTATTCTCCTTGGATCTATTTGTATACCTCTTCTAGGGGTTTTTGTTATCATCTCACAAACCGGAAGATCTAACAATGTAGTATTCGTGTCAGCCTGTCCATCCTCATCCGCTACTGTCACCATTCCACTTCTGACGCTACTCCTTGGAACTGCCAACGTATGTACTTTTGATATATTCTGTTTTTCTCCATACAATGGAACTACGGGACCAATTGTTACCGGTACCGTCAATGCTTCTGCATTTAGACTCAACTGATTTATTTTCTGGATCTGCTCTACCCTTGCCTTACTTAATATGTCCAATTCTTTTTCTCGCACTACTCTAGCCATGTCCGTAATCTGTGGAGTTAATGGAGTTCCCATTAGTGGTGCACTCGGTGTCACCTCACCTGAATTTTCTTGATATGGCGGAGGTCTTTTGGTCAAAATGTCTTCTAACAACTCATCATCAGATTCGTTCGGGTCATATCTTAAACTTGAAGTTTCTATATTTTTCTTTTTCTCTTTACACTTGCCTCCTGTTTCATCTTCAGCGACTAAAACTGGGTACAGACCCTCAGTTACCACAGCTCTCCTCCATCTTTTCATTGTATCTTCTCTTCTCTCAAAAGGATATCTAGTCATTAAATTTTTGTATCTCCTACCACCTCGATATTTCTCTCTTTCAAATGCTTCTACTTCCCATTCCTCTAGCGCTTCATACTGGGTAGGTCTGGGATTTGGCTCTAACTAATTCATTCGATTTCTCAAATTCTGCAAAATCCTTACATTAAACGAACCATGCTGTGGGAAAGCTATAACACCATCATCCTTTGTGTATTCCACCCAATTCTCTAACCAAGTACACGTATGGTATCCTCCCTCTAACAACATATAGGAAGCAGGCGTTCTCGGTGGTGGAATAGGAATTCCCTCTCTAGTCACTATTGGTTTGTCCTTTTTAAAGAAATTCTTTAATTTTCATAAGCAGCTTCATTTTTCCGACCCTTTACGCTAATGTCTCTCAGTAAAACAACAAGGAAACCTTTCCGTAATTCTGATTATTCTATTTGTCAGTTCTTGTCCAATACCAGCGCGACTCACACCAACCGTCCAATCACAGCTCTCTACGTATCTGCTTATTACAACCAGTACCAGCGCGGCTCACACCAACCGTCCAATCACAGCTCTCTACGTATCTGCTATTACAACTAATACCAGCGCGGCTCACACCAACCGGCCAATCAGAGCTTACTTCACATTCGCTGCCTGACCAATGCCAGCGCGGCCTTTTTGTGACGTCAGTATCACTCCTTCTACTGACCCTCCCTTTCCAAAATAATACGGCGATGTATTTCTAAGTTTTCTTGATCAAAATTCTTGTTAGTAGCAACACAAAACATTGCTACCTTGTCTGTTCCTCTAAATAAAGAGATAGTTCTTCACTTTAAAACGAGAAATTCTTTCACTTCCAGTAAAACAACGACCAGCGTTATTTTACACACAAACAAGCTACTGGTGGACTTGGTACTCCTCTAGGGATAAGGCCAAAGTTTTGCAAGAGGACTTTTTGGTGTAAAAGAGGTCTTGGTACTCCTCTGGGGATAAGGCCAGAGTTTCGGAAGTGGACCCTTCGCTATTTTCAGACACTCTACTCATATATGAAATTTTCCCTAAATATAACACCTACAGCCTTCCGCCGTACAGTATTATAACAACAGACAAAGTACTTCTGCAGTGTGATTTCTTTAGCCACACTCTTCTTCTGCCTACTTCAGGCTAAATTTCCATCCCGGGATTTCTCAGGTACCTCCGTACCTGTACTTCTAGACAATATAGAACAGGACACTAACTTTTCTTGTTAAGAACATATAATCAATAATTATTACCAAACTAATCAATAATTAAACCGCCCTCTGCTACCAGAAAACCTGATCCAGCGCTACACTTTATCAGGGATCGATACGCATCAATATTTCATACAAATGGCCCATACACATTCACCCAACTAACAAATCCCTGTTGCACTGGAGGTCAAGTTTCAATGTTGTGAAAAATTATTTCCTTCACAGATTCACGTTTAACATTTCTAAATACATAACTAGACCTATGTATCAACTCTCTTTCCTCTCGGTCGACAGACCAATTAGTTGAGTAGTTGATGGTAATAATAGAACTAACTATCTAACCAGCTAAATAATCACAGACTCTCGGTAAGATTAATAAAGTTTATCTCAGATAAATGTAATTGATAAATGCTCACTGCATACAGGTTGCAATGCAAACGAATCCCACAAAAGGAGAGAAAATCAATTAACAAATTGCAAACAGTGTCATACTCATCATCCATGTACGATATGCATATGAAGGAGTAGATAGATGAAGAGAGATAAGTTTCAGCAAAATAATGCGAAACAATACATTTATGACGGAGTGGATAGATGAAGAGACATAAGTTTCAGAGACAAAATTATATTTGCAAATAATTATGCAAATTACGAGTCAGAAGATAATACAAACCCAAAGATCAATGAAATACCACACCGCTGGCCAAGGGAGTAGTGGGGGTCTCCTGAAATAGAGTCAGGAGACAAAGATTTCAGGAACGGGACAGGACAAGGACAGGAACAGCTAGGCCTCTCTGCAAACCGATGGACTGCGACGCATCTCCCCTCTCAATTTCTCGAACCTTCTCCTCAATCTCCTACTGCTGCCGCTACCTCCTAACCCCACCCCCAAAGGCACCCCAGTTATACCCTAAAACCTACATGTCCAACCCACATTAATTGAAACATTGCACAGAATTCGACTGCTCATTGGATGCTTGGGGAGGTGGTGTATCACACCACTGTGATTTCATTCAAAATTCTTCATGCTCATTGTTCTGCATCCTTTCCCATTGCATATTTGTTGACCAGTCCATACAATTTTGTTCTTGCTGCATTTCATTAATTTCACACAAATTTCTCAGCCACGTCTGCGGAAGAAGTCTTGAGTCCCACAGCCAGTCTCATCTTTTGGCAGGCAAACAATGTTCTCTGAGCTGATCAACCTTGAACTTTTATTCATCATCCACAGCGCTCAGCACTTCTGTCTGTTTTGTCAGGTCATTTTTGCTCATTTTTCAGCCCCTCATCTATCCGGTCAATTTAAGAAAATACAGGCCCATCCGGCTCACTATGACGAAATAAACACATACATTAATTAATTACATGGAAATGCATCCTTTACTGTTTACCACCCACCTTTACACTGTTCCCTGTTAATATATTCTTAGCAAAAGCTTCATGCAAAGCGGCATTATTTATTATCGTTTTTAAAGCAAGATGATTTCTTTTGAAACGCAATGTAAAATGCGGCCAAGTTTTTTCATACATTAGTTCACATTAGTGCACACATGCGCAAAGCGGTTTTCCATGTAGTTCATGTGATTTGCGTGTTAGTTTTCACTGCACACTGTTAGTAAGTATTATGGGGGAGTTAATTCGAGCAGGTTTCTTTTTGCGAAACCCCGCTCCATCAACTGTGAGTTTCTCCCTCTGAGGTATGTATTTCCAGAACCCAATCTCTTTTTTCTAGCCAGGTGATCCTTTTATACGCTTTATCGCCAATATCATATAGTTTCCTCGGGGTTGCTAAGGCGTGTGCATGCGCCTTTTGCTCACTCAAATTTCTAAGTTCTTGCTGTTTGAGCCGAAGCCTTTGCATTGTAGTCGTATCCAAGTCCCGCCCCTTCCAAGTTGCTTTTTCCAGTTGGCTTATCTCTCTTCCAAGCTCTCCTAACTCCTTAGTTTGTTCTTTCTTTTGGATGCCCATTTCTGCCTGAACGTATCCCCTAATCACTGTTTTATACGCCTCCCAGAGGGTGGAGGCCGCGTCTACTGACCCCTCATTCTCTTGAAAATACTGTGTTGTGCATGCCTGTATTTTCCACACAAATTGTTTGTTTTTGAAGTGCCATGGGTTCAGTCTCGGGGGCAGAACGCTTCTCACTGGCCCCTGCAACTGCACCTCCACCGGGAAATGGTCCGAGATACCACATGCCTTGTGGGATGTTTCCCTGAATTGGCCCACATGCATTTTAAGTGTGAACAGGTAGTCTATCCAGGAATGACTGTTATGCACTGTTGAGGTGTATGTATATTGTCAACTTGTTGCATTATGTGTCCTCCACAGGTCTATCATCCCCATTGCTGCTATAAATCCCTCCAGGGGCTCTCTACTACCTGTCCCAACTGCCCCTGATAATCTGCCTATCTGCGGGTCCATAACTGAGTTCATATCTTCTCCCAGAATAAGCGTGCCCAAGGGCATTTCAAGTAGTATATCTCCTAGTGCTGGGAGGATGTCCGTGTGTAATTTTGGGGGCACGTAGACGGAGCATAGATTTATCATTTTACCCTCCCAAGTGCCAGTCAGTGCTACATATCTGCCCATGCTGTCGCCCAACACCTACCCCGAATGAATGGGACTGATGTCTTGACAAGTGTCCCCACTCCGCGAGAACCCGATGTATATCCTGCATGTGCATGAAGTTTGTATCCCCATTGATCAAGAGGTTTATAGTGGTTGCCCCTCAAATGCTTCTCCTGAAGTAGTACTAAGTCTGGGGTGTGTCACCGTAGGTATTGTAGTACTAGCGTACGTTTTATCTTACTGCCCAGTCCATTGATTCCAACACTTCTTATCTGCAATGTACTTCTCTTGAAGTGATTCACAAATCCAAACTGCAGGCTCCTAGCTGCAGCAACTTTGTAGCATGACTGCCTAGCAGGGACACCATGAAACTCAAGGAAAGTTATACCTGATAATTCAAGACAGCAGCCGCCATTTCTAAATATTGTGGAAGTATAGTTTTATTGTCGGATGTAGTCATGTAGTGCATTCTCCACAAGCACAAAACTTTTCGCTGGATTGCATCAACACTGAGCATGAATGGATTTAAAATGTTGCACCATCACACCAACCGGGCCATTAGCGGTAAGCTATGTATGTTTGTCTGCCTCCTGCAACTGCTTGCTGAGAGAAAGAATACAGAATAACTTCGGATATTATAGAAGTACAGACAGTGCTTGGTTTGAACTACTCTTGAGATCTTGAGTAGGAATAAAGCCCTATCCACATATTATTTTACTACACCTCAGTTTTCCTACACAGAATAAATCCCTTAGTCAGTGAGAATTGTAAGAGTTATCATGGTCCTGTCAGCTTTTTTTCCCTCTAAACTAGGTGGCAGCCAAAGATTACTAGGAGTTTAAACTAATACTGAGGGTACATTCTGTGATTTATTTGATGAAGATCAAGGTCTGTGGACAGCTGCTCCTGAAAGTTTGAAGACATTATGCTGTTAAAATTTCACTGAAGTGGCTTTCTATTGAGCCAATTAATTTGCCTCTTCTATAAAATTTAAAAGGTAGCTGAACAACCTATTGTTCCAGCATCACTTTGTCCTACAATGGGCGCATAAAGGAGTCAAGCATTTCCCTAAACCAAATTCTCCCTGAGGTCACCACTGCTAGCATATCTATTGATGCGAATATTACTTACATGTACGTCCATTACTCCGAAAATATTCTCCCTTTGTTCATGTCACTCCTGTGCTACAATCTCCAAACACAAAACAAATCTGTAGACTCACCTTATTTCCTAAGGTAAATTGTGATAGCACTGCTGACCCCAGCACATCGTGACCTTAATTATGCTCAGTCACTCTCCTCCTCCTTAGTTTGGCCTGACAAAAAAAAAGCCAGGAGGTTGGGATGTAATTATTTCTTTTTTATTGATTTTAGCAACACATTAACATTACAATTCAGTTACTTGTCCCATCACCCCTCCCCCACCTCCCTAAACAAAGAGAGAGTAGTAAGTCACGCCGTGTAGAGATGAGTATAAATCCATACATAACATTTGGGCCGCATAGGCAACACAGTTGGCATCATCGCATCAAATGACATCAGATTAGCATCATATATACATCCAGAAAGAATTAATCATCCGTCCCTTCTACATCCTGTCCCATTTCAGGGTCTCCCATTTCCTATTGTAGTTTGACTTCTGCTAAGTCCCATTCCACTTTTCCTCACTGTTCCACTCTGTTGCAATCCAACTTGTGGCATACCCGATATTCAGCCCGTACCCATCTCACAAATTCCCATAAGCATTGCTTTTATGTGGGGAGCAATTTTTTCATCCTTCTCAGGGCTATACACTTCTTTGCCACTGTGAGACCTAGTTCTAATACCTTATCCACATATTTAGAGTGTTTACTGCGGGTAACTAGTCCCAGCAAACATATCTGTATCGTTGGCTGTAGTTGCAGTTCGGTCAGTGTCCCTAAGGTCTAAATCACCTCACCCCAGAAGGCACTCACACACGGGCATGTCCACCACATATGAATTTATGTCCCCTCTGTTATTCTGCATTTGGGGCATTGCTCCAGTTTGGAGGGATCTAGTCTGTGCAGCCACTGTGTTTGATATAATTCCTGTGTATGCATTTATAATGTATAGGTTTCATGCATGTATTACGTGTGACCCTCTTGCAGTATCCCAGTATAGATATCCAGTTCCTTTTCCTCAGCTCTGTGCTCACAACACCTTTCCATTGTGTCTTCAGTGTGGTTATACGGGTAGCCGTGTATGTTAACAATAAGTACATTTGAGTAATGAGTTTGACCTTGATGGAGCAGGGAAAATAAAAAAATTTAACCCCTAACAAATTTTATAAATTATTAATAAAATGTTCGTTTAAATGTATTAATCAACACTGTATGTGTGGGAATGGTAATATGCCAATGTGTGTGCTAAATAATCTATTAATAAATGTCCGTGTGTCTAAATTATAACGTAAAAATAAATGCGTACTAATAAAAATAAATGCATGTTATTGGGCTACATAGAAATAAAACGTGTCGTTGCAAAAACAAATAGTGATGGTAAGTAAGGAACAGCTTAAATGTTGCTTTCTGCTAGGTAACAACTAATTGGGGTACGTAGACGGGAGGGAAACGAAAGGGATATTTTTCTCTATTTTAATTATGTTTTGTTTGCCTCAAATTAGTGCTTCTAAAGTATAACCGAGTGGCGAGATAAAATGGCCGCCAATGGGAAGATGTGCGCAGGCGCAAGGGAACACATGACACGGGATGAAATTGCAGAAAGCTCAACCTCGTGATGTTTCTGAGAGGCTAGGATGCAAGAAATGGTCAAGGCTGGTGTGACCTAATTGAACTGATAGTGTGCCATGATGATCAGCAGAGAGCCCGTGGGAAACAAGTCTAAGAGAAAGGACAATGTGCGGAGTTCTCGAATGTGTCGAAAGAAGTTACAAATGAACTGATCGAATCGGATGGAACTGTTTAAGCGTATTGGAAAGGAAATGATCCAAGGACCCTTGAATCCAAGAGAACTTGATTAAAGAATGAATAAGCTGACATGCATGGACCAATGAAAGAAAAGCGTGATATTAATGTTGCAACAGTTAGTTAGCAAAGTTAGAATTAGGGTATAAGAGGGCCTACTCTTAGTGGGAGGGGGTCAGTTGATGTCAGTCGTGGTTGCAGTCACAGTCAGGAGAGGAGTTGAAGAGTCGTGTTGGTGGCTTCCAGTGCTGGGTGGTCCTGATCGATCCCTTACTGAGCGGGAGATGCTGAAAGACTGTTAGAGGAGACGGGTTGCAGGTAGCTGATGCTGACGAGCTGAAGTTGCTGTTGCTGTCTTTATTTTACAGTTGAGTATGAGAATCAGGCTATTTCTAATTCCTAACTTAGGTTAGAAATCATTAGGCTAAATTAGGAAGCTAGGCAGGTAATTAGGGTTTTGGCTTCATGACAAAATTTCCTTTCTGCAATAAATTGATTATGCTTAATAAAATTGTGAATTTAAGAATGAATAATTGAATAAAGTATTACAATTCTTTTCATGCTTTTTAAATTATATAAAATTTAAGATTCTTTAAACACAAAATGACTCAGTGGTTATTTTCCTAAATGATTGTGACATAAGTAATTGGTTATTGTGATTCAGCTGGTCTTAATCACTATGAACTAATTTCTTAAATGAATGATTCATCGACAAACAATAAGCAGGAATATCTTAAGAAATAACTAAAAGAAAGGGACAAAATAAGGTAATAAGATATCCTGGCTCTTCCAGCGGTACATAAAATGGTGTTCTCCATTTAGTTCTCATGCTTCTCCTAGGAGTACAGAATTTCACAAAGGTGTAAAGGAAATCCAGGAGTGTGCGTGTGTGTTAGACGATGTTTATGGGCCCCATCGTCATGTGGATATGAGAAATATAGTTTGCCCCTGGATGACCTCTAAGTAACCTAGGAGGAGAATAGTTTTTATTGTACGCGCTGTATCAGATTTTTGGTAGCAGAGTTATGGTTTTCTATAGATTAGTTTAGTGATTATTGTTTATTGATTATTGATTATTTTTGATGACTAACACTATATGTTGAGTCGCGTTATGTTATATGTAAGTTTTCACGCTTCTGGGATGTAGGAAGTGGAACACGTGTGGCAAGAGAAGTCACATGGAATTTGGTACATGGTCTGAATTCATTTTTGGTTATAACGCAGGTTGTGTTATGTTAGGGATTTCTGTGTG
The DNA here is from genome assembly GCA_963921515.1 of Calotriton arnoldi. NCBI lineage: Eukaryota > Metazoa > Chordata > Amphibia > Caudata > Salamandridae > Calotriton > Calotriton arnoldi. The sequence continues at coordinate 1,903,543 of CAWUFW010002316.1, read as the reverse complement.
AAAAGTGTGTAAACGAAATAGCAAATCACGTTTACTTGTGAAACTTTGGCCTTAATTCTCAGGAGCCTAGTCTCCACATGTGTCTTATCCCCAGAGAAACGAGTAAATTGTTTGTTTGAAAGAAGGGTAAGGTAGAGGGAAGTGCTACTTTATCGGTGAGAGTAAATAATTCTGTGGTAGGGTAGAGGTAAGCGCTGCCTACTGGAAAAACAGGATTCTTGTGTAAAAGGACAAGGCTGTCACTTTGTTTAGCGAATCAGACTATGGAATTGTTTATTTGTTGTAACTAACGAAGAAAACAGTGAAAAGAAAATTGCCGATAAATTTTGTAAAGGAGGGGTAAAGAGTAGAAGTGACGTGGAAAAGTGCCGCGCTAGGATTGGATAGTGCGCTAGTCACGTGAACACAGAGCAGGAGTGACGTAGAAAAGTGCCTCGCTGGGATTGGTTGGTTCGCGGACGGTGGGAATTGTTCTGATTGGTACTTTAGTGTGAGTCGCGCTGTAATTGGTCGAAGTTCGGTACACAGAAACAGCGTTAGAGTAAAGAGAAAACAAATAGAAAACATGCCGTATTACGAGTATGAAAGGGAGAGAACGTCATGGACGACGAAATTGAAGAATTTCTTTAAGAAAGACAAAAAGGTTGTGACTAGAGAGGGACAAGTAATTCCTCCGCCGAAATCAGCAGCTTCACACATGATGCTGAAATATGGATATCATACGTGCATATGGTTGGACAATTGGGTAAAATATACAAAGAATGATGGAGCATTGGCTTTCCCTGAAAATGGTTCTTTTAATGTAGCGGTTTTACGGAATTTAAGAGAAAAGATGTTTAAATTGGAACCTAGACCTAGACCGACACAGTTTGAGGCTTTAACAGAATGGGAAGATGAGATGTACGAGCGAGAAAGATTCAGAGGAATGAAAGGTTATGAGTTTGTGCCCGGAAGATTGTGGGGAATGAATCATGAGGACAGAATAAAACGATGGAGATGTGCTAACATGACAGGAGGTTTGTTTCCAGCTTTTACAGTTGAGGAGGGGACTAAGAAAAAACGGACTGAGAAAAAGAAACATATAGAGAGAGAAAAGTATATGCATGAGAGCGAAACGGATGACGAATTGCTGGAAGATATATTAAATAGAAATCCACCTCCGTATCAGCAGAGTTCTACAGTGGTGACACCAAATGCGCCACCAATAGAGACTATGCGAAATAAAAGTCCGGAAAAGAGGAATGAGGTAAATAGGTCACAAGAACAAATGAGAACTTCTCAAAATGAGGGAATAGAAAGCGAAAATGCAAGTGAATTGGCAAGGACAACAAAAGAACTAACTGAGAAAATTAGAGAATTAACGAAAAATATGGAAGCAGTTACTGTGCCTGTAACAATAGGTCCAGTAATACCAGTTTTTGAGAATCAGAAAATTGATGAACGATCTTTGGTGATTCCCTTGAGTTCACAATTTCAGAGAGAAAAGGAAAGAATGGAAACAAGTCCAGGTACAAGCAATTTGGCTAGTGCTTACAGACCAAGTCCACCTGAAAATTTGACAATAAATGAGTGTAACGGTAGAAAAATACCTATGGTAACTGAATCTGCAACAGTGACACCTGAAAAGAGTGGAAATTGGACAGAAATAAATAGTACTCCCATAGGTCCGACTCCTGATGAGTTAAATGAGTGGATGAAAGCTTTTAAAATAAAAGAAACAGAAGAAAAACCATTAGATGTGATCAGATTGAAAATAGATATGGAAGAATTAATTCTAGGAACGATTGGTACTGAAAAGATAAAAAATTATCAGGATGATGAAATAATGTTTCTGTGCAAAAGTATAACATGGAGGGCAAAGAATTTACATGACAAATTAGAAGAAGTGGCTAGTGAGATCGGGATAGATTTTGCAAAAGTAAAAACATTGCAGAAACCATACAGAGTAGACTTTTGTGAAAAAGATATTGAAAATTTGAATACAGCAGGAAGGCTGACACAGATAAAGGAGTTGATTGTGTTGTTGAGAAAATGGGGTGATGTGGACAGGTGGAAGGTTAGATGGACAAAGAAGAATGAGAAAAGTATAGACAAAGGTTCATTGGCTTTTATGATAACAGAAAAAGAACCTGTTGTTAAAGAATACCCTATGAGAGAAACTCCAGGTGGTAGTTACGTGCATGTTCCCTGGACTAGGCAGGACATCCTGTCATTTACAAATGATTTTCCAAAGTTAAGAGAGAAGCCAGTTGAGTGGTACCGACAAGTAGAAAGGTTTGTAAAGGTCTCAAAAGTGTTGTGGATAGATTTGGATGGATTGTTTGACATAGTGGTACCAACGGATCTGTGGTCAGAATGTAAGATTACGGTTGACTGGCCAACTACAGAATATCCAAGAGATCCTAAGACAGGAGCTCCAGGACCAGATGTGATGAAGAAATACGACAAGGTGATTACCTTTTTGAAGAATAAGATTCCTCCCAAAGAGACAGATTGGGTTAAGATTGATAGAACTACACAGGAAAGTAAGGAGTCTGTACATGCATATTATGAGCGATTGTTATTGGTTTTCAAGCAGTATAGTGGTTATGAGGAATTGAGTGAAAAGGACATGAGTCATTTTGTATACCGATTTGTGTTTGGCCTGAAACAAGAAATAAGCGATATGATTAAGCAACATATGATAAACTGGCAGAATGGAAGTGTAGATGAGGTGCTGAGGTATGCTAAGTATTGTAGTGATGAAATAGAGAGTAAACAGCGTAAGTTGAAAGAAAAGGCAATGTGGGCACAAGTGAAAGTGGCAGAAAAACAAGAAGCCCAATTGGACAATAATAATGGAAACGAATCAGGACAGAATAAGATGCGACCAAACATAGGTAAAGGAAAAGGTCAAGTGAGTCTAGAAGAGGCAAAGAAGAAATGGCCATGTCATAATTGCGGAAAATTAGGGCATTGGAGAAATGAGTGTAAGTTCCCACCTAAACCTAATCCGGAACATCAATCATTAACTCCACAGGTGCAGAATGAGGTAGTTGTTCAACAAAGTCAGGTGCCACAACCACCACTTCCCAACACTGTTAACCAGCAAAGATACAGTACAGAAACAGGATTCTACGGAGGAGAGCAGGTAACACAGTTGCCGCGAGCAGCTAACATTTCTCAGTATTGGTTGCGTCAGAGTGAGGATGACCCGGATGAAAGTTTCTGACGGTGCGCAGGAGAGGGGAAAGAGTGCGTGCTTGGCGCAACTCTAGAGGTAGATCAGTCTGGTCCCTTTGTGGATGGAGAAGTGAATGGTGCAAACGTAACATTCCTTGTCGATACTGGAGCTACCCGTTCTACTGTTAGATCAGTGGAAATTCCAAACCTTCCTCTCTCAGGTGAATACATCCAAGTGGTAGGAGTAGCCAATCAGCAGATTAAAACCCCACTTACTGAATTGGTGGAAGTAAAAATTGGTTCTTTTAGCAAAATGCATAAATTTGTAGTGTGCGATTGTAGTCCTGTAAATCTTTTAGGTCGTGACCTTTTGTGCAAAATGAATTGCACAATTTATTGTACGCCAGATGGAATAGGTTTCCAGACTTCAGATGAAGATGTTTTGTATAAAGTAACTTTGATGAATCAAGAACCTGAAACGAATGGTTTATTTCCTGCATTTGATGCAGAAAAACTTCCAGAAGAACTGAAAAGTACAGTAAAAGAAAGTGTGTGGGATTTTACAGGAGAGGACATTGGATTAATGAGAGAAGTTGATCCCGTAAAAGTAACAGTGAAAGAAGGGATAATTTATCCAAACACGCCACAGTACAAATTAACTCCAGAAATAATTGAAGGAATAACTCCTGTGATAAACAAGATGATTGAACAGGGGATTCTGAAAGAAATCATGAGCAGTCCATGTAATTCACCTATTATGGGACTGAAAAAGCCAAATGGAACATATAGAATAGTACAGGATTTGAGAAAGATCAACAAAATAGTTGTACCATGTTGTCCAATAGTGCCAAACCCTGCAGTAATTCTATATCAAATCCCACATGAAGCTGAGTGGTACACTGTGATAGATTTGTGTCACGCATTTTTCTCTATTCCTTTGCATCCAGATAGCCAGCCATTATTTGCATTCCGGTTCGGAGAGCGTATTTTGGCATGGTGCCGAATTCCACAGGGGTATACAGAAAGCCCCTCAATTTTTAATCAGATTCTAAAGAAATCTCTGGAAGATTTAAAAATGCCAGAAAAATCAGTGATGGTGCAGTATATCGATGACCTATTGGTGGCATCGAAAACTAAAGAAGCATGTGTAAGTGACACAATTGCTTTACTGAACCATTTGGAGAAAAGAGGACATAAAGTGTCCCCTTCAAAATTGCAGTTTTGTCAGAAAGAAGTCCAGTATTTAGGGCATAAAATTGAGAAAGGAGTGCGGAAAATAGCGACAGAAAGAGTAAGAATGATTCAAGGAATGAGAGCACCAATGACTCAAAGAGAGGTAAGAATGTTTTTGGGAATGGTTGGATATTGTCGACAGTGGATAAGTGGATTTTCTTTGATTGCAAAACCCTTACAAAAATTGACAAAGAAAGATGTAAAGGACCCTTTTGAGTTAAACAAAGAAGAAATGAAATCTTTCAAAGAATTGAAAAAGAAACTGTGTGAGGCCCCTGCTTTAGGCATGCCTGATTATGAGAAGGATTTTGAGTTGTACTGCAGTGAAAGAGATGGATGTGCATTTTCAGTACTGGTACAAAAACACGGGACCATGAAAAGGCCAATCGCTTACTTTTCAGCTGTTTTAGATCCTATAGCAAAAGCATTGCCTGGGTGTCTGAAAGCAGTTGCTGCTACTTGTGTAAGTCTGGAACAAAGTGAAGGTATAGTGATGGGGTATCCACTGAGAGTGTATGTTCCCCATTCAGTAGAAATTCTTTTGACAAGAACAAAAACACAGTACATGACACATAGTCGGCTGACTAAGTACGAAAAAGTCATCTTGAGTGCTGAAAATGTGACCATAGACAGATGCATAAATGTAAATCCTTCTACATCATTGCCAGATGAAGAGAGTATAATTGAACAAGACGAAGTAGATCATGATTGTCTGAATGTGCTGGAATATTGCACAAAACCAAGAGCTGACATAAAAGATGAACCGTTAAAGGAATCGGATTATGTCATGTTTGTAGATGGTTCATGTTTACGCACAAAAGAAGGAGTGTTAAGCGCAGCTTACGCAGTATGCACAGTGGCAACTGTGATGGAAGCGTCTTGTCTGAAAGGAGTTAGGTCTGCCCAAGTTGCAGAACTAATTGCTTTGATTCAAGCATGTAAATTGGGGAAAAATGTACGAATCACGATTGTGACCGATAGCCAATATGGTTTCGGCATCGTACACGATTTCGGACAGATTTGGTCACAAAGAGGATTTCTGACATCTGCAGGAACACCTATTAGAAATGGAGATTATGTTAAAAAACTGCTTGAGGCGATACAGTTGCCTAAACAAATAGCTGTAGTGAAGTGCAAGGCGCATAAGAAAAACGAAGACTACATAGCGGTCGGCAATAATTATGCTGATGAGATCGCTAGATATTGTGCGGAAAACATGGCGTCACTGAACAAAAATAGAGAAAGGGAACATGTCTCTTGTCCTTTGCTTTTCACTAATACAGTCGAAACATGGGATGAAGTAAGGCAGTTACAAGAAACAGCAAGAGATGAGGAAAAAGATTACTGGATAAAAGCAGGATGTAGAAGACAGGAAAATAATGGTGTGTGGGTATACAGAGATGAAAGACCAGTTATGCCTGATAGCATGATTGCAGACATGGCACGGATGTACCATGGACAAGCTCATATTGGGAGAGATGCAATGATTAGACTTTTTAGACAAACCTGGTATAACCCAAAATTCAGAGCCATTGCTGAAAGTCTTTGTCAAAGATGTCTTATTTGTCAACAGTTTAACCCAGGAAGAAAAACAGTAGTGAGTCTAGGAACAATAGGACGAGAAGGAGGTCCATTCACAAGAATGCAGTTGGACTTTATTGAGATGCCCCCTAGTAACAGATTAAGATATGTTCTAGTGGTTGTCTGTTTGTTCTCTCGTTGGGTGGAGGCATACCCCACAAGAAGGAATGATGGAACAACAGTGGCAAAACTTATGCTGCGAGAGTTCATTCCAAGGTATGGTTTTCCAGTCACGGTTGAGACAGATAGAGGAACACATTTCCAAAATGAGTTGATCCAATTGATTTGTGAAGCACTGAGTATTAAACAAAAACTACATTGTGCTTACAGACCAGAGGCTTCTGGGGTAGTAGAGCAGATTAATGGAACAATTAAAAACAGGTTAGGAAAAATGTGTCAAGCTACAGGACTCAAATGGCCAGATGCACTGCCTCTTGTTCTGATGACAATCAGAAGCATCCCTGAAAAGAAAACTGGACTCAGTCCCCACGAGATGATTATGGGACGAGCAATGAGACAAGCACACGTACCCGTCAACAAGTTATTAACTATAACTGATGATCTAGTACTGGATTATTGCAAGGGACTGGCTGATGTGGTGCGTTCTGTGTTTCATCAGGTTGGACCGGATGCGACCACTCTTGAAAGAAAACCAGCTCACGACTTGAATCCAGGAGACTGGGTCCGCATAAAAGTCCACAGGAGAAGAAACTGTCTAGTTCCGCGTTGGGACGAGCCAAGACAGGTAATCCTAGTGACAACGACTGCCGTCAAGTGTGCAGGAGTGAAGAACTGGGTTCATGCCAGCCACACAATCAGAGTTCCAGAACCTACAGATCGACATGTGAGTCGGCGTCTGGAAGTGTGGGATAAAAGTTTAACGGCTGGGACAACAAAGATAAAGGAAAGGGTGCCAGAACTTGAAGATCGACCTGAAAGTCGACATCTGGAAACCCCAACGGCAAACACCTCTAGAGAAGAAGAGGAACAAGAAGAAGAAGAAGAAAGAAATTCAGAAATTCCAGAACTTGAAGATCGACCTGTAAGTCGACATCTGGAAATATCTGACACAACTTCAGGATCTGATGATTCAGCTGCAAACTGGGAAGAATTCCGAAAGAGAACTTGGGGTTATAAACCAATTAGAGAAGAAACTGAGCAAGAAATTGAGTTAGATGAACAACCAGGTACAAGTTATGGTGGAACTCCTTCAGAAACAATATTAATAGATGAAGTAGGGAAAGAAGTACACAAAAGATTAGAAAATCGAGAAGAACCCCGAGGAGCAATAGGGACAGATAGAGAAATAGAAGAACAGGGAAATTTAGAAACAGAAAAGGAGGAAAACACCAAATCGGAAAAACACCGAGGAGGGACAGTAATAAGGGAAAACCAAAAGGAGAAGACAGATCCACCAGTAGGAGATGACGAGATTATAAGTTTCAAAATAAGAGACAATAGTGAGACAGTTGAAACAGAAACAGAAGAAAGTGGAGGAGAGGAAAAAGCAAAGACTGAATCAAGAAAAAGAAATTGGAAATCAGAAAGAGAAGAAAGAGAAGGTGAAGCCAAAAGGCCAAGAAAAGGAGATAATTGGCCCAACAGCTATGTAAGAAAATTGAGATATAGAATAATAAGAGCGGAAGACGAAGGTGCTGAACAAGTAAATGAAGTAACAAGTCAAAAGGGACAAGAAAAACCCAGTGGAAAAAGATTACAAAAGTCCAAAAGGACAAAGAAAGTGAATTCAAAATTTAAGTCACCTGAGTGGCTGTATATTGCACTAACTGATTACAAAGAAGAAGAAGAAAACACTCACGGAAACCAGAGACTGAGAAGTCGGATGGGCAAAGGTGAGATGCAACAAAAGTGAAGTGAAAACTTATAGTGCTTCTGCCGGACATGACAATTTTACTGGATGTGACAAATCACCGGATGTGACAACGAAAGAATTCTGGAGAGAATTAAAAGAAAGTACCAAGCAAAGACTTTTTGAAAGCAGAGTGGCATCTAAGTCATTTCTGAGGTGTAGTGACACAATTTTCTGAAACTTAACAAATAGAAAAAGAAAAATGGAAAATAATAGGGATAGAAGAGATAAATGTGAATTTATAAAGAGATGGTGCAAAATGTGCTGCTTTTGTACAGGGTTATTAATGACCATATGGATAGTTTTAGCAATCACAATTCCTATTAGTGTAGCTGTGATAGAAGCAAAAAATGATACTAAACTGGAAAAAGAAACTAGTATTAAAGAACCAGTTATTTTAAGAAGTAGTGCAGAGTTGCATAAGGATAGGTCAGTAACAGATTTTTCAAAGAATGTTTTTACAAAGTTGTTGTATGAGTACGTAGAAACAATGGACGTAAGAGATTGTTATGTTTGTATGCAATTGCCTGCATCAGTATCAGAAGGTGTGACTTATCATCACCTACCTCTGACTTATGGAATAACATGTAGTGTAATAGCGAGCTTATTTTATAAAACAGGTAGATTAGAATCTTATTATACTGATATAGATAAGATTTTTGCAAACATTCCAGTAGTACCAGAACTTAACAAAGTAAAACCAGCAAAAGTTTTAGGAGAATTCTTTTTAGAACATAGAAAATTAACGTTAGAAGAAATAATTAGTAACAACCTTACCTGTGAGTTAAAGAAAGAAGAAAAAGTATTTTTAGAAATGGTTGAAGAAAGAAGAATGAAATTTCAAAAAGAAGCAATAAAAGAGGAAGGAAAACGCTTATGGACGTTTGAGGAAGGAAATCATGAAGGGAAAAAGATAAATGCAGCAATGACATTAGACTGGCCGCAAACAGGAAAGTTGTGCATTAGGAGAAATAAGACAGTCTATGACAATTACTTTGTAGGTTCCAGTATCTGCCATGACAATTATCAAATTCTGGGAGGTTGGGGATTCAAAGGTGGAAAGGACCCAATATTTCCAGGTATCTATTATATTTGTGGGAATAGAGCTTATTACAGGTTACCGGACCATTGGTATGGAACTTGCTATGTAGGCCTGGTCTTTCCAAAAATTTTCACATGGACAGAGAAGAAAAGGGAACATACAAGATGATTAATAGATTTACACGTAGAAAGAGGGAAAGTTTTTCAGAAATTGTAGGTGATATTTTTGGAGCATTGATACCAGCAGTGGGAATATCTTTGAATGCATTTAAAATTCGGAAGTTATCCACAGTAGTAGATCGTTTGTCTACAGATACTGCGGGAGGGTTCTTAATGGTAAATACCGAAATGGTTGCCATGAGAGCTATGGTGATGCAAAATCGGCTTGCCCTTGATATTCTTTTGGCAAAAGAGGGTGGAGTCTGTGGAATGTTGAAAGTCCAACATTGTTGTACTTACATTCCTGATAACAGTGAAAATATACAGAAGTATATTACAAATATTACAAGTTTGCACAAAGAATTAGTTCCACTGGAGGTTGAAAGTGTTTTGGGAAAACTTGGTAGAGGGTTTTCCTCAGTAGCGAATTGGTTAACTAGGATGAGTAGACTAGTGATAGGGAAAGTTATAATAGTAGCAACAATAGTAATATTGTTGGCCATGATATTGAAAATAGTAATAACATGTATAAAGAGAAAAGTAAGACAGAATAAGATAAGAAGAAATAACAGATTAATGAGAGAAAGAGAGAGAGAAATGGGTGAAATTGAGTTGGAGAAAATGAAAGAAAGCATGTACAAAGAGACTAAAAGGCAAGATGAAGAAGAAACAGATGTATAAATAACAGAAAGCAAAGGATGAAAGACATGCTGCCTGAAAAGAAGTATGACTTGGGTTTTATGTGGTGATTTAAAAATCACCAAAGGGGGGATTGATGGAGCAGGGAAAATAAAAAAATTTAACCCCTAACAAATTTTATAAATTATTAATAAAATGTTCGTTTAAATGTATTAATCAACACTGTATGTGTGGGAATGGTAATATGCCAATGTGTGTGCTAAATAATCTATTAATAAATGTCCGTGTGTCTAAATTATAACGTAAAAATAAATGCGTACTAATAAAAATAAATGCATGTTATTGGGCTACATAGAAATAAAACGTGTCGTTGCAAAAACAAATAGTGATGGTAAGTAAGGAACAGCTTAAATGTTGCTTTCTGCTAGGTAACAACTAATTGGGGTACGTAGACGGGAGGGAAACGAAAGGGATATTTTTCTCTATTTTAATTATGTTTTGTTTGCCTCAAATTAGTGCTTCTAAAGTATAACCGAGTGGCGAGATAAAATGGCCGCCAATGGGAAGATGTGCGCAGGCGCAAGGGAACACATGACACGGGATGAAATTGGAGAAAGCTCAACCTCGTGATGTTTCTGAGAGGCTAGGATGCAAGAAATGGTCAAGGCTGGTGTGACCTAATTGAACTGATAGTGTGCCATGATGATCAGCAGAGAGCCCGTGGGAAACAAGTCTAAGAGAAAGGACAATGACTGCGGAGTTCTCGAATGTGTCGAAAGAAGTTACAAATGAACTGATCGAATCGGATGGAACTGTTTAAGCGTATGGGAAAGGAAATGATCCAAGGACCCTTGAATCCAAGAGAACTTGATTAAAGAATGAATAAGCTGACATGCATGGACCAATGAAAGAAAAGCGTGATATTAATGTTGCAACAGTTAGTTAGCAAAGTTAGAATTAGGGTATAAGAGGGCCTACTCTTAGTGGGAGGGGGTCAGTTGATGTCAGTCGTGGTTGCAGTCACAGTCAGGAGAGGAGTTGAAGAGTCGTGTTGGTGGCTTCCAGTGCTGGGTGGTCCTGATCGATCCCTTACTGAGCGGGAGATGCTGAAAGACTGTTAGAGGAGACGGGTTGCAGGTAGCTGATGCTGACGAGCTGAAGTTGCTGTTGCTGTCTTTATTTTACAGTTGAGTATGAGAATCAGGCTATTTCTAATTCCTAACTTAGGTTAGAAATCATTAGGCTAAATTAGGAAGCTAGGCAGGTAATTAGGGTTTTGGCTTCATGACAAAATTTCCTTTCTGCAATAAATTGATTATGCTTAATAAAATTGTGAATTTAAGAATGAATAATTGAATAAAGTATTAAAATTCTTTTCATGCTTTTTAAATTATATAAAATTTAAGATTCTTTAAACACAAAATGACTCAGTGGTTATTTTCCTAAATGATTGTGACATAAGTAATTGGTTATTGTGATTCAGCTGGTCTTAATCACTATGAACTAATTTCTTAAATGAATGATTCATCGACAAACAATAAGCAGGAATATCTTAAGAAATAACTAAAAGAAAGGGACAAAATAAGGTAATAAGATATCCTGGCTCTTCCAGCGGTACATAAAATGGTGTTCTCCATTTAGTTCTCATGCTTCTCCTAGGAGTACAGAATTTCACAAAGGTGTAAAGGAAATCCAGGAGTGTGCGTGTGTGTTAGACGATGTTTATGGGCCCCATCGTCATGTGGATATGAGAAATATAGTTTGCCCCTGGATGACCTATAAGTAACCTAGGAGGAGAATAGTTTTTATTGTACGCGCTGCATCAACCTCTCCCCCCAATTCTGGAAGGGTCTGGTTCAACACCTGCCCAGGCCTTGCAGACAGCTGCAGCCAAAGCAGCGTTGGCAAGGAAGCATCCACCAGCTATCCCCCATCTATCGCAGAAAGCTGCATAGCTCACCATTCAGCCATCCTCAAACAGGTCTCCCATGTTCCGTGGGTTATCTCTCTCACCTCTGTGTCTTAAGAACAATGCCATCGTCGGGCTAATCCCAGAGTGCCAGGGAACCAGCTGCTGAATATAAATGCATTTGTCCCCTTCACTTTTGGCTACCTGTTCCCATATTTCTAGAAGGGTCTTAGCCCGTAGCGGCAATGCTACCCGTTTCTTGCGAGGAACTAGGGGTAATGCCCGTGGTTGTATGAAGCATGCCAACATGCCTGCCACTGGGTCAGTGCCCACCTCCTGCAACCATGGCACTGTATGCTGAAAGTGGGCTGCCCAGTAATAAGTCTTGAAATCTGGTGCTTACAATCCTCCACTATCCACAGGAGCTTCAGGACCGGGACACTGAGTAATGGAATTTCCTATAAGTAATTTCAGTATTGCCTCCTCGTCCACTTCCAAAATCTACAGAAAGGGATGCCTGCAGGAAATATCACCCAATTCACCCAATCCCTTAGAGGCGGTAATAGCCACCCAAAAAACTTTGAAAGTTGGAAATCTCAGATCCACTGACAGCAAAGGCTCAAAGAAGATTTCTGTAAAGCGTCTGGTAAATCCCAGGCAAATCCCATCGAGAGACCAGAGACCTACATGAGAGATGGGAATTAGTAAACCCTTGAGTAGAATCAGAGCGTAAAGCTCACAATATTTATCTCCACCCCAAAATGATATAAATGCCTTTATGGACGCCCACTGTACCCATAGGGTAGCCACTTTCACACTTTTCTAGCTGAAAACCTTCATGTAGAAACGACAAATATAACCACCTCTTCCTACCAAATCAACAATTCCTTTTGTGTCACATCACAAACCTTTGCTCTGTTCAGCTTTCAAGCCGATAAGTGAAGCTGTCCCAGAGTCTCCTGTAACAATTTTGGAAATGCCAGAGGAGAAGGAAAGGTCTGAAATACCCAATCTGGGCCCATCCTCATCAGTCTTAGAAGAGGAAACCAGGAGGCCGAGCTGGAGCAATGAAAACTACTGCAACCCACACCATCCTAATAGAGGGAACATGGGGCAAGCATAAAGAAGACCCTAAGGCCCAGGGCAAGCATGTGTCCCCCATTGCAGCCAGTGACACGTGCTCACCTGGGAACTCACAGGACACTAAAGAAATCCCCACAGGATCACAGCTTAAGATGTGCCGCGGGTAGGCGGTCCTATTATCATCATCCCATGGAAGTAAGGTGGGGCTAAAGATTTGCTTTGTGGTGGGGTTTGGGACATGGAAGTGCCTGTCTGTAGGAGGCAGACGCACTTTATGATGTCATAAAAAGAACGAGGAGGTAGTAGATATGGTTACTCTTTTTTTCTTCCTCTTCCAAAATTAAATGTTTGTCTCTTTCTTTTCCTTTTGATGTGAGACCTTTGTAGCTGAATTGTTTAGTTTGTCGACTGGTCTTGTCAAACTAATCCTATATAAAGCACCTACTGGCTCTTGCTGCCCACGCTATGTAGAACTGCACCAAATGAATAAATACAGCACACAAAATGTGTCTGAAATCCCAACATTATCTTCTTAGCCAGGGTGCTGAAGCAGTCCTGGCGGCGCCGCATGAAGAACCAACTTCCACTGAACCCCGACTATGCAATAAACTATTATTTCATTACAACTATTGGTACACGTCAACTTCCCTAATGTTGAATTACCCTGATACCTGTAAATCACAGTGCAAGACAGTCATAACTAAAGTTAACTGCAAGCTATTGATTCAAAACATTTTCTCTTTTTAATTTTTTTTTTATTATAGATGTATGTTTTCAGCATTCATTGTCTTACTTAAAAGCCCATAAAGAAAGGTTAAAACATATCTGGCAAATCAAAACATATTATATCTTTATAATACCAAATTCACGAAGATGTCCAGCACCCAACTTCCTGTGAGGAAGTTATACACAGTAATGCTTGCTGTTGTGATGAGCGCATGCGTTTTCCATTATGCTGTAGCTTTTTTTGCAGTTCTTATGTAGTGTGCATAAGGGCAATAGAGGGCTTTACATGAGCACCAGATTACATTACACAAAGGCAGATTTTTTTGTTTTTAAGGCACCGAGATATGAGGTGATTTGCTCACTCTTGTCTACACACTGTCGAAAAACGGTAGTCCATGTACCAATAATATTTACTCTGGACTACGTCTATTCACTGTACATAGGTATGCAATATTTAGTCAAAAGGCTATAAAGGGCACAGAATGCTGTAGCCAGCCTCATTCTCAACCTTCAGAGGAGTGAATCAATATCTCATCATCTTCGGGAGCTGCATTGGCTCCGATACAAAGGCAGATTATCTTCAAATCTCTTTTTCTCACTGTCAGAGCCAGACATGATAGAGGTCCCATCCATCCGCAACAACTCATCTCTCCACGTACTCCAGGCAGGACACCAAGAACTTGTAATGCTCATCTCTTGAAGGTTCCATTCTGTAGCAGAGCCAGGGTAAGCCGTAGGTCCTTCGCCATCAACGCAGCTAAACACTGGAATGCCCTGCCCTAGAACTCAGATCAGAAGTATCCCAGGCCTTCTCTTTAGAAAAACCGAGAACTTAAAAACTATCATCTCTAATAATTCTACTTGAGCACTCCTTTTTTTACAGAGCCAGAAAGCCCGAGTATTGTCTTTAAAATTGACGTTCAGCTATATTCATAGCGCGATTTTCTAAATATATATATTTTTAGGTCTCGCATAGGCAGCGCATGCGCTGTCTCTTCGAGAGATGCTGTATACAGTATAGCGGGGGAAGCTCCGCCCACTACCCCGCCCATCTTTTTCATCCGCTTGTGTGTAAATGCTTGCTTTTGTTTTGATTCATTATGAGGCTTGTTAGCCCCTCCTTAGTACGTCCATGTGGTCATTTCATTCCTCCCACGGCTATTGGCCCCTTTACTAGGTTGTTGCACCGGACCTGTTCTATTTTCTTTATTGAGTTTCTCCGAACTCAAGCAGGACGACGTGCTTCATTCAGCGGCCACGCCCACTTTCAAGGCAGCGGGACAATGGCGCCTTTCCAACCTCGCCACCGCTGGTTTTTCTTCTCATTAAAGATTAGGTTTGAGAGAAGTTGCCACTCACTTCATTATGTAGGTCTTTATAAATATCCGTGGGTAAGTGTGGCAGGAAGGGAGCAGGGAGTACAACACACAGTTCAGAGACAAAACGCGGGGTGTTTACTTTACACTACCCTCGCCCCGCAGCTTAGGCGGCGACAGCTCCTCCTTCCTGGGCAGGGCACCTCGGGGAGTTGCTGCTTTAACTTTTGCTTCGGAGTTTGGCTCTCTCGCCCAGCTCCTGCGTCCATGCGTGTTAACCTGGTCCAACACAGCGCTGCGGGGGGTGAAGCTGGTGTCTGTAATGTTGTGGGAGACTGTGGAACAGTCCACGTCTCCTATGGTGTTAGGGGGTGGTCCCGTTAGACCACGACCCCCCTGTGAAATGCGCAGGAATGGGTTTGGCTCGGCGTACGCCGAGACCACGTGTTGAAGATAATAAAAGCCAAGGGCTCTGGGCGTGGCTCAGTTCGGAGCTGGCCACTAATTAAACTACGTCTTGCTGTGCCCTCATTGTGTCAAGCCCAGGCCTTGGACACGATACTACATTGGCGACGAGGTGGTGTCAGCTTGCTGCTGTCCTACCTCTCACCCACCGTGCTGACCTCCGGTGTCTCCGGGAGCCCGCTCCTGCCGCGCTGCTCCTGCCTGTGGCCCGGCGTGCCCCTGCCGTGTGTCTGAGTCGGCCTGCGCATCCGCGCGACTCCACCGGCGGCGGCTCTGCTGACGTGCCGCCCTGCAGCCGACGTCCCGACCAGGATCTCCGCGCAAGGCCCGGAAGAGTGCGCACGCGGCCCTGTATTTCGGCCAGCGCGTCGCAGCGGCGCTCTATGCCGCGCATGGGAGCCTGCTGTGGTGCGTGTGGAGTCCTGCAGCTGTCCGCATTGGAAGGCACCGGTAAGCTGCATAGCGCCGTCCTGCTGCCCCCTCTGGCCGCCCTGTTGCACTGCACCGGCCCTAGAGTGCAAGTGGCACACCCTACAGTCCTGCCTTAGTGAAGGCTTCCCAGCTATTGGCTGCGCATGCCCTGGAGGTCTGCTGCCCCCTCCTGGTGCCTCCACTCGCCTCCTCCTGCTCCTGAGGCTGTCATTTGGGACCGGCCACTCTCTGCCTGCATCCAGGGAGTCCTGGCCACCGGCTGCACGCGCTTCTCTCTCTCGCACTCCTGATTGGGCCCCTGTCGCCTGTCCTGGTCTGCCAGTGCTGGCCTGCGCCACGCCGACCTACTGCGCAGCTGGCACGCTGCAGCGCCCTGCATTTGGAGGTATCTACGCCCAGCTGCATTGGCTAAGCGCGCATCCTTCGCCTTCCTGCCACCGTCCTCCGCCTGGCCAGCATGACCTCCATCCCACCGTTGGAGCCCTTTACCATCACCGGGCCACCACCCTCCCAAGCTGCGCGGTGGAAGGCGTGGGTGGAGCGTTTGGAGACGTTCTTTGACGCTGCGGACATCCCTGCCCCACGGCGAAGACCCATGCTCCTCCACCTTGGCGGTGGGGAAATCCACAAAATTGCGAAAACGGTCCGTGAGGCTGGGCCCCCACGGAACTATGCCACGATGCGCGACGCCATCACGGCTCATTTTGAGCCCTACGCCAATCCAGATTACGAGCGCTTCCTCCTCCGCCAAGCAAAGCAGCTCCCTGATGAGTCTGTTGACGTATTCTACGCCCGCCTCAAGGAGTTAGCCAGCACGTGCACCCTGCCTGATGAGGATGACGAGATCCGGGCGCAATTCATTCAAGGCTGCGCCTCCTCTAAGCTACGCGAGCGCGTCCTACAGGAACACCGCATGCCGATGAGTGACATCCTGACCCTGGGACGCTCCAAGGAACTGTCCAAAGCCAGACCGGCCCATATGGAGCTCAGAGCTACAGCGGCCGTCAAAGAGGAGCCAGTCTGCGCCGTCCGTACTGAGACCCGTGAGCCTCGACAAAGGCCCAGAAGATCCTCGACCCAAAGCTCCAGACAGAGCTCTAAGGTCCGCCTCTGTGGATGGTGTGGAGGCCCACTCCCACACGACGGCGCCTGTCCAGCCCAAGGGAAAACCTGCAGTGCGTGTGGAAAGATCAATCATTTTTCCAAGGTCTGCCGCTCGAAGCCTCAGCGGCAACCACCAGGCCCACCTCGACAGGTGCGGGCACTTGAGCCTCTCCCAGATGACTCCTCGAGCGGCGACATGGACGAAGATGAGGCCACAACCGTGCATGTGGTACACATGCTACACGCCCTCTCTGCCTCCCCGCAGGCAGCGCCCATGTGCACTATCAACGTGCAGGATCATCCAGTGGCAGCGCTCATTGACACAGGAGCAACGATCAACCTCATGGCTGCCAATGTCTACAGGCTGTTACCCAACCTGCCCGCCCTCCGCAACACCTACGTCCAGGTGTACGCATTCGGGACCCACACCCCGCTCAGAATATGTGGCGTGTTCCAAGCCAACCTCTCTCACGACCAAGTCCATCAACGGTCCAAGATCTACGTCTCCCAAGAAGGGTCGGGATTCTTACTCAGCTGCCGTACCGCACAAGACCTCCGCCTCATCCACTTTGCCTTCACCGTGCTGGTTCACGACCTGGAACGCTTGCTGACCGAGTTCGCACCTCTCTTCGAAGGGATTGGATGCCTCAAAGGCCCGGCAGTCCGGCTGCACATAGACAAGTCCGTGGCCCCGATTGCCCTCAGGCACAGGAGGATTGCCTTCCATCTTCGCCCAAAGGTCGAGGCGGAACTCCGTCTCTTGGAAACGGCCGGAATCATCGAACGGGTGCGCGGCCCCACCCCGTGGGTGTCCCCCATCGTGGTCGCGAAGAAGCCGAAACAGCCTGACGCGGTCCGCATCTGTGTTGACATGCGGATCCCAAACCTCGCCATCAAACGTGAGCGCCACCTGACGCCCACAGTTGACGACATTATAGGCGAACTCGCGGGGTCCAAGTGGTTCTCGAAGATGGACCTCCGCTCAGGGTACCATCAGGTCCCTCTCCACCCAGACTCTCACCCAATTACCACCTTCTCCACCCACGCCGGTCTCTGGCGCTACAAACGCCTCAACTTCGGAATCTCCAGTGCGGCCGAAATATTCCAAAACATCATCAAGACCGTCCTGCAAGGACTGGAGGGGGTGCTCAACGTGAGCGATGATATCTTAGTGCATGCTTCCTCCCTGGAAGAACATCTCCTCCGCCTAAATGCCGTGTTCACTCGCCTTTGAGACTGTGGGTTGACCCTACACAAGGAGAAGTGCGAGATCCTGCGCCGAGACATCAGTTTTTTTGGATATCGATTCTCGGACAAGGGCATCGGGCCAGACCCAGACAAAGTGAAGGATGTCCAAGAGGTTCCAGCACCCACATCTGTGTCAGGAGTCCGCAGCTTTTTAGGTATGGTCACATACTGTGGACGTTTCATCAGGAACCTCTCGGATCTGACTGGCCCTCTGCGAGATCTCACCAGGACCACCACCCACTGGACTTGGGGTCTGGAGCAAGAACAAGCATTCCAGCAGACGCAGGCTGCCCTGTCCGCGGATACCACGCTTGTCTATTTTGATCCACGCCACGACTCCCAGCTAGTGGTTGACGCCAGCCCAACAGGCCTGGGTGCTGTCCTAGCGCAACGTCAAGACTGTGGCGAGTGGGCACCAGTTGCCTATGCGAGCCGGACCCTCACACCTACTGAGCAGCGGTATTCGCAAATTGAGAAAGAGACCATCGCGATCCTATGGGGATGCCGCCATTTTCACATATACTTGTACGGCCATCCTTTCACAGTCATCACGGACCACAAACCATTGATCCCGCTGTTCCAGGGGTCCTCGTCTCGCCCTCCCCCGCGAATTGAGAAATGGATCCTGCAGCTGCAAGAGTTCCAGCTCACAGTGGAATACAGACCTGGCACCCGGAATCCGGCTGACTTCTTGTCACGGCACGCCCGACCGGCCACCCCTCCGGAAGCAGCTGAGGCGGCAGCCACGGAAGACTACGTGCGGATGGTAGTAGAACGGTCCCGGCCTCTCCCGATATCTCTGCAAGATGTCATAGCTGCCACACTAGACGATGACTGCCTCCAAATCGCTATCCAGGCAGTTTCCTCAGGTGACTGGCGACCCCTACAGAGTCCTTCACCGCTACGAACCGCAGCGGCCCAAGCAATATTGAAGTCCCTGCACCAAGTCCATCATGAACTGTCTGTATCAGCCGACGGCTGCCTACTGCGAGGTCCGTGCCTTGTACTACCAGAGAGCCTCACCAGACAGGCGGCCCTTCTCGCCCATGGCGCGCACCAGGGAATCGTCAAATCGAAGAACAGACTCCGCAGTAAAGTCTGGTTCCCAGGCCTGGACCAGCAAATAGAGTCATTGGTGCAGCACTGCCCAGTATGCCTCGCCACGAGCCTACCAAGCAAACCTGCGCCAGTTATCACTGAAGCAGCTCCGAGCGCCCCATGGGAGAGAGTGAGTGCTGACTTCGGCAGTCTACCAGGAGGAAAGTACATGCTAGTGGTGGTTGATGACTTCTCGAGTTATCCAGAAGTTCAATTTGTTACATCTACATCCGCCGTGGAAGTAATTCCTAAACTGGAGAAGCTACTAGCAACCCATGGGCTCTTCGGTGAACTCCGCACCGACAATGGACCGCCATTCACCAGCGCGGAGATGGCCGACTACTTGGCCTCCCACAAAGTAAAACACCGCAAAATCACACCGAGATGGCCCCAAGCCAATGGCGAAGTAGAACGGCTAATGCGGACATTGAACAAAACGATCCAAATCGCCCTGGCCAATGGACTCAACCTTGAACGAGCAGTGTATCCTCAGGGCATCTCCCCAAGTCGACTGTGTTTCGGCCGGACTGTCACAGACACCATTCCCCACCATCCGGGGTGGGCCGAAACGGCCAACCCCCCGAACCAGTCAGACTACAGGCGAGAGAAGAACAACAAAGCAGCGTCCCGGAAGAGACACGCTAGAGAAAGCCCCATTGCAGTGGGTGATCAGGTGCTCGTGCAAGACCGGCACCCCGGAGGAAAGTTCAGTTTGCCTTTCGAGCTTCAACCTTGGACTGTCACCGCAGTAAAGGGCACCATGGTGACTGCCCAGAGAGGGCCAGAGACAGTTACCCGCAATGTGTCCTTTTTCAAAAGAGTCCCACCTGATGACGACAGCGACTTCCCAGGGTCCGATCGGTGCAACGGGGCGCCCTGCAATGGATCCTCAACTCCTGACAGCGACGCGGCCGGATCTGATCGACCAGCCGCCGTGGACACCTCCACCAATCCGGTACCCGCGTCGATCCAAGACCAGGACTCTTATGGTGACCGGAGCCCAGCCCCCGGCAGCAACCCCGTTGAACAGTCACCAGCACCGCAGCCGCGAAACAGTCAGAACAGATATCACCTCCGGCCCTGTCCAAAGCCATCCCAGAAATACAAAGACTATGTAACCAGTGGCTAGTCGGCGACAGTGGGTCGGGTCGCAGCCAGAGTAAGCAGCGGTAACGAGTATCCAAGTAAGACTGTTCCATTTTGTATTTTGCCCTAGAAGTTGTGTACTGGACTGAAAGTTTCTCCTGGTAGAGTTTGTGTTTTTGTTCATTTAAACGTATCTCTCCTGGTAAAGGAGGAATGTAATGTTGTGGGAGACTGTGGAACAGTCCACGGCTCCTATGGTGTTAGGGGGTGGTCCCGTTAGACCACGACCCCCCTGTGAAATGCGCAGGAATGGGTTTGGCTCGGCATACGCCGAGACCACGTGTTGAAGATAATAAAAGCCCAGGGCTCTGGGCGTGGCTCAGTTCGGAGCTGGCCACTAATTAAACTACGTCTCGCTGTGCCCTCATTGTGTCAAGCCCAGGCCTTGGCCACGATACTACAGTGTCGAGGCGCTCAGGAGGTGCCTTGTGGCTGTCCTTGGGATTTGTTTAGGGCTGTTTCTCGTTGATCTGTTTGTGTTACCGGGAGGCCATGGCGGAAGGGAATGCTCCTATGTACGAGGACACCGTTAAGAAGAAAGAAGACGGACCCACCTTTGTGGGGTGAAAGCATCTGCAGCCACTGCGCTTCGCCCTCAAACTCGTTTTTTGTTTTTTTAAAACTTTCATACTCAGCACGGTGCCCGCTTCAGGGACACCGCGCTCTGTTTGTTTATTTTTTTTTTTACTTTAAAACTGAGCGCGGCCTGTATATGTAGAGATTTTACTCCCCTGTGTGTGTTACACAAATGCCCCGATCCCCACGGCAGTGCCCTACCAAGAGGTTCTATGCTCCCTGGTGTATTGCACAGATGCTAGGAGCTCCGTGGTGCGCTGCGTGAGGGCTCGGTGTGTTCCTGGTGTGTTGCACAAATGCCCTGATCTCACTGGTGCGCGTCGAGGGTGCTCTGTTTCCGGGTGTGTTGCACAAATATCCTGATCTCACTGGTGCGCTGCGAGAAGATTCAGCGTGTCCCTAATATTCAAAATGCTGGGACTTCCTGGGCTAAGGCAGGGATTACCTGCCGGTTCCACGATAGGCCAGCATCATATTACATGGGCTGTTTACTAATGATTCGGGAACATGCTTTTCTCTCCGGTATATAAACCAGACGCACAGGTAAATGTTGTCGGGTCACATATCACCAAACACCGTGTACGTGACTGGAGGCTCTGAGAGCTCTTAAAATCTGTCTAAACCCAACTTTCAATATATTTTTTGCAATATTTTAGCCTTCCAAAAATTGTACAAATCGTTACGTTAATATAGTTAAATATTGCTCAAAAATGCTTGCATGCAGCCATGCTTGAACAAGCACATGCAGCGGCAGGTGGACTGGCACATGAAGACGTGAATGCACCTGCCATATATAGACACACGTAACTTAGTATACAGGCCTAAACAACCCGGATCGATGTGAGAAAGTTGTTAAGTTCAGTTTCATGTGATGCACGGGGCTCGCTCTCTGCCCCCTCTTATACAATGTAGCACCCGAGGGAGGGAGGTGAGGGGTTCAACCAGACTGCCCTTTACAAGGCTGCAGGGGGTTAAATCAGCCGCCAGCCTGAGTTTTCACAGTGGTCATTTGTTTTCACTGGAGAGGCGGTGAAGCCCTCGCTGTGCAGACTTGATGGGAGCGA
Organism: Calotriton arnoldi; assembly: GCA_963921515.1. Lineage (NCBI taxonomy): Eukaryota > Metazoa > Chordata > Amphibia > Caudata > Salamandridae > Calotriton > Calotriton arnoldi. The sequence continues at coordinate 1,881,691 of CAWUFW010002316.1, read as the reverse complement.
TTGTGTCCTGTCTTTTCTCTCCATGCCCTCCCAAAGCCGCATGTAAAATCTCTTTCTTCTTCTTGTGCTTACCACTTCCATGCACTCATTCCTAATGTGATGGGATAGCACGGATACAAGCTTGATTCCTAATGTGATGGGATACACGCTTGATTCCTAATATGAGGGGATAGCACGGACACATGTTTGTTTCCAGTAGAGATATAGTTCCGTGGTAGCGCGCATGCTTCGCATGTATGAGGTCCCGGGTTCAATCCCCGGCAACTCCAGTATTTTTCTTAGCTTGTCCTTTAATCAACTTTTGACTTTTTAAACAATACTCTTTATAAAAGCAGCATTGTATTCACATCATGCAGTCAAAAGTTACATTTTACATTCAAAACACCAACAACAAAGCATTCAGAAAGGCAAAACCTCATACTTGCAGTGAGAAAAGAGATATTGCGTAAGACGTACACAATAGCTCCAATGGTTTTTAAACTTTTGACTTTTGGGAACATCCCAACTAATAATTACTGGAAACCGGGGTCCCCACTTACCCCCTCCCCTCCTCCCCCAGTGATTATTGGAATTGGGCCCACCACTGAGTCATGACTACTAGCCTAATGCCCCTGGCTAAACATTGTCGATAATTTGAACAGCAAAACAATATACAACAAGCATAGGTCTCGCATGTACGCGAGTTTGAGCTATTGGCATTCAAAATGACAATGCCTTTTATTTATGTTTTGGTTTTTAAAACATAAATAAAAGGCTTTGTCATTTACAATGCCAATAGCTTTATCTCGCGTAAATGCGAGACCTATTGCATTGCAAATGCTTGTTTAAACATATTTTTACTATACAAACCAGGAAGAAAAATTCCTAAAATACTCCATTACTTCTGGTTCTGGCGCAGTACACAGCACTTTACCAGTAAAATAAATTGTATGCTGAACCCAAGGGTCCAATTCAGGTCTGGATTGCTCAGCTTTTCTACCCTGAAAGGAGCCCACTACTCTGCGATCAATTGGAGGGGTGGCGGGAGGATCCTTGAGTCCCATAAGATAATTTGTGTTGTGCTGCTCTACCAATAGCTGACACTATTGAAAATATTGTCTCATGTGTTACGATGTCTTGGAAAGTACACTATTGTCCACAGAGGTCTATGACGCTCAGTCACTGAAAGACAACAACTCTATACCTAAAGCTGAGCCAATCATCAGGTCCCGTTAAAGTCTAAAAGGAGAGGTTTAATGCGCTTTCCTCAAATCCAAATGACTGACCATGACTGGAAGAGTATCTAGCAAAGCTTTGCAGGCCTAGGTCATCTGAAGAAAAAATGTCCCACCTCCCACTCTGGCTTTCTTACATTTATGAACCTGGATTTGACACCAATGACCTGAGTGGAAGTTCGGCCTTTTCATTGCCACTGTTGGCAATTGTGACTTCTATTTATATGGTGCGTCATACTTCTGGCGAGCTGCCAAAGCGCTTTGGGTGGTTCATCAGTGAGAGCTCAGTGGGATGGATACAGATGTTATTTCTGTGCCGCAGACACATAAGAAATGCCACTGCACCAACACCTTGCCCAATGATGTTGAGATAAGTCAATCACCCACACTGTCTGATATTATATATCCAAGGGCTTCTGCACCTTCCACTGCCTGCCGAGCATTGCCTATGGCAGCCTTTAAGTGGAGGAACAATCCTTGCTATTACTGGGCCCATAAAATGGAGGAGGTCACTCCTGCCTTTTGTGGCCTAACGGCCATTATGAGGATGAGCTATGTCACTAACACCTTGTTACTATCGTTGGTTCGGCCACAAATATAGTGCCAGATTTACTAAACTTTGTCTGCTAGATAATATGCAGCGCTGTGTTGCGTTACCAGTAAAAAATGTGCAGTGACAAATTTACAAAGACTCAGGTGCCAGTTACGTCATCATCTGCACTGCATAAATAGCTGTTTTTGAGCAGTCTTAAGAGGTGCATCAAACACTAGGGAAGCCAGTTGTGACTTGGTCTCGAGGTACAACCTCCACTACAAGTTTCTACTCAATGACCAACAGCCAAGGGTATGGTGATGACGCCTAGCCGCAGGGACTACTTTTCTTCATCGTACCTCAGTACGGGCCGCAACTCTTTCGATTACCATTCAATATTACAAGATTCATTGATATTATCGTTTTAAGAATACTTGCCCTGAGAAAGCCCTTGGCTTGCTGGCCATACGGGCGAAACACATGTCCACTGTTTTTTTTGCTCACCTGTATTTATGACAACGAATAAATACAGAAATATTATATCTAAAACGCAACATTGGACTTTGGGATTCGGTTTTTTCCCAGGAACCTATAAATATATACTTAAGGCATAAACCTGTCAAGGTTCTAAAATATTACCTTTTATTCTGGTGACCCTTGGGTGAAACCACCTGATAGGGTCGTGCCATACCAAGAATTGGGTCATGTCCCATTGTGCATTCGCCCATCCCCCTTTTCAGCTTATCAGAAATTAGCTGTTGCACGTGAAAGTTGATTGGCAGAGCGTTTACGCTGCTTTGCTTTCCAGAAGCACTGCTTAGTGTTATGCAAGTGACCAAGCAGAATGCTCGCAAACTTCATGCATCCTTAGCCAGCTAAGGAGGGAATGAGGCACGATTAAGAAATTTACACCACTATTGCAGTACAATGCTTTTTTGTTCTGAAATCTATTTCACTTCTATGGTACTGTTAAAACGGGTACCCTAATTGGCTTAAAGTGATATTCTGAGATGAGATTGTTACATTTTTTAGATTCTGTAATCCAGATATATAAAAGTGAACATAACCATGCCCAAACCGAAAATCATGCTTCAAAGTGGATTTTCATTCCAGTCTGCACTGGAACATTAGGTTGGTGGGAATGTAATATTTTTGCATTTAAAAATAATTTGCGAAGAAATGGAATAGGAGGCACTTGACTGCTGCAACAACATATTGCTTGGCCCTTAGGGGAACCCACGAATCCTCTGACCTGTATACAGAATTGTTAACATGTGATGTTTCAGCCCGGGCATCTCGTCCCATTGTGCGAAGGCTTCGTGTTATTTATAAAGAAGCTGTCGGATGAGATTGAAAAGCCAAAGCATCACTATGGCTGTGTCTGCTACGCTGCCGCTGCTTCCTCGTCTCCTGGGTGAATCGATGCGGCGGATCGTTGTTGGTTCTTTTTCTTGTGAGGAACATATGTTACTAACAGAACAACAGAGCCTGGTATCTGTGGGGAATCACACTTCTAGTTCTAAGAAGCCTCGTAAAACCTGGAACAGCCCTCAAGCAGATCGCACAGACTCCATGTTCTTTTGGGCCTCGACAAGCCGTCAGTAGTCTTTCTTCTCTGTCAGTTGTGGTACCAGTTGTGCCATTGGGGATGCAGCTCACAGTCATTGATTTCAGTTTTCACGCTCCCTAAGTAAAATCGATTGGAAATCTTGTGCTTAAAAACTGATAATTTCACCGGAGTGAACCAGGCTCAGGAGACACTGAAGAAAGGGTTTGCCCTTTGGCATTTATGTTTTGATGGTATTCTTTTTTTATGCCCTGCTATTTTTTTTTATAGTTAAATGTCTTCAAGGACACTCTGAAACATTGATCGTGGTCGAGTTATTGTAATAACTTCAAAAGGGAATGTCTTTTGTGGCAGAATTGATAAAATGTCCCATATTTTCCAGTGGTGGCTGGTAACAATGATGGTATTTTGAGGATGTTGTTAGAGAACGCAGTTCAAAGTTTGATGGAGTTTTTAAAATAGTGCCAGCCAGACTCCATAAAAAAAATGATAAACTAATCGGTGAAGGGACTGGGCAACTCTTGCCTCAAGGCTGACCAATGTAAAGAAAAACATTTTCAGTTCAACTCACACTGTTCACTTTGCAGTATTAGATGCATAAAAATACACGGACAGTAAAAACTTCGTATGTGCATAAAATATTTTAGAGCTTTAAAAAACTATGTGATACAATAAAAAGGACAATAGGACTGCTGGGACAACACTTTGTTCAACAAAGCCACAGGATTCAGCATCCATACAAGTAGATTAGAATAATAAATGATACGGCAGCATCATGCTTAAATTACTTAAGACACTGAGAGATTCCATCTGTAACATCCAGTAACAGACTAAATGCAAATACCAAATGAAATGCGAGTTTAGATAGAGATGCATTAAACATATAAATCACTTGTATAAAAAGGATTAATAATAATTTATGGCACATAATTTGTGAGTAGTTGAACACATGGAATTATCTTTCTGTGCATTGTTATTAACATTCCAGCCAATAATGCTGATCTCCGTTTCCATGGCAACCATACGAATCTGGCCATTATGAACTGTACAGATGTTTTACTGACTGAGTGACAAAAAAAATCTAACTTCAATCTACTTCTAGGAGTTAGGTAAAGGTTTTTCCTTTACGTGCAAAGTTGGGAACCCTTCAGGTCAGAGAAAGCAGGAAGTTCCCTGAATTCCATGAGGGAAATTTTTACCCCACCCAGGCATACACTGGAGGTCCAGTCTCAGGATTTCTCACTGATGTGAGAGAATGGGTTGATATTAGAGGCAAGGAGTCATATTCTACAAAGTAGCCATGTGGGCCTGTTGTGTGCACCCCTGTGCACTTTGGTATTACAGAAGTAGCCGCAGATGCTTGTGAGACCCCTTCTGTAATACAAATTGGGCCAGTGCAAAAGGTTCACCGGCATGTTAGACCAAATGTAATGTAAGCAAACTACCCGGCCCAAACTCATAAATGAAGTGGAAAATCTCACCTTTATCTGGGATACTCATTCCCCATATTTGACCCAGCTAATCATATAAACACAATATATCAAACTAAATATAGATGTATTTAATAAAAAATAATATTATTCAAATTGCTTATATATACAGTATTAATCACGTAATAAGTAGATTATTATATGTAATTCACTCTTTTTCAACACAACAAATACATGGCCAAAAGCAAAATCAAATCTGAATCTTGCATCCCCCATCAAGCAAACACACCTCATCCACTTAAATCCAGTCATTCAACTCATACACAAACCTCTATCATCCAACACACCGAAATACATATAAATAGATTACATATACAGGAACAGAAGTCAACACCTAAGATTTAAACATACAATAGTGCAATTTCAAAAATACATATGTTCTATAATTTAAGAAACAATTTCTATAAATACATAAACAACGAAGAACTACATCGTATTCAATTCAGTAGGAAATGCAAGGCTAGTAAATAGCTGTCAACCTATCTTGTTTTTCCAACATAGTATGTCCTAGAATAGTTATATCCATCTAGGCATAATATCCTAATGTTCCTGTTGTAGCCACCGGCATGTTAGCAAAGGGGCATCCCCTCAATTATATGGGTGTGTGGACCCCTGTAAATGAGTGATCCCTTTATCATTATTCCTGCATCGTATTACAGATGCGGGTGCTGAACTAAGAAGCCTGTTGGGAGGCACATTGACTGTGCACCATATAGGAGGTAGTGCAGTCAGTATGCCTCCTGAAGTGCCCTTTGGTGGGGGCAGTACAGGTCTCATGGACCCCTGAGGTGCCCTCTTGCCTCAGTCACATACTTCACCTGTCAGTGGGGGATCCCTATTCTCCCTTGAGCAAAAGCCAGAATGGCTGCTTGAAACAGCCGGTGTGCACTGTACTAATGTGTTGATCCCAGTGCGCAAGGTACAGCATATTTTCTATAATAAGGCACGCTGTCCTGGTCTGCAGCTGATGTACTCAGTTAAACGTGCACTGCAGCACAGACGCGGGCAGTGCGTTCTATGCATAATACAGCCCCCGATGTATTATTAGCCAAGTCATATTGCTTTTCCTACTGGAGCCAAACAAAACCTGATTTGCATAGGATTTGTCATTGTGTGAAATGGTATAATGACAAAAAACAATGGGAATTACTGCAACCCCAGTCACAGTGGCGGCTGACGCAATACTGAAGTGTGGGGGCGGGACGGGGGAATAATAATAAAAAAAAACTTACCTTAGTACGCAGCCGCCTCGGTCCTCTTCTCCTGCGCTCCTCGAGTCCCAGGATGCACTGGGGCACAGGCTTCCAACCCAATCTCAGCGCTGCTCTCATGCTATGTATGAGAGCAGCACCAGAATTAGTTTGAGCGGTGTGGTTAGCCGCTCAGACAGTGCACAGGCACCTGTGACGTTTCTCCAACCCGGCTGTGCAACTCAGCTGGGTTGGAGAAGCCTAAGTGCGCATGTCTGTTTGGCCAGCCTAAGATGGCCGGCCAAGCAGACATGCAAGCTTAGAGTGTGCCTACCACTCCACCCTGCTGTACCAGGCCCGACCTTCCTACACTGCTGGCATTGGCTCAGTCAGTCAGCGATTTTGCTAGACTGCAGACTAACTGACCAGTGGGGCAACGCTCCTCCACCATTACGGTGGAGCCGCCCCTGCCCAGTCATAGATTGTCAGAGGCTGAGATTTTGCACAGATCACCCTTTTATTACTGTTTGTAGGTGCCTGACTTGAGATGTACCCAAAGATGACTGTTTCATTATGTGTTGGTTTCCTGACTCTCTGGGATAACAGATCCTTCTTTATGGGCTGTCGCAGCTCCAGAATCCTCTATAGATGGTGAGGTTGGAGGCAAATTATCTTTGGAAGTAAGGCATAGATCATCTTGATAATAGACAGTGCTTCCAAAAGCAGCAAATATATCATGATGAATATCAGGGTATTAAGTAATGTGTTCAAAACGAAATGTACATGAGATCAGCTGGGCTGCGTCATATTGTACTCTGGTATATATCTCATCCAGACATTGTAGTAATCTATAATGGACAGGAGCGAAGCTTGAAAAGCAGTGCAGAGGTCAGAATTAGGGATTTTGTTTTTTATCTAAGAAGATATTACTGATATTGAGTGCCCTTGAGGGTTTTTTAATGTGTAGAAATTCAGTTTCTTGTTCAGTTGTGAACCTAATGGCAGGACATTTAAAAATGAAGTCGAGGGTGTCTCATCCAAGCCTTGGGATGACATACATTGGTGAAGTTGGAACAAAGATAAAAATAAAGAGACAAATCCGTTTTAGGTGCTGTAAGAAAATGGGTTATTAGTTGGGGAGGATGTGTGTCTGACCCAGGTAATAAGTCCCAAAACCCTTCAAGTGAAACTCACAGTTTCAATAATTTGAATCTGGTCTTAACCGCTGGTAGCTATGGCACGCAGCAGACAGGCTTAATTTAGGAAAATGGGCAAATAATTTAGCAACATGAAAACAGTCAAAGCACAACTCAATAAAAATCCCACAACCAATTTCTAATAAATTATGAAACAATTAATAGGAAAATGACCAGTAGCGGCCCGTGGTGGGAGTGCTGCCGGGCGCTGACGTGGGGTGGGGGGTAGTAAACTACGGATTACGGCCGATTAGAGGTAAGTAAACATATGAATAAATAAAACGAATTTCGTTGCGCGCGCTGCATCGCATTTGGCGATGCAGCGCGCGCAACGAAATTCGTTTTATTTATTTATATGTTTACTTACCTCTAATCGGCCGTAATCCGTAGTTTACTAGCCCCCACCCTGCCCCTCCCCCGCCCCACGTCAGCGCCCGGCAGCACTCCCACCACGGGCCGCTACTGAAAATGACTAAAATCCAATAGAGGACCAGAGATTTGAAAAAGCAAAAAGCCCCAAGAAAAGGTAAAGCATGAACCAGGAACCACTGTTTATGGTTAACGAAGACCTAGGTGCAATTTCAGGCTGACTGGGATGGAGCAGAGATCAGATACCCCAAGCTTGTCATCCCGGTCAAATTTTTTTACCCTCTGACTTATCGCTGTGGGACATGGCTGAAGGCTTTACCCAACAAAGTCATTATGAATTCTGAAAGTCCCTGGACGAGGTCCCATTGAAGTAGTTGGTTTTGGCAGGAAAAGTTCCTAGCCGTAGAATCCAAAATTCACGCTTGCTGAAGTTCTCTTGTCAGTCTGATACTATCTGCGACTTTGCAGAGTAAAGATTTCTAAGCTTGGGCTTGTCTTTTTTGGAGCTCAAAACCTTCCAGTGGGGCAAGCCTGAAGCAGTATCCAAGAAAGTCCTCTCGAAATCAGATACTTTTGCCACAAAGTCCTGTTGAAGCTCTGGAGGTCAGGGAATTCTCAAATTGTGTTAAGTTTCAACTTTTTGAGCAGTTCCTCCTGATCACTTTTCCTGAATGTCACGGACAATACTTAGGTGCCAGGTCCCACTCCAGCAGAGGCCACCAACAAGGTCCAGAGTTAACTGGTTAACCGACCACTCCAAAAAGAGGTCTTCGACATTGACGCAGCCAGGTTCCAGGTACTTTTGTTCAGCAGGCCTCACTGGATCCTTGTATCTGGACCGCACCCAGTCGTGGTTGGCCTGAACTCTTGATGTTGTCCCAGTCTGGCGCAAAAAGATATCTCAAGTAAGCGCTATTTGGTTGAAACCCCTATTTTACAGTTTATTCTTTAAAAATTCATGTTTCAAGTTCTACTTATTGGATTTTTGTAGTTTTGGTCTTGTTATATTTATTAAATAAAGTTATATTTTTCTAACCTGTTGTGGAATTATTTTGTGTGGTGTTTTTGATGTTTGAAGTATTGTACAAATACTTTACACATTGCTTCTAAATTAAGCCTGACTGCTCTGTATCAAGCTTCCAGTGGGAGAGCACAGGTTAATTTAAGGTTTGCCTTCTTCTTACCCTGACTAGGATTATGGTTGCTGCTTGACTAGGGCTCAGACCCCTGTCAACCTACAGCCCAATTTCTAACAAAACCTTTCTTGTAGCTGCATTATTGATGTTCCACAGGGTCTACAAATTAAAGCCTCATTAAAATCTTATGCAACTCAGCTGTTCAGTGGAGAGGTGTGGTGCAGCGGGTGGAGAAGTGTGGTGCAGCGGCCAGGGCAGCTGACTTCGGAGCACAGGGTTCACGGTTCGATCCCCGGCTCCGGCGGCAGCTCAGCTCAGCACCATGTGACTCTGGGCAATAGCTCACTTAGTTTCCACTACGGCCCCCAGCGCCTTGAGACCCGTAAGGGTGAGTAGCTGCGCTATATAAAAACGGACTTACTTACTTTTACTTTACTTACTTCATAGACAATATTAAAGAGTTAGATTCAGCCCTAGACCTCAGTTGTGAGATTACACAAATTCACAGAGAGCTAGTGTTCAAGTCTCCGAAATATTGCATGAAACCTTTTGAGATTCCTGTCAATATCTGTACCTTCTCAGTAAGTCAAAGTCAAATAAAACTTTATTCGATTGCTATTTCAGACAATCATAAAAGCACATAAAACACATAATTCACTACACAACAAAATTTAAAAATTATCAAATGTGCAATTAATGATAAAATTCATTCTATTAAATCAGTATCCCTTAACTCATTGTAAACTACATGGTTATATTACAATGTATTTCCTATGTCTAAGTACTTTCTTTAAAAACATGGCTACCCTCCAGACTATATGCTCATTTTCCAAAAACTGTAATACGGTAAACGCAGGGCAGCTTTGTCTGATCCCCAAAGATTTTAAGATTGTAACAATCCACGTTTTCCTTAATTCATTATAAAATCTACAAAATAAAATCACATGTATGGTGGATTGTTCTGAGTGATTGTCGCAGGGACACAATTGCATGTCTTGTGCCCAATCATTAATTTATGGGAAACTTACAAGTTTATGGATTATCCCAAGGCTGAATCTGGTCAATAAAAACCTGTCATAGCCACCAGGTACCATTTTCAAATAAGGTTGTATACTAAAGGTTGTTAAAATCAATTGATTGTACCGCACAGTAGGCTTTATGATTTCTGCCGATAATCTGAGTGTATCTAGTAGAGAAAGGCACTCTTTTTTAGCTCTTTTTTCATAATCGTCGACATAGTGCTAGGGTTGGTAAAATATTCTAGATGACCTAGGTCACACATAAAGTCTCGGACATACCTTAGCCAAGGGATAGTTAAAGCCCCTTCCAGTTTTAAACTATCCAGTAAAATGTCCTGGTTAAGTATAGTTTTTGTTGATGTCCAGATCCTATGCCATAGAAGGATAGGCTCCATTTTTATGAGATCAGCAATGTATGCTAAACCCAGCTCAGAGTGGCAGACATACGATGATATACTACTCGGTACTGCTAAGACAAAACATAAAAACGCGTTTTCCACTATTTGTAAGGGGTACACATCAGCAAAACCCCAGACCCCTGCCCCATACATGGCCGTGGAGATGCATTTTGCCTTATAGATCTGAATGAGCTTTACTGGCGGCCTCCTACCCAACTTTCTTGAAAAATTAGCAAGGGCGCCTGTGGACTTTAAAAACGCCAACTTTGTTGCTAGCACTGCTTGGGTCCATCGGTCATTCTGATCGAAAAGTATACCGAGATATGAAAATCTCTTTGTGAACGCTATCTTCTGCTCATCTATATACATAGTCCTACATTTCTGACTGCCATGACCACACCTCATTATAAAGGTTTTCGAGGTGTTCACCCTAAGGCCAAGATGGCGCATAAAGGCTGAGAAGCTGTTTAGAATCTTTTGCAATCCTACTTTAGTGCGTGACATCAAAACTGCGTCATCCGCATATAGAAGAGCAGGTATTGGGCGTCCAGCTATTTGAGGGAGGTCTTGGCATTCTTTAGTCAAAGCTTCGCCCAGCCCGTTGATGTAAAGATTAAAAAAGAAAGGGGGCTAGCACACAGCCTTGCCTAACCCCCCTCCTTACTGGAAATGGGGCAGGGCACTCACCGTTAATACTATACCGCACTCTCGCCATTGCATCACTGTATATCCGTCTAAGAAAGTGGATAATTTTCATTTCCACTCCCATACCCTCGAGGATCTCCCAGAGCTTGCCGTGCCTAACACAGTCAAAAGCTGCTGTGAGATCTACGAAAGCTAAAAACAGCCTGCCCTTCTTCACCCGAGTGTACTTCCCTATAATAATGGTTAAATTTAGGCTCTGTTCGACCGTCCCTAGGCCCTCACGGAAACCATATTGAATGTCAGATAAAACCTTGTTGTCCTCAGCCCAATCTTATAGGCGTTCTAAGATAATTCGACCCACCACTTTTATCAAAGAGTCCAGCAGTGAAATTGGCCTATAACAGCCAGGGTCCTGGCGATCCCCCTTTTTAAATATTGGCACTATGGTCGATTCTGCCCAAGTTGTTAAGAAAGATGAAACACAGCTTGCAGTGATTACCTGGGTTAAAAGCGGTCCCCATAGTGTCACATTTGACTTATATAAATCTACAGGGACCCCATCCGGCCCAGGAGCCTTACCACCTAAGCTTGCGGAGATAGCCCGTTTTACTTCATCCAGCGTGAACTGGAGATCGATATAGTGGGGCATAGGTACCAGGGCAGCATCCCCGTGGTGTTGAGTATCTGGCGCATCTCCCCTCCCCTCGCCATTATACACCGTATTTAAATGCTCGACCCATTGTTCTTCTGTTATTGCTATTTCAATTGTTGGGCTGCCTCCAGGAGTCAAATAGGGGGCTTTCACTGCTTTCCAAAAAGCCGAGCTATCTTTCGCTAAGGAGGCCTCGTGCAGGGACATCCATGCTTCATTTCCAAGGGATGCTTTTCGTTCCTTAAGTGCTAGCCTATACGCACCTCTAGCCTGTCTAACATCGCAGTGGTTTCTTGGGATCTTGTGTAGTTCATACTTTAAGTTGGCATATGCTCGTGTGCACTTTGAATCAAACCACCCCTGTCGTTTCCCTTTTTTTCGGTTCTGCACGAATAGTGCCTCCCTTACGGCTCCCGATATTTTTTTAAATGAAGATAGGACTCTATCGGGGGTAGCTGTTTCACTCAGACAGACATCAAACGCTAACTTACACTTAGTTACCACTTGTCTAGTAATTTCTGCGGGGTCCACCATCGACCAGCGCAAAGCGTAACCATTTGTCCTATTAATTGTTAGATTTTGTAAGACCTGATCTGTTTCATCCCGTCTACCAGATGGTCTTTTCGGCAGTAAGACAGAAATGCTCAGTGGAAAGTGGTCACTCAGTGAGTTATCGTGTGTATGAAATGATTGAACTCTGCTAGCATGACTATTTGACAGTAGTATGTAGTCTATGGTGGTATGGGAACCTCTACCATTAAAAGTATGACTCATCAGGGCAGGCGTAATACATAACTCATTTGCAAACCCCAAGTCAAGGCCAAACAACACTTCGTTATACAGTTCCCCCGATTTTGAGTGTCGAAAATGAGTATTACTAGTCCTGTCTTCATTTGTGAGTCTTTTTGCAAAGACGTCCTCTGGGAATGTTTTGTATCCACACCTTACCTCACACTCGTAATCAAAGTCACATGCATTTAGATCCAATCATACCGACCACATCCACACCTTGAGTTGCTAAGTATTGGCACAAAAAACCTATCTTTATTGAATTGATGGTTGAAATTTATTAAAACAATATATTTTTCAAGACATTACACAATAAAAACAATTCTATCAGAGAAATCACAATAAAGCACTTACAATGCATTCAATAATAAAACCAATTGATCCTAGTAAAATACAAAAAATATTGCACGAGAGTTTAAAAACAGACAGTAACTTTTGTCATCAATTGCCACAATCAAAAAACAAGATTTCACCACATAAACCTTGATGCCTTACAAGTCATAAACATCTAAGGTAATATTCAAACAGATGGATTTGTGGCTTCAATAAGAGCGTCGACGCGTTTCGAAGGTATGTTCACATAACACCTTCTTTTTCAAGACAATGGCAATGTTACTCCCGTTCTTTAAAAAAAAAAATCTATAAACATAAACAAATATATTTAAAATACAACAGTAATGTATTCATCTAATTTACATCCATCTTTATAATACCTTCAGTTGTTTAAGCACTATATTTACATATACGTATATAAAGACGCAGGATGGAATATTTTATGCCAATACCGCGAACCCACAAACATCCCCTTTGTGTCTTAACCATCGTAATCAATCAGTCACACTTACTCTACCATTCTCCACTCCTAGAGTCATAAGATAGTATGTGCCCCTTAGTTCACATGTGCTCTATTATTCATAAATGTCTATACCCTCCATTCATGAACTATATAGAATGGTGCCTTGTAACTTACATGAGGTGAAGATAAACCAGTCTGCCCCAGAGTCATGCGGACTTTATAGTCCCAGAAATATTTCCTATTAAGACGTCCCGGTTAGTCACTTTCTTATCTGAGGACACATTGAAAGACAACATTTTTTTCTCCCTTTTTTTACATTATTTAATCTATGTATTTTGAAACTCTATTTCACTACCACTTGCTGATGTTGATAGCCTTTATTGAAAAGTGTTCCTCAAAACTTACTCTGTAAACTCTGTACAAACTTCGGGCGTCTGATTCACAGCGGCGGACTGGCCTTAATTTAGGGATCACAGCAGGCGCGTAAGTCCTGTTATTGACTGCATGAATAAAATTTGTGATTTTAATTAAACTTGTATCTAATTTTATCGTAGCTTATTTTATTTCCTTATTAATCATGCATACCTTCTATCAGAAAATTCCTCTATTCCTTGTGGGCATTATTACAAAGGAACGTATCCTTCACATTATTCCTTAACAAGAACTCCTTTGAAATTCCTTTTTGAAGTGGAGCTTTTAGATTCTATCGAGCTCTGAAATACAAGAGAAGGCCTTCCTATATAATTTGTTTATTTTGAAATAATCAACAAACGAGTTGCAGTATGTCTCACAGCGATTTTAAATCACACTCGGCTAAAGTGTACTCTTCTATCACAACAGTTTCATATTGCTAAAACGGGGAACAAAGAATGCTACTCTTTTAAAGGTTTAATTTCCATTCCTGCTCCCATTCCTACGAGTGCAGAAGTGGGAGGAAATCTCTATATTTCAAATTTAATTCTATCTTTATGTTTTAACTCTAGCGACCTCCCGTGGCAATCTTAAGAGCTCACTTTAGTCCCTCTTTCTAAAACTACCCTCATTACGGAGAAAGGGCCTCGCCTTTCATTACATGCTCATCCTGCGTCTTTATATACGTATATGTACATATAGTGCTTAAACAACTGAAGGTATTATAAAGATGGCTGTAAATTAGATGAATACATTACTGTTGTATTTTAAATATATTTGTTTATGTTTATAGATTTTTTTTTAAAAAGAACGGGAGTAACATTACCATTGTCTTGAAAAAGAAGGTGTTATGTGAACATACCTTCGAAACGCGTCGACGCTCTTATTGAAGCCACAAATCCATCTGTTTGAATATTACCTTAGATGTTTATGACTTGTAAGGCATCAAGGTTTATGTGGTGAAATCTTGTTTTTTGATTGTGGCAATTGATGACAAAAGTTACTGTCTGTTTTTAAACTCTCGTGCAATATTTTTTGTATTTTACTAGGATCAATTGGTTTTATTATTGAATGCATTGTAAGTGCTTTATTGTGATTTCTCTGATAGAATTGTTTTTATTGTGTAATGTCTTGAAAAATATATTGTTTTAATAAATTTCAACCATCAATTCAATAACCATAGGTTTTTGTGCCAATACTTAGCAGACTCAAGGTGTGGATGTGGTCGGTATGATTGGATCTAAATGCATGTGACTTTGATTACGAGTGTGAGGTAAGGTGTGGATACAAAACATTCCCAGAGGACGTCTTTGCAAAAGTTCTTGTTTGAACCTCAGTCCTTTGGGTTACCAAGGGTTCCTCTCTCTTTTTTATTTATTCATTTGTGAGTCCACATAGTTTACCAGCAACATTTGGACATAAAGCACAGTTAAAATCCCCCCCAGAATTAAAAATACATCCTTGGCATTGTCGTTATACAATGATTTCAAATCATTACCCAGTTTGTTCACAACTACCCCAATTTGTTCCGGGGGAATATTATTGTAAAAATTTGTCAACGCAATTCAGTGCATCCTATCCACATGGATTTTGATTCGTTGGTAATAAATCTCTTCAGTATGCATCACTATTTCTTTTACATTCAACCTATTGGAAATGTAAGTGCAAAGCCCTCCCTTTGCCTTTCCACTAACCACCTCAACGGCTGGGGTGTGGAAGGTTTTAAATCCATTAACATGCATTATGTCCTTTGTCCATGTTTCCTGGAAACACATTATATCAAAATTTAATATAAAATCACACCATATAGGGTTAGTCAGCTTAGACCGTAACCCTGCAATGTTCCAAAAAACAAAATTACAGGAGACACCTTCGATGTTACCTGAGGGCCTTATTAATCTAGTATTGCTAGGAGACAATTTGCAGTTGTTGATCGGTAACTGATTTAAACTTATGGGTGTATTAGGTTTAAGGCATGCTTTCAGATTCAAATTACTGGCAACCAATATCTCTTCTCTCTGCTCATTAAGAGCCGGTGTTAAGGGGTAGTTATTTGTTTTTTTTGCCCATAATCGAGAGTGGATTTCTTTTTGGTAATTTACAGGTTATATAACCACCAGAGTCATACTTATGAGTAAGATAAGTGTCTCTAGGGTGAATTAGTCAGTCAATATCTTCTAAGCTGTTAAAAGTATCAAAACAATTACTGACTGGGACCCTATGCCTGTACTGCATGTTACCTAGATGGTTCTCCTCCACAGATTTGTTCCATAAGGCCTTTGCTGGTTGGTAAAAGTACCCTAATGGTAAAATATTAATTCCCTCGGTCATAATGGACTGGTTGCCAGCCCTGCCGAGGATGGACTGCACCAGATTCGGGGACCTAAAGGTTAAAACCACACAATCACCAGCTAGAAGCTTGTTTGTTTTACCGACCCATCCTATTCTTCTTGCCATTTTAAATTCCGCAAAGAGAATATTGGTTAGACCACTTCTAGTGCTCAGTAGATGTAATGATTTATTCCTCAGGGTTGTCCAGTGTTCAGGGGCATGAAGAGGTGGGGGGGGGCATTTGCCAGCACAATCGTGTAGGGAGTTACTTCTGGTGGGAGATGGAGGGTCTCATTTGGGTTTGTAGTGTGTCTCAGGTTAAACCCTCGAGGATTCTGAGAATTAATGTCTCTCCCTGCATTACCCAACGTAGGCCTCCCTATGGTAATTAGGGCCCCATTAGAGGTATTCACAGCTTGTGTACGTGTAGTGCTTGGACCTGCTATGTTGTGCCCTATATATTCTAAGGATGAGGATGCGGATGCTGCAAGTTGTTGGGAGGATCCAGCGGGGGCTGGTACATTGAGAAAACTACCATGAGTGCTTGTGTAGTGTACTTGCCCACTGTCAGGATTAGTTACAGTTTGATTTACCCCAATTCCCGGTCCCCGATTTAACAGAATATCAGAACCTCTACCAAGGTATGGGTCCTGGTGGACCGGGTAACTATTTATAACCAGCCCCTCCAATTTGATGAGTGTATCTTCGATTTGGGATAGTTTCTGTGACAATGGATCAATTAATACAGAGACCATAGTCTCAAGCCTTTTCCAAAAGTCCTCCTCGCTCAACCTTGTTGGTAATCTGGTGGTCCCATTGGTCCCATTGGTCTTCAGCGTTGAGCCCCTGTTCACAGTCTCTGTCAATATTTATAGTTTCACTCCTCGTTTTACTCCTCGTTACCTTTGGGCTTTTTGGTTTTGTTTTTGTATCTGAGGACCCCGGCCCTTTCTCTTTTTGGGTGGCGGCTCACTGTTACTGTCTCGTCTTATTTTTGCCTTCTGACCCCTCGTAGTTATATTTGGCCTGCTTACTTGCTCAGGGGGTATAGTGATTTCATGATCTGACCCCGTGTTTAGTAGCTGTATTGCTTACGCGGGGGGATCTTGAGAATTATTTTGCGGAGAGTGCCCAGCAGGAACTATCCGTTTCTGGGAAGTCTGGGGTTCCAGCGAAAGCCGGCGTTCAGTTAGTTCGATCTCGTGAATGAGGGCTGACTCGGCCCTCAGAAGAAAGGCGTCAAGTGTCCCCACAACTCCCTGGCCCCGCTGGTCATTAACGGTCTTACGTTTGCTCATTATAGCACCCCCTAATAGCAATGGAGATAATAAATGAATTACACAGTACCTCGTGAAGTAATACTCCTTATGCCCAGGGTCCGGTTGTTAGAGGGGTGGCCCAGCCCGGCCTCCTCCGGTCTCGGACGGGCGCAGACAGGCCCGCCCTTGGCCCGGGCTTAGCCCGGGCATGCCCGCGCGCGTCCCGCGCTGCGGAAGCCTGCGCCGGTATTTAAAGCGCCTCCTGGCGCACGTGATCAGATGGGCGTCAGCAGGACCCCCTAGGAACTCTGGCTCTTGTGGTCCGTGGCAGCAGTGATTAAAACAGGCTTCCCGCGCTGCGGGAGCCTGCACCGGAATTTAAAGCGCCTCCTGGCGCGCGTGATCAGATGGGCATCAGCAGGGCCCCCTAGGAACTCTGGCTCTTGTGGTCCGTGGCAGCAGTGATTAAAACAGGCTTCCCAGTAGTAGTTGTGGGTTATTGTGCAGTGCTACTATCAGCTATTGGGCAATGGCAATATTGCACTCTTTCAGGAGAACATAATGAATTCAGAAGAATGTGTTTACTCTCCTTTTACTGCCTCTGGGCCCTATTTAATTTTCTATTGTGTCCGCAAAAGCTGATACATTACCCCGATAGAACATGCTACACTCAAGATGAAGAAAACATGTTAAAAGTTGCCAGGCACCATGCCTCCAATTTAGATAACTATTTTAGTATTTTTAAATTTGGAATTCAGGGATGGCAGCTAATTATATGTTAGGCAGGAATTGAATGTCACATTGCAGTATATAAATTGTTCTTTAAAAAGATTTACCTCACTGAAGTAGAATGGCAGTGTATATATAATTTGATGCATTCTTTAGACCGCTCTAATTTATATGGAGCAACATAACTGGTTGAACACAGTTCTGTTTTTTTCAGATGTATTTGACTCCTTATATAGAATTAATTATTTGTTAAGATCCTGGTAAATGGCTGTGAACCTTGCAACTGTTTTGTATGCTTCTTGTTACCTGGCTGATCATTTAATGATGAGATTAAGGATTCCTGGGCTGGGCTCAGCTAAGACAAAGAAGCAATAGACTTTCGATTGATCTTTATTATTAGATCAACATTTCCTTGCACACATATGTCTTTAGTCATAGGATTTGTT
This sequence comes from Calotriton arnoldi, assembly GCA_963921515.1. NCBI lineage: Eukaryota > Metazoa > Chordata > Amphibia > Caudata > Salamandridae > Calotriton > Calotriton arnoldi. The sequence continues at coordinate 1,863,522 of CAWUFW010002316.1, read as the reverse complement.
TTCGCAGAAATCTCATCTACACATTTTTTTGATCAGGGGATGTCTTCAAGGCTATCTTAAGGGGGATTATTAGCAAATGTATAGATCAAATTAAACAGAAAACTGGCTTCTAATGTAGACTTAGGAATCTCCAGATTCTGCTTGAATGTGAGCTACTTATTGTTAAATAGGATGGCTGGTCATATAAACTTCAAGAGGCAAAAGAGTATATTCATAGTGGACCTGTGAACGAACTTCACACAAAATACTTTTACAGTGAGAAAAGTCATTTAGGTTTAATGAAAAAAGAAGTAAAGTACTAGCATGAAGACGAAATTCAAAGAAATGCAATTTATTTGATTAGGAAAGACAGAGTAAATCTTACACTCAAGGAAAAGTTTTCTTTGCCTAGATTTCAACTTTGTGTACTCACAACCTATCCAACCAGACCTGGATAATAAAGAGGCCTGTAGGGTTTGTACTGGGGTGAAACTTGAAGGCATTCTATGTTCCATTTATTTGTGAATGGTCATGAAGAATCTTTTTTAGCTAGCTGCTGCTGCGTTGACAACCTGGCTGGTGTTTTTCCTCTGTGCTACACTTACGGAATAAATTATTGTTCTTCAAACCACTCCTCGGCTTTTCAGTGGCGACGAGTTGGCCACTGGCCAGTGGTCCAGGCTTTTCTGAGGCTCTTTTCCCATCTTATGCTAGCAACTCTGAATACAACTTACTTAGATGATTCTGATGCTCATGTTCCAGTGGACAAAATCAAAACATCAGTTTACAACTCAGGAGAAGGAAAGCAGAGAATCTGGATGGCATTCCTGTTGAAATATGGCTGTGACCTCTGAAGCAAATATTTCTTCACTTGCCTTATATATAAAATGTCAGTGAAAGAGAGTGTTATTAAAAATAATATTGTAAAAGTTAAATGTGAAATATCAATATGCAAATTATATTGAACTGACACAACATATAAAATGTGCAAAATACAGTATGTAGCTATTCCTATTAGTACTAGGCCTCAAATGAGTAAAGCAGCTTTACTTTACTAGTGGATTAATCAAATGTGCTAAGAAGTGCATAAAATGTTTTAAAATTGACCTTACCCTGACATACCTAAAATAAAATGACACATAACACTGCAGAATGTTTCTAATTAATATTAACGTTTGCTAGAAACACTCTATCGTTGTTATAGTTCACTCAAGAATACAATGCATAAATAAGAAATGTTGACCCTTTTAACATATTTTTCTCTTTTTTAAAATAAAAAGATGTGATGTTGAATAATGTTTCATTGCAGCTGATATTTCTATTTCACATAGTCCATTGTTTAGCTAACATATAATTAATTTTATTAGAAGGTTAGAAATGTAGTCATGTTCATGGGACAGGAGGTCTAGAATTGAAATGCCTCATATGTAGACACAATTTTCATATTGTTTCACACTTCATGATAATTTTCTGTAGCCTATAGTGCGAAATCGTGGTAAAGGAAGAAGAGAGTCTGTTCTCAAAAGAATACCAAAAGATGTTTGGATGAGAGGAGAAGAAGATAAAATTTGGACTTCACATTTCCTTTTGACTGTTTATATTAGTGTGTGTTCCTAGAGTAGGTTGAACCCTTTTTCCAGACCCTTAATCTCTACGCTTCCCATTTTTCTCTTACGCTATTACCCATTACACTTGGAAGCTGAATGCTAACGGCTTAATGCTGAAGGCTGAACGCTGATTTCCCATCCTTTTCTGAACCTGTTGCTGATTGTAGTTTGCCACTGCATGATTATTTGCCTTACTGTTTGAGAATTTACTGAGTTTCATGAACCTCTCTTTATGGGAAGTTTTGCTGATATTGATTAATTGAATTCGAGCTTCTTGCTCTATCTTACTCTTTCCTCTTGAATTTGAACTTTTTATGGGTTCCTGCTAATACCATTTTGCCTCATTCTTACAATAATGATTCTTTCCTTTATGGAATGCACTTGATGTATTGTTGATTATGATTTGTTCTACTGATATTTTTATTATCAGTTCTGTTAATTGACTGATTTAATTGAACTGAATAAAGAGAATTTACTAAACTTTTTTATGAAAATAAAACCCTTAAAACTTATACTTAACTCTCGTTATTGACTGAACTTAGAATCACTAATGTGATTTTAACTTATGTGATGCATAGCTCCTGATCTTCTTATATATGACGGCAAAGGTCTGTCGCAGAGGGTATCGCAAACTTCACATCAAGCGAGGATCAACCCTGTTTGAGTAAGATAGAGATGATAAACTTTTCTATTTAAAATAATTCCCGCTCCAGCATCAGTTTTAAAGAAAGTGGTTCTCTTCAGTCCTGGTCAGAGGTAAGAATTGCATTATTCAGTACAATTTATAAGGTTCCTGCTCTTTGTACGTCATACCGACATATTTCATTGGTCAATAGCGATTCTAAAATCTCTTTTGAAATACTTGCTGAATGTCTTCATAAATCCTTCACAGAACTAATTCATGAAGATCAACTGCTGAGTGTTAAATTCAAATACTTCTGAATTCCTGGCATGTATAGATTCCTCTTCAACTACATTACAATCACTTATTGAAATGTTAGTCAATTCTGACAAAGTCTTTGATCCAGCAGATTGGGATTATTTGTGGTACATTAGAACCCTGTAAAAGGAGCCAAAAACAGTTGTTATTGTAAATGGCCGTTCTAGTTCTTCTTTACTAATGAGTAGGCACACTAGTCATGGTTTCCTGCTCTCCTCCTGCTCTTTACCTTCTGTATGTAGCCACTTGCCATCTCCTTCCTCCCCAAGCCAATTATAGGGGATTTTCAACTTGGGCCTCAAAGCCAGAAAGTAAGTTATATGCAGATAACCTTCTGATTTTGTATTTATACTAATACTTTGGTTCATTTTGTTAGTTTCTCAGGTTACAAGCTAAATGTTTTGAAGGCTATATGTTGGTTTGGCACTGCCCAACTAATTCCATACCAATAATTGTTTGATTAATTGAAAAAGTTAAAAATGTTGGGGTTGTCTTTCCAACTAACTTGGATTATCTTTATTACCTCAATTATTAGTCTATGTGGGCAGGACTATATCACTTCTTAGCCAAAACCAGACGTTCTGAATCCCATTACTGGCAAAAGTTAATTATATTAAAATTACAATCTCCCTAAATTGTGATATTTATTTTCTCATCTACCAGTTCATAATATTAGTAGGTTTTTATGGTCTGGCTTGACAGTGCTGATGACGGCAGACAATTATGTGAGAATCGCCACGGGAGGGGCTTTGGCTCCGCCCACATGTTTATAGCCAAGAGTACATGTTTTGTTTGGGCAGAAGTTGCGTGCTACCACAAAAAAGTGCTTTCCCACCACGCAGCTGTGTTCATTTTGTTTATTTATCCAGCTGGCTGAGCTTGAACTTTCAGGGGCACTCATATGACATCGCAATGCTATTAAAGTGTTTTATAATCTAATATGTTTGTCTTTCTCTGGCAGCAGCACAGCTTGGAGGAGGTCAGCCATTAGGAATGTATTGGAGTCCCAGCAGCCTCCCGTTCCGTCATTAACTTTAGATTTCAGAGTGCAGATTTGTATTTGAGAGCAGTATGGGATGCCTAGCGCTACACTAATCTACATGGATTTTTAGGTCTGGCTTGACAGTCCAACTGTTTCCTCAATTTATGTGTTGAACAAAAATGAACTTTCAGATTACTACTGAGAGAGGGGATTAGGCTTCATCCACATGTTGGTTCCCATGAGTACAGAATTTGATTGGGCTGAATTTGTGTGCTTTCACTAAAAAGACTGCTTGTATGGCACTGTTTAGCCTATGGTAATGCTTATACTCTTCATAGCAGAAGTGAGTTGATTATGGTGGCAAGCCAAAGCTCATGGCTACAAGTCTGATCTGTTCATTATGACATCTCATAATATAGGCACCACGCCTGAAATATTTTGTGAAAAGCATAAGTCAATAGGCATTTAAGTTTGGATTATTACTCTTATTAAAGCCTACTGATAGGTATTTTGTTACATGTAATCCCACCGATTATCCTAGTAGGCAGGAGTTTTGGCTAGGCATGGATGGAATTTAAATTACACCGGTGTAATTCACATAATTTCTTATTACGCCTGATACACAAAATCCTTAAATATGCCATTACTCCATTTCATGTAATTTTGCACCATTCACTGGAAATTGTTTTGGTGCAATTTATGGTAATTTGTGGTAAAGGTTTACAGCAAATGCATAGGAGCAACAGCTGTTGTTCCCGGTATTCTTGTTTAAGTGCATCCTTATGCCAAGGATGCCTTTAGCTCTAAATATAGCGCAAAATGACTGATTGCCTTTTTGGATAATCGTGCATACATTTGCCGTAATTAAGTTAAAGCAAAGTATGTGAATTTCATACATCCTTACTATTGGCGTTGGCCTCCCACTCACACACACCATGGGGGTTTTCTCTGTGATGATTCTTGTTAGGCCCTGTTGAGTGGCATTGCATGTTGTTTTGCAAGCTGTATTTTTACCCATATTTGTTATTTTATAACTATATGCGTGATGGTTGCCAGTTTATATGCACTTGAATAGGCTAGTGTTGGGTAAGCTGTAAAGTCAAAGGTAGAGGGTAAAGGCTTCATTATCGGCTCATTGGGAAAGGTCATGCCACATTTCAGAGGTTTGATCTGTTTATTATGAAGTGTTATAACAAAGCAAGTAAGCCTGATCTACTTATTGTGAAAACCATGTGTTAAAAGGCGTTTACGGTTTGATTGTTCTTACAGTGTGCTAAAGGCTGTCAGAAGGTATTTTGTTACATGGACTATATGGAATATGTTACATTGCGTACATATTTGTAATTTTATCATGGTATCCCTGGTGGGATACCTGGTGGTTGCCTTGTGGGAAGTATTATGACCAAGACTGTAGGTCTGAATTGGTTATGGTGACAAGACCCTGATAACATCTTGAGGCTTGAATGGTTCATTAGGAAACAATATTTCTAATGCTATAGGTCTAATCTGTTTATTATGAAAAGTTATGATAAACGCAGTATGTCTGACATATTGATTGTAAAAGCATTAGTTACATTTAATAGGCATTACATGGTGGATCGTTATTCCTCTCTGTTAAAGCCTCCAGATAGGTATTTTGCTAAATGAATTGTCAGATTACCACTGTAGGGAAATATTTTGGTGTTGGTTACCGCTTCTGACAAACCCTAAGGGGGAGAAGATTTGCACTGCAATATTTCTTGCTAGACACTGTTTCTTAGCTGTCTACCAGGATCTTGCAACAAAGAAAATCATTAAATAATACATACATACATCATACAAATATATAATCATATAGGTAGGAAGCAGCATAATTTGGCTCCACCTTATTGTTTGTCTAGACCATTATATTTATACATGGCCTCATGTATTCGTGTGATGTAACATTATTAATGTGATATGGTGCACTAACAGTACAAAAAGTGCATTCACTGTGTAATCTCAACAAATATATGTGTGTGTATAACTAATGTTTTCATTACAGTAACATCAAATTGCAGTTCCCATATATAGCTGCATTTGTGTGGTTATTGTTTATTCTTATGTATTCCCGTACTCATTTGAATAATACTCTGCATTTATTTTATAACTGAAATGTATCCATTTGAATAGTATTCTACATCTATATTATAACCGTATACGTATCTATAGTCAGGCATTTAAATATGTATGGAGAGGCTTGCCACACTAACTTGAACAAACGCCTTAAAGCATTTGGATTTCTTAATGTTTAACCTTCAACATGAATGTCTGTTTCCCATGCAATGTTTTTCTCTCCTCTGCAGGTGCAGTTGTGTGATCATACGAACAGAAAAAGGCACATTGTGTGAGAGAGATAGTGAGGCTCGAAAGCAGCATCTTTAGGCAAAGACGAGAAGAAGCCTAACGAACGAAGGAAGGACTACTGTCTGTCCCGAATACGGAGATGGGAGGAATCCAAGGATGTTCTGTTGTGTCGACCAAAGGAAAGCAGTTTGAAGAGTAGTTGCCAAGTTTACTGTTTGAAGGTGGAAAATAATTAGACATGTGACATGGGATTCTCAAAGCTTCTTTTTGTGGATATAATTGACGATCCCACTTCAGTTTATTCAGACTCTTGTTAGACTTAGAGAGGTCCAGACTCTTAGTGACATCTCTGTTGTGTGACTTCATGCTATACAATATTCTTTCCCTTTAGAGAACTTCTACAGAGGTTCTGCTGTGCTGACGCCTCTCTTGTTTCCCTGTCTTAAATAGGGTTTCCCTGATTCGTAGTTTAGAATAGGGTTTAATAGTAATAAATAAATATTTATTCGGAAGTAGTCACAACCATAAAATATAAAAACATACTATAAAAAGAATATCATTACAGTTATAATTCATTAAAAAATATTGTGCAAAGTCACAAGGTCCAAGCAGCTGTCAGTCGCATCTTGAGCTTCTTAATCTAAAAGCAGCCCTCAGGAAATTCGTGACAGCCAAAAGGGTATGGTCGTTGGGCAAAAGCTGCAAATGCATAAGTGCAACATGAGCATGTCTAAATTTCATAGCTTTTAACAGGGGCCTAAGAACCAATCTCCTGGGGTAGCTAAAATATTTACATAAGAGGACAAAGTGTAAGGTGTCCTGTGGAGACCTAGCGTCGCAGCCACAGGGCCCTCTCACGTTTGCAGGTAAGAAACCAGACGGGGACGCCAGGAGATGATGGAGCTGATTGAATCTGAAACGGCTTGCTAAAAATCAGAAGCGCTTGTAAGGGTAGAAAGGTATTTCTCCATACCCTGCACTGATTTTAGCAAAACAGTCCCTCTCATTGCTGGTTTCATAAGCTCAATGCTTTTGCGGTGAGCAGCGGCTCCTTAACTATTCTCAGGTCCTGAGGCCTTACTGTGTCACATTTAAGAAAAATATCTGCCCTGCCTAGAGCAATAAAGGACTCATTTACATACCATAGCCAGGGGATTTTAAGTGCATGATCTAGTGACTAACAGTCTAAAATAATCAAGCATTTTTTTGTTGTTGTTTTTTTTGTTTATTACGTTTTCGATAAGCATGGTAAAGTACATGGGAATACAATCGAAAAAGCAATAACCCACATGAACCAGACCCCCCCCACCCCAACCCCCCGGCATATCATATAACGTTGCATTGTTCAGCTGGTGGATCCTGAGCACCACAGACACAGTTGAATAGTACATTATCAGCAAAATCAAAGGGTGGAGCACCAAGTTCAAGCTACCAACGTCCTAACGCAGAGCAGCATGTAATCAATCAAATTATTACAGGTCAGGATGGCTTAGCAAATATATAGTGAGCGGGGCCCAAAAATCTTTGGGGCGCGAGGACTCGGGTAACTCCTCCGCATAGGCCCCCAGCTGGTCCCTGCAATACAGCAAATCACGGATCCATTTTTTGACAGTGGGAGTAGTTTTTGCCCCCCAATTCTGCGCTACAGCTCTTTTAGCCAGCAAGGTCGAGACCACAACAATGCGCCGGTTGCAGGGCTTTAGACTCTTGACACTGCCTAAGAGGCAAACTTCCGGTTCACAGCGCACAGGTTCCAGCACAATATCAGTAAGCACGCTCACCACCCTGGACCAAAATCCAAATATACCGGCACACATCCATGCCAGATGCAGAAAGTCGGCATCTGCCTGCCCACACCTAATGCAATTAGCGGTTCCCCGCAGGCCAAACCTACAAAGTTGCAGTGGGGTATAATATAGTTGGTGCAGAAATTTAAAGTGAATCATACAAAGGTTACAATTCGAAGTAAGGCGCCCAGTTAGCGCACAGCAGAACTGCCATTGTTCAAGTGTTAATGTGGACCCCAGCGCTGCGCTCCATCTAAGATAAGAGGGGTGTTCCCCTGGCTCCTTCTCCCGCAGCGAGGCATTATAGAGCCTGGTGATTAGGCCCTTTCTCTCTGCCCCTGCCAGCAACGCCTGCAGCGCCAGCAGAGTTTTAGGTTCCGTCGGATAAGTCCGGTAGATAGCCTTAACTGCTTGCCGTACTCTAACATATATAAACCCCAACATAAAACCACGACTCTGTCCCCCCTGCACGTCCTGCAGCGACCGAAACTGGCCCTGTTTATACAGGTCCCCCATCTGAGTGATTCCGACAGCAGCCAGCTCCCGTAGTGCAGGTTTCTCCCGTGCCGCCGAGATATCAGGATGTGCAGCCAGTGGCAGCGACGGGGCATATAGATAGGTAAGCTGTGACCTTTTGGCTAGAGCCCTCCAGGCCCATGCAGTGCACTGGACAGGATTGATTTCGGTCCTGGGGCCGCCCATCCCCCCGAAAGGGTTGCCGCCTGCAGCGGCATCGGGAGAACAGCACTGGACTCTATCGCAGTATGAGGCTAAAACGCTGCGGAAAGTGCCAATAGTGCGCAAACTGCGCCTGCGCACAGAGGTAGTACAACCGCAAGTCAGGGGCCTCAAAACCGCCACGGTCGAATGGCTGCACCAAGACTTCCCAGCTGCATCTGGACCTCTTACCTCCCCATACAAATGTAAGCAATGCCGACTGAAGTGTCTTGAACAGCACAATATTCAGCTTAATCAGGAGATTTACAAAGAGATACAGTAGTTTGGGCAAGATAGCCATTTTAATAACAGCAATTCGATCGGCAAGCGAAAGAGGCAAGCGGGCCCATCGCCCCGCGTGCTCCGTGTGACAACTCGGCCATAGTTCTCAGAGATGACCCGATCCGGATCCCTGTGTAACCATATCCCCAAGTACTTCACCGGATCCCGAGTCCACGTCAGCGGGAAGTCCAACTCTACCTCCAGCGTACCAGCGGATAGCGGGAACACAGTTGACTTCGCCCAGTTAATCCCCAGGCCAGAGTATCTCTCAAACTTGACATACTCCCGGAGCAGGTCCGGTAGGAAATTGGCAGGCTCCCGCACATATAATAACATGTCATCGGCGTAAAGTGAAACCACAAGTGGTCGCTGCCGGAAGCGCAATGCAGCCGCTGCATGCCGCTGACGAAGTTTACAGGCCAAAGGCTCCAATGCCAGCGCGAATAGCATCGGCGACAAGGGGCATCCCTGGCGCGTGCCTTTTTCTATGGGAAAAGCCGATGACACCCACCCATTGACGCGCACACGAGCCTGAGGTGCCGCATACAGCACCTTAATCCATTGGAGAAAGAACTGAGGAAGGCCCATCCTAGTTAAGACAGTGAACATATAGTCCCACTGAAGGGAATCGAATGCCTTTGCTGCACAGCCACTGCCTGAAAGTCAGGGTCAAAGTAATGCAGTGTAGAGAACACCGTACGCAAGTTGTGCGTGGTAGATCTGGCTGTCACGAAGCCCGACTGGTCCGGGATGACCAGGAGCGGAACCAGCGGCTGAAGCCGAGTAGCTATCATCTTTGCCAGTATCTTGGCATCTATATTGATAATTGAGAGAGGCCTATAGGAATCGCACCGATTGGCAGCCTTATCGGACTTCAAGAGTAGCACCAAAAGGGCTTCTTGAAGGGTGGGTGGAAGTCTCCCCTCTTCATACGCCTCCGCATAAACCTCCAGGAGCCTAGGGGCCAGGACGTCCACATAGGCCTTATAGAACTCACTGGGGAGCCCGTCAAGCCCCGCAGCCTTACATGTAGGAAGTGACATTATGGCCGATTTAACATCATCGACATCAAACGGCTGTGTAATGTATTCCCTTTGCTCCCGGGACAGCCACCCCAGTGCGACATCATCAAGATAGGAGTGTATATCCGCTGTCGGCACCGCAGCCACATTCGCATAGAGTTTGGTGTAATAGCTGAGGACAGTCTCACTAATATCGGGAGTTGTGTAGTGTGTGACCCCTTCGTCATCCAATATCTCCGTGATGCATTCCTGACTGCGTGGTGCTGCTAACTTCTGAGCCAGCGATCGGCCTGGGCGTCCCCCCTCCCCATAGTAGCGGGCTGTGCTACTCCTGGATCTATGTAATAGCTCCTGGTCAACTGTGTTATTATGCTCGGTAACCAGGTCCCGTATGGCAGCCAACGTTGCTGGAGAGAGGTTCTTATCATATTCACGCTCTAGTGTGGAGATGTCAGCTGCTAGCTTATGTATTCTACGTCTAAGGTCCCGCAACACTCCCGCCTGTGCCCCTATGCAAGTCCATCTAATAGTTACTTTAAATGCTTCCCACAGCACTCCAGCACTTCCAACCAAACCCTCATTTTCATTAAAAAAATTACGAATTGCCTCTCCGATAGTCTGTCTAAAAACAGGGTCGGTCAGTGAAGACGGCTGCAGACGCCATGTAAAGGGCGGCCTCTCACAGGTGGGTACCTGTAGTTCAAGGACCACCGGGGAGTGATCCGAGAGTGTTCTAGCCATGTGACTAACCTTCACTGCCCAAGTGCAAACGACCTCGGTGACAAGCCAGAAATCTATACGGGACCAAGTCCCATGAACAGAAGATATAAAGGTGCTTTCCTTCACCCCAGGGTGTTGCATACGCCAGACATCCCACAGATTCCCCGCATCCATTATCCCCAGCAGCGCCTCAGATCCCTGCTTAAGCCTCACTTTTCCACTGCTGACCCGGTCCAGGGCCCCATCCAGACACACATTGAAATCGCCTCCCCAGAGTATCTCAGCCGTTGGAAACCCAGAGATACGGTGCCAGACATCCGCAAAAAAGGACGGATCGTCAATATTTGGGCCATATACATTAACCAGCAACACATTCACACCACCCAACTGACCAGAAACCATCGCCAACCACCCATGCTCGTCTGTTTCAGAGCGATGGACCGTAAATGAGACTCCCTTTTTAACAAGGATCATCACCCCCTGTGAATAGGTGGAATAAGAGGACGCAATTCTCACACCTGCCCAGTGTGCACCCACCTTTTGCTCAGAGGACTTAGTAAGGTGTGTCTCTTGTAGAAAGGCCACCTGCACATCCATCCTGTCCAAATATGCCAGTACTGAACGGATTTTTTGGGGGGTATTAAGGCCACGCACATTCCAGGTCAGAAGCTTTACTCTACCACTCATTCAATTTGTACCGTGGTGAGCTGATATTGACGCAATAGAACCCAATACGTGTGTCTGTTATTTGGTGATGCAACTTAAAGTCTGTTCACGATAGGAAGATAATGCCGGCCCTCCCCCCCTAACCACAACGTCCCCCCCCACCCACTTCAGCTTCCCCAACTCGCCAAAGCCATCCCATTGTAGTGCAACTTTACCCAAACTAAGACAAAAAAGAAAAACTTGCATGTGGGGTACACCCATTTGGGGGGCGTCGGAGCGCTACTAGCCTCCCAACGAGTAGGAGGTGGCTGGGCAGGTCTATTAACTGTGCCAACATTACTACCCTCAGCAATCCCAGAGAGTATCCTGATATGGGCCATCGTCACTGAGGAGCTCACAAGTAGGCATATAGGTAACATTTCAATAAGAAGTGCACAGTAGAACAATGAGTAACAGAACAGAGTTTCGATACACCAGAGAGCCGACACATTCCACTACTGCTCCTCTTCATCTCGTGTCGCGCTGGACTCCCGCCGTCTCCGTTTCAGCTGCTTTGCGTGCTCAAGGGCTGCCTTGGGATTGGAGAAGATTCTGGAGTCTCCGTCAAGGCCAATCCGCAAACGGGCGGGATACAACATTGCATAGGGGACCCCCTCAGATTGCAGAAATGTTTTCACAGCGCCAAATTCCCTTCTGGCAGCCTGCACGGCTACAGTGAAGTCAGGGAAGAAGGCAAGTGCGTTACCTTGATGTTCAATGTTACCCTTGTCTCTGGCCATCCGCAGAATAGCGTTGCGGTCCTTGTAATTTAGTAGTCTCGCTATTATGGGACGAGGAGGGGCTCCCGGGACAGGCCTCGCAGCAAGAGAGCGGTGAGCACGCTCTATAATAAAAATATTGGACAGCTGCTCAGTGCCAAAAATAACTTTGATTAGGTTTTCTACAAAAGTCTCCATTTTCCCCACATTGGTGGATTCCGGCAGCCCTGTGATTCTAATGTTGTTGCGCCGGGACCGCGCCTCCAAATCCTCATTCTTGACTTGAATGAGGGCCAGGACCTTCTCCATGTTAAGTGCCTTTCCGGTGACTTCACTCAGGCCATCTTCTGTTGCTGACACCCGTTGTTCAATCTCCCCCATGCGAGTGTTTTGTTTTTCCAACTGCGCAGACATGTGATCTAGGCGGTGGTTCACCGCCGCCATTGTGCCCTCAATGGATTGAAGGCTGCGCTGCATTGCCAACAGCGTTGTCTCGAGTGTAGGAGGGGCATCACTGAGGGCATCCGCTTCTGAGTCCGAGGCCGCTTTCTGTGCTGTTTTTACAGATTTTCGTGCCTCAAACGTGTGGCGTGGTTGGGATTTATCCGTTCTCCCCATATCGGCAACTAGTGTATGCGCAAAGTATCTCGTTGGTGAACACAGTACAATAAACACTGATAATAAGCGCAAAATGCAGTCCTGTGTTAGTTATGTAGCAACTAGTGGAAGAGATCCAGTCAACCGGCTCCCGGGACCTCCGGGCCCAAAGGAACCACCCACACAGGTGGCGCCAGAAAGGGAAGCAATCAGCGTGGGCCAGGAATTCTCAGGAACTGCACAATAGGCCGGAGCCTAACCCCTGGAGCCCAGCAAAGCCCCCTCGCAGCGCACCGCCGCATACGTGAGGGCCAACAGGGAGACACCGGGCATCCAACCCTAACATCCACAAGCAGGGGATATCAGGCCCGTAAAGTGGCCCAGCTCCTCAATAACCTGCAGCACAGGACCGCATGCACAATGCCCAGCCGCCGCGATCGGTCATGCAAAACGCACTCCTCTCTGGTGTGTAGTAATGACCAGTCCCAAAGTTAATTTCGAGTCAGCAAGTCACTGCAGTCATCCCTATCAGTATCCACCTCAAATCCAACAACGGGTAGCGTCCCAGGCTTTGCGGCGTCCTACAGGCCCCAGCACTCGTCCAGACACGCCGATAGCAACAGCAGGCCACTATGGCGACCGAGCCCACATGCGGCGTCCAGTTACAGCAGCCCCGCTGCCAGCGCACTCCCCCAGCACCCGCCGCAGCTCGCAAGGCGCGAACACTGCCAAAGGCCCACTCCCGCCTCCGCAGTCACTGGCCCGACAGGGCCGCACCCCACTCACCGCCGCCGGCACCAGGATCGGCACAGTCCGTGACCGGCCTCCGCCAATCCAGCCAAGGACTCAGGATACTCCGTCAGGGCCCTCTCTCCTCTCCGCGTGTATTTCAGGGCTTCTCACCCTCACAGCCGGCGCCCGGCGCTCCCGCGCCCGTCACTACTGCAGCGGGTGTTCACCACCTCAGGAGGCAACGCTGTAGACCAGTTCAGCTCGCCGGACTGCGACACGCAGCGTTTACTGCCTCCTCTCCGCTCTGTTGAGTAGCGTTCCGGCGGGTGAGTTGCGCATGAGGGCCGCGCGGCGGGCGCCATGTTGATGAGCGCTCGCCAGTGCAGCAGCGGTAGCATTACACGCATTGTGCTGATCCAATGCGCCCCTCAGTGCTCCCAAAACAGGCAGAAGGGCAACACAACGCTGCCCACACCAGGCAGGGGTGCAGATGCAACGTTTTGCAGGCAGATTCTGGGCGGATAGTGGCTCAGCCGAGCACAGCTACACTAGAGTGCGGCCATCAGGCGCGGTTCCTGCATGAGGGCGTATGGGGTGGAGCACCACCAGTCTCAGAGGAAGGAGATTGAAAGACTGGTCTGAGGCTGCAGCACTTATACTGTCTGGTAGCAGTGCAGCACGGCCATGTACAAACACACGCTGCGCATGCGAGGTGGACGACTTCAATATCGCCCAAATCACGCATGTGCAGTGTGTGTCTGTGAGGCAGTGGTGAGGGCAAGCAGGCGCTACCTAAATCAGCTGTTTTTCCAGGGCTTTGGTCGTATACTTGGCTCGCCCGGATCTCTGACGTAGCTCAGAACATTCTTCTAAGATCCCGCTTCCTCCTCTGACTGGCTGACCCTTGATACGGTCACCCTATGACAATAGGAGGCGGGATTTCAAGTACTGCTTCCTGTGCTGTGTTGGTATTTCTCTCCTTCCTTTAACCAGCTTCAGCCCGGCCCGAGAGAAACACCGGATCAAGCTGAAAACAGTGAGTACAAGTGCGCCTTGCCTCGTTTGTCAAGCTGCCTTAGAGGCCTGGCGCGGGTCATCTGCCTTACATGCCTGCCAAATTTACAGTCTGCATGCTACAAAACACCGCAGGGATGACCCTCCGTTGGAACAGGCTTGGACATAGTCTCCTGCTTACTTCACCGCGCTACATACATTCTCCTTGCCATCCTCGCTTTCATACTTTCTGCTCATTGATTCCCACCAGCCTCCCCACTGACTCCCATCTCCCTTCTTCCGTTTTCTTGCTTTGCTGGCCTACAGCTTTGCTCCTTTATGACCAGGATTATTCTAGGCACCGGCAATGCATGCAAACTCTCATTAGAGCACTGCTCGTGCATGGATGGGTCCTTGCAAAGATCTGGCACACAGGTCAGTATCCATGTGTTCACTACGGGGCAGCACTCCGGATATACCTCCAACACACCCATTATTGGTTAGTACGGAACATTAGAGCGGGCACTGCCACCAATTGTTTGACAGAGCCTAACAAATGTTCATCTTTCAGATGCTAATTGCTTCATTCGCGTGTTAAACTGTTACTAAGGAGGTGAAAGTTACTCTGAGAGCACGAATGTGTGTCAGAATGAGAAAAGAGCGAAGCAGCACAGCTACAGAATGTGATATATTATGCCGCATCATTTGCTTTTTCTTGCCGCATAATAAACAAAACGCCCCTCCACTTTTAAATTCACCGGCCGCTTGCCGTGCGCCCTCTAGCGCCCCCAAATAATCAAGCGGTTAAACCCAGCCTCATCCCTAGAACATATCTTCAGCCAACACAAGAAGGGCTTCATAGCCACCAAATCAGCTATGCAATTGACTCCTAGTTCTTCATGTACGGTAAACAAGGGGGCGCCCTGTGGGACCTTCAAAATTCGTCTCAAAAACTTGTTTTGAGCGAGGTGTAACTTATTGGCCGCTGTATACCCCCAAACCTTGCTACCGTACAAGACCTTAGAGATACATATAGACTGGTATAACTTTAAAATCACCCCTGGGGACCAAGAACTCAATCTGTGGGCATAGTTGGCAATAGCTCCCATAGATTTATTCATGTCGCACAACTTTCCCTCCATCAGCTGTTTCCAGTCAGGTTTTGCATCAAATAAGATTCCCAGGTAGGGGAAAACCAGGACCTTCGCTATGGTGTGGACTGATTCCTAGTTTAGAATAGGGTTTAAAAGATTTTCTTAGGCAACCCTCATTTATAGACAGGAGGTTCGAAACTTTCAATCTAATAAACAGACTTGGTTTCTCATTCTTTGTATTGTGGCTACGGAAGTCCTCATTTGCTTCCTGTTATTGAGGATACATTTTGTCTGATGTTTTGGATTTCCATTAGTGATTCTGTATTTTTACAATATGTTTCTGCAACTGATTTATATCAGCTTGGCTTTGAATTTGTAATAAATCTATAATAAATTCCATCTTCCGACTGAGAGTTTACATGTGTGACAAATGGGTTACACTGTCACTGTTAAATTGTAGTTGATCTTGACTCCTTTTATTCCTCAGGCACTTAGAAAGGTCCATTGCAGGGAGTAAGTGAAAAGGAGCCCGAATACTAAATGTTCTCAGATGGTAGAAGAGGACGGTTAGGTCCTGAGATAGGGGAGTCAGGAGACTTTATATGAGAATAGTTAAAATCCCAGTCCCAAAGCCCATGTTTCGATTCAGAGGATCTGGTAACAGCAGAGGAGCTAGTAGTAATAGAATTGCACGTGTAGGGTTTATACTTAGCTTGCGGTGTTACAGCAATTGAGTGATGTTTGGCAGAGGTATTTTGAATGTTGTGTGAATGTAGGGTTTAATATGGAGAAGTTGAAGTTGTTAACTGGTCCAACGTGGCCAAAGGTCCTGGGATAATATTAAAAAGTGTAGAAAGCACTGTATTGTGATTGTCTGTTAAGGTTTTGTGGTGTCTGACGTGAGACGTCGTCAACAGCCCAATTGAGATAGGTACATATATCTTTATGTGTGAAACTGAGGTATAATTAGTGTGGTGGACATTTTTCGCAGAGGGAAACAATTGTTATTTTTGCCATTATATTGTATTTATTTGCATGTCTATTGCTGAAGAGAGTGTGTTTGAAAAATTGGAAAGGAGGGTGAACTGATGCAATGAGTGAGACTGACATTACAGTGTGCAGCACTGGGATTGGTTGGTTGGTGTAAAGCCGAGCTGCTATTAGTTGTCTACGTCACAGAGTGCCGCGCTGTTATTGGATGTTAATTTTGAACAAGAATTCTGAGTTAAATGTTGAGCCCTGCTTTGAGATGATCAATTCTGATTGTGATTATTGACTTATCGATCCGAAAATGACATGTTTTGCAGACATACAAGATTTGATATGGAGGGAAAAGAGGCACCACCCAAAGATACCACAGGTCATTATATGGCGATAAATGTAGGGCTACATACTTGTATTTGGCTTAAACAATGGCACAAGATCACTGAGAAAAAAGGTTCTATGGTGTTTCCATGCTATGGTACATTTAATGTGAGAATCATTAAAAACCTGAGGAGGATTTTATATGAGATAAAACCACAGCCTAGACCTACACAGTTTGAAGTGCTCAATGCTTGGGAGCGTGCTGCACATGTCAGAGAGAAAGAGAAATATCAAGGAAGAGCTAGAAAGGCAATGCACACTTATGCTGTCGCTATATGCAGAACAGAAGAGGTGGAGAACTGATATGATAGAAGGGGCAAAATTATATCCAGCATTAACAAGCAATGAAGTGAAGAAAGGGATTGAGAAGAGCAGGAAAGAGAAGAGTAATCAGATAAAATAAACGGGAAACGGCCTTAATAACGAAATTGTAACAACGAGTGGGCTTAACAACGAACCCTAAACAACTACCTGTACCTAAACCACGACCTCCTAAACCACTACTGGACCTGAACCACGACCTCCTAAACCAATAATTATAATTATATATATTTTTTATGTTTTCGCTTACTGTTTTCAATTTTGTAAAAAGGTTAAAGACAATATTTTTATTAAATTGATTTGTACATTTCCTTAATATATTTTATGTTTTCGTTATAATAGACTTTGTTTTAATTAACCTTGTGAGGCCAGTAGATGGCACTGTAGGTTTGTTTTTCAATGATGCAATGATGACCTGTGCTCGATGCGAATGTTCTATGTGGGTGGTTGGCCGTTTTTATATGTTTTATTCGTGTGAATTCTAATTGAAAATGAAAATATGTTCTGGAATCCGATATTTGTTAAATTTTATTTTCTGTCAGAACTTGTTTTTTAATAATCGCTTTAAATAGTGCATTTTAAGTAATTTTAACCTTTGTCATACAGCCATTTTAATAAGCATTCGAGTGTGTCGATACTGTAAAAACAGATGATGGACCTATATTTCACAGTTTTCTACCGTCCATTACTGTCTCTTTGTAAGCTCATCTGTATTTTTAATAAACGATGATATGATTGCTAATTTCAAGATTATTTACTAAAAATACTTTTCAATAGAAGTGTTTAATTTAATTACATTTTTTTTTTCGTATTTCAATCGTGCATTGTTTTGAACGAAGTGGTAGATTCCAACAATATGGCAATAGACTAATTTTCGTGGTTCAAGTAAGTCGTGGTTGAATACATAGTGGTTAGGATTTTTCGTTGTTTAGCCTTCGTGGTTTAGGCACTCGTTATAAAAGTGGTAGTTGTTTAATCATACATTCAAAATAAACAGAAGTGGGGGTGACAACTGTTACAACTGTGACAGTGACACTAGAGACAGTCTTTTAGACGTACTGTTGTCAGAACAACCACCTCTGTATAATGAGATTCGAACTATGGGAGGTGGAAATGTTGATGCAAGTGAAAATACTGGGTTGGCTACTGCACCAGTAAATGTGAACCCTAATGGAATGGGTTTCCCCTGTGAATAAGGACCAGAATGTGATGGGTACTATTCCTATGAACCAAAATTCAATAGCAGGGAATTCAGCGATTTGTGCCACTGGCACCTCCACCACTCTTAATGCCCCAGATGCCCTGACTGTTTCTGTTACCATTGGACCAGTGGTTCCTATATATAACCCTTGTTCCGTGGGAAAGGGGACTTACAGTTTGGCTGGCCCTGCTCTGCAACAAGCTTCAGAAAACGCACCCACAAATTCAAGGGTTGGATAATTTAGTCCATTAATCCCAATGAATGCGAGTTCCCCTTGTGGTGCGAGTGCAGACCAAACCATGAATCAGACCGGATTTGGACCTTTAAGGCATAGCGCTACTTTGCATTACCTCGAGCCAAGGGGGTATGGGTGGTGCATGGGTGTTCCCATGCAACCACCCAAGGTTTTTGATGCAAAACCGTATTTCCTTAAAAAAGTAGACAGGGTTTGCGGCAAAAAACGGTGCCCATTTCAAATAGGCGCTATGAAGGAGAAATGCTTTCACTTCTCCTTTCTGTTCCGACTTTGTATGTGTACTGCACTGTACAGCACACATACAAAGTGGGAAAAGGTTTAAAGTTAGTTTAAGCATAGTATTTTGTACTGGAAAGCTATCCTTCCAGTACAAAACCTATGCAAGACACCCTTGCACTGTGGTGCAAAGGTGTGTCCATGGCACACAGCAGCACATTTCTGCGCCGGCACTAGGGAGAGAGGATGAGAGTGCCATATTTCTATAGATATGACGCTGTCCTGCTCTCTCCTTGTGCAGCGCAGCAGAGCATTAGCGGCTGCTGCACTTTGCTGCATATTGATTCAGTAAATCCAGGCTCCAGAGCGAAGGCAGTATCTAAAGCTTCCGGGGTTTAGTTTAGTCTTAATGTTCAGGGATTAGATGAGTGGTTGAGGGCTCGAAACACTACATCGAATGGGAATGGAAGTACAGAATTGAGTCATGTAGCATTTCAGTCCTCTTTGAAGGTAAATATGGTGGATGTAGGTAAATTAAAGCTTGAATTAGACGAAATGATAAGTGGGAGTTTTGAACTGGCCCGAATAGACACTTATCAACAGAATGACCTTTTGATTTTGAGTAAGGATGTTACCAGGAGAGCAAGGCAAGTCTATGATAAATTATCTGAAATAGCTCAGAAATATGCAGTAGATTTGGAGCATACAAAGGCTTTACAGAAGAGCCACCACTTAGAAAATATGAGAATATCAGGGCTGAAAATGCAAATTAGGGAGTTATTTCACAGCATTCGGATTTGGAGTGTGCTGGATAAGTGAGAAGTCAAATGGTCAAAAAGGAAATGTCCCAAAAGATCGATGGGGAACTGCCTTCCTCCGGAGAGGGGGTAGTGGGAGCTACCAGTTTCCCTTTAAGAGAGGAACCAAGTTGAGGTTATGTACATGTACCTTGGAGTAGGAGAGATCTTGCGTCATTCACCAGTGATTCTCCCTGGTTCAAGAGAAGCCTGTGGAGTGGTACAAACAAGTTGAGCGGTTTGTGACAATCTCGAACGTTTTATGGACTGACTTGAATACCTTGTTTGATATTGTGGTTCCAAGTCATTTATGGACTGCCTGTAGCCAGTGAAAGTACCTTTGACTAATGGTCTGTCACTTATAGTAATGAGAAAGTACAACCAGGTGATGACGTGGTTGAAGTCTTAAGTGATATTGACTGGATCGAGACTGACCGAACGACCCAGGAACCTAAAGAGATGATTCATACATATTATGAGAGGTTGTTACAGATATTTAAACAATATTGTGGAATGGAAACGTTGAAGCCCAAGGATATGGGACATTTTGTGTCCAGGTTTGTGACAGGATTGAGGCCCAAGATTACTATAATGATTCAACAGCGTTTGATTTATTGGCAGAATAAGTCGGTTGATGAGATCTTGCGATACGCCTAAAATTGCAATGATGAAATTGACATGAGGCAGAAAAAATTGAAGGAGGAACTTATGGTGGCACAGACGAAAGCTGCCCACAGGTGGGTCAAAGTCAGTCGTTCATAGGGAATGCCCCTTCAATGCAAGGGGTATATCAACAGAGAGCCCCATTGATGCTAGGTGAAGGAGTATTTCAGTCACAGGGTAGAGGTCGGGGTGTCCACATTGATCCGGGTACTGGGATCAATGTAGCCACATTGAAAAAGTCCAACCCGTGCCCCTACTGTAATAGATTGGGGCATTGGAAGTGAGAATGCCGTCTTAATCCTGCAATCAAAGTTCAAAATCCAGGGTTTGCCTAGCCTCGGAATAATAATTTTGTGCAGCTTCCGAATGTACTGAGACCACAGTCTCAGAATTTTAGTGTACCACCAGCCCCAATGATGCAGATTCCGCAACCCTCAATGCCACAGCAAGCTGCTAATGCCCCTAGATTTGCTTCGAGTCAGGTCCCAAATATGAATCAGAAACCATTCCAAAACAACAACCCTTACCAACAGCACCCTATGTTTGACATAACTAACAATTACGGCATTGATCAGTCCTCCTGATGGTGCCCAAAGGGTGAGGAAGATTGTAAGCTTGGTGCAGTCTTGGAGGTAGACCAGAGTGGCCCATTTGTAGATGGTGAAGTAAATGGCCACACCCTGTTGTTTTTGTGCTACTCATTCTACTGTGAGAACAGTGGAGCTCCAGACTTACCCCTCTTGGGAAGAAGTATCCAAGTTGTTGGAGTTGCTAATCAACAAATGAGGAATCCCATTACTGAGGATGTCCCTGTAAAAATAGGAAATTTTGAGGATAATTACCAATTAGTGGTCTGTGATTCGAGTCCTGTGAGTTTGTTGGGATTTGACTTGTTGTGTAAATTCAGTTGTACCATCTACTGCACTCTGAAAGGAAAAGAGTTTCAGACTCACGATGAAGATGTTGCGTTCAAATTGGCTAATCAGAACCTAATCATTGAATTGTTCCCAATGATGATGAATAAAGAATTATCCTTGTTC
This sequence comes from Calotriton arnoldi, assembly GCA_963921515.1. Taxonomy (NCBI): domain Eukaryota; kingdom Metazoa; phylum Chordata; class Amphibia; order Caudata; family Salamandridae; genus Calotriton; species Calotriton arnoldi. Next base: position 1,842,462 of record CAWUFW010002316.1, on the reverse strand, counting down.
GATCTCAGAGACATAGTGAGGTCAGAAGTCTGGGAGTTTTCAGGACAGGACATTGGACTCATCAAAGGTGTTGAGCCTGTCCGTATTCAAGTTAAGCCAAATGCTGAGTACTCAAGAGCCCCGCAATACAATTTGGCCCCTGAAACGATTGCTGGGATTACTGTGATCGAGACGATGATTCAGCAAGGCATTTTGAAGGAGATAATGGGAAGTCTATGTAACTCACCCATTATGGGCTTACAAAAGCCCAGCGGAAAGTACAGCATAGTGCAGGACCTGCGAAAGATAAACAATATTGTGGTCCCCTGCTACCCCATGGTATTGAATCCAGCTGTGATGATGTTTCAGATTCCATGTGAGGCTGAGCGGTTTATTGTTATCAATCTGTGTCAGGCGTTCTTCTCCATTCTGTTGCATGAGAGCAGCAAGTTCCTTTTTGCGTTTCAGTTCGACAGCCATATTTTGGCATGGTGCTGAGTCCCACAAGGGTATACAGAGAGCCCATCTATCTTTAATCAGATCCTTAAAAAGAATTTGCAGTCCTTGATTATGCCCTGTAACTCTGTGTTGGTCTAGTATATTGATGACCTATTGTTTGCGTCAGATACTCGGGAAGCCTGTAAGACCGGCACTATTGTTTTGTTGATCCACTTGGCTGAGAATAGACATACAGTGTCTCCCAGTAAGTTGCAGTACTGTTTGAGAGAAGTTCTGTACTTTGGACACCACAATTAGAAAGGTGCGAGGAAGGTGTCACAAGAGAGAATTTTGGCGATCATGCAAATGAATCTGCCAACGACACAGAAAGAAGTCAGGAAGTTTTTGGGAATGGTGGGCTGCTGTCGCCAGTGGATACACAATTGTTCCATAGTGGCCAAGCCTTTACAGAGTCTGACACACAAGGATGTGTCTGATCTGTCTGATCTGGCACCCTGAGATAACGCTTGTCTGGTTGCCTTCCTAGAGTTGAGAGAAAGCCTCTGCTGCCCCCCGGCACTAGGAATGCCTGATTATAACAAAGTGTTTTCGCTTCTCTGTAGTAAGAGGGAGGGCTGTACTCTCTCAGTGATTACACAGTATCATGGACGTGCCCGTAGACCAGTTGTCTACTTCTCAGCCACATTTGAATCAGTGGGTGCAGCGTTGCCCTGTTGTCTCAAATCTGTGGCAGGGACAGCTGTCAGCATAGAGAGGTGTGGGAGCATTGTAATGGGACATCATCTGACTGTATATGTTCCCCATTCAGTTTAGATTTTGATGACCAGAACACACACACAGTACCTTACAAATAGTTGCCTCAAAAGTATGAGCAGGTCATACTTGCGGCTGAGAAAGTAACGTTAAAGAGCTGTGCTGTTATTGAGGATGGTGAGTGGAGCATGACTGCCTTGATGTCACTGAACTATACACCAAGCCGAGACCAGACAAACAGGATGAGCCGCTACCTGAATCTGATTACGCATTGTTTGTGGATGGCTCATGTCTGTGAGACCATGAAGGAAATTTGAGAGCTGCTTATGCAGTTTGTACCATTTCATGAGTGGTGGAAACTGCTTGGCTTCTAGGAGTAGTCTCCTCACAAGCAGCTAAATTGATTGCTCTTACTAGAGCATGTTGTGTTTCAGATCAGCTTACGGTGACAATTTTTACTGATAGTCATGATGGCTTTGGTGTGGTGCATGACTTCGGACAGTTATGGTCCCGGGGGGGATTTATGGCCTCATCAGGATCCCCCATACATAATGGTGAGCAAGTAAGAAAACTTTTGGAAGCTTTGCAAATGCTTGCATGAGTTGCGGTCGTGAAAGGTTCTGCACACTGCAAAGGAAATGACTATATGACAGTTGGCAACAGGATTGCTGATGAGGTCCCGAGGTATTGTGCCTACAATGCTTGTGCATTTAATGGAAAGTATACCAATGAGGGAGCAGGCGAGACCAAATACAACCTTTTGTTAATGATGGCTGATACTTGGGAGGAAGTCAAGAGGTTACAGGAAGAAGTGTCGGAGGCAGAACAGCAGAGTTGGGTTAATGCAGGTTGCGTTAAGAGGTGCGAGGATGAGATTTGGGTTTCGAGAGATGGCTGACCTGTGTTGGGAGAGATGCCATGGTCAGGTTGTTGAGGCAGACTTAGTTTAATCCAAGGGTTAAGTTGATGGCTGAAGTGTTGTGCCACAGATGTGTTTTGTGTCAACAGAATAATGTGGGAAAGAGAACTGCAGTAAAACTGAGTCACATAGGGAGGTCAGGTGGTACTTTTAATAGGAAGCAGTTGGATTTCATTGAGATGCCTGTGTGCAATGAATGGATTGAGGTACGTCTTGGTTGTTGTGTGTATCTTTTCACGATGGGTTGAGGAATACCCAACAAGAAGAAACGATAGTCTCACAGCAGCGAAGTTGTTGTTTAGGGAGTTAATACCCAGATTTGGTTTCCCAACTTCTTTGGAATCTGACCGAGGCACACACTTCAACAATGAAATCCGAGGATGTTTTGTGCCGCTTTACATGTTGAACAGAGACTGCATTGTAGCTTCAGACCTGAGACTTTGGGTCTGGTGGAGGTCAATGGGACTTTGAAATCCAGACTTTACAAACTGTGTGCCTCTATGTCTTTGAAATGCCCTGATGCTTTGCCGCTTGTGTTGATGAGTCTATGCAGCGTACCTGATCGTAGGACAGAATTGTCCCCCATGAAATCATCTTGGGCAGGGAAATGAGGTTACCAACTGTTGGAAGGTGTATTATTAGCAAGGGTAAGTATGCACCTACCACTAGCAATAAGGCCACCAACACAATATAAGGCTCAGTCAAGGTCTCAATAAATGATTTCCTTGCTCAAACCTTGGTAGCTGGCTGCAAGCAGGCAGACTTAACTTAGGAGACAGATGTGTAAAGCATTTAAAAACACCAATACATTAAATAACTAAGTCACAACACACAAAAAAAATCCAGAACCAATTTATAAAAATAGGAAATATTTTTATGAGTAAAATGACACCAAAACGAATAAATCCCATGTAGGGAACCGGAGATATGAATTTTTAAAGAATATATGCTTTATAGTGCCTAAGAACGAAAAGTGCCAACTTGGGACATCTGGTCACGCTTCACTGGGATAAAGTCAAAGTTTGGGGCTGACCGCAATGGAGCCCTGGTCGGATACTCTAAGTGGGAGGCCTTGGTCAAAATGTTATCTTCACCAATACAAAATCCTCCATAGGGTCTACTTTGATAGGGCGTGACTACACGCCATGGGGAGAGCGGAGTCGCCCAATCGTCTACGCTGCAATTCAGAATGAGGTACATACATACACACATTATGGGAGTGCCAATATGTCCAGAGTTATTGGGCCCGGATACTAAAAGAAATGAATGATATGCTGGAAGCGCAGGTCCCTCTGGACCCTAAATATGTACTGCTGGGCATAACCACGGAGATTGATCTTCCTAGATACAAACTGCTATTTATGTAATTTAGGGCTGATAGTTGCCAAAAGGGACATTGCCAGGAAATGGGGAGCTCTACATGCGCCCACTCTAAAGGAGTGGAGAGCTGGTATGGAACTATGTATGGGGGCAGAGAAGACAACATATGTGGCCAGAGGCTGCCCCAAAAAGTTTAAGAAGATCTGGGATCCATGGCTGAGCTTCCATGGCCTAGAAATAGAAGGGACGGGAACCAATACCATGCTCCTGCCCACATGAGAATAGAATACAGTCAGTGACTTCCATCATGTCATATACACATCTTAGCAGGAAGGAACTACTGCTAACGGCGAGAAGAGGAAGGAGAGGGGGATGTGAGTCCTGGAACATATTCTTGTACCATTGTTTCCTAGAGAACATTACTGTATGTATTGATGTAAGATGGTCTATGTATAATCATTCTCTTACCAATGTTATGACTGAAGTTTTTGTATTGATCGAAAATGAAAATAAAAATGTTAATTTAGTTTTTTTATCTTTGCACTTTCAGTGGGACGAACCTGAAATCCAGGCCGGGTCGTGGTTTGACGTAGTTGGCTTGATTCACGAAATTGGGTCAGTCACCTTATAGAGCTTTTTCACCACAGTTCTCAAAAGTTCTCCAGACTTCAGAAGGCGCTTGCTAAAGTTCCTTTTGGGGGTTCAAAGTGTCAGCAAACAAAATCCAAGGTTCCAGGATCTCTAGGTTGCTCCTCTGAAGTTTGGACTACAGTTCCCACAATGCACCTAGCCAAATCCTTTAAAGTCCAGCTGAAGGTGGTCAGCTAGGTTCTTCTGGCTGGAGATGATGCAGATGGAGCTCTTTTAACCTGTTGCTTTGAGGGAGGCCACTCCTTCTCTTTTTGAAGCAATGCAAAGTTCTTAGAGCTGTAGTTCCTTAGTGTGCAGCAGGTGCAGTCATTCAGAGTGCAGTCCTCTTGGTGCATGCCAGGGTTCCAGCAGGGCAGTCCTTCTTCTTCTTGTGGTACCAGGCAGGGGATCTGAGTTGCTATGCAGAGCTCTCATATTTATCCAGTGTTCTGGGCAGAAAAGCGGGGGCACCTCTGACCAATGGGGTACAGGGTGCCACCCAAAAGAATGACAGCTTTCTCCAAAGTGTGGCATATTCTTGTCCCACAAAGCACTGTACTTTAAAATTCAAGATGGTGAAACTTTCTCCTTGGGGTTATAATTTGGCTAAGCCAACCTACTGGTGTGGCTCATTTCCCTTAACACTCCCCTTCCAGACCTCCTGCAACGTCCATTCCGGGGGCTCCCATCTGGCTGGGGGGTATAGGAGGAGGGGGTAGGCCTGGCTTGCATCCTTACTGTCCTGCTCTCTTTGTAGACCAGTTTATTTACCCAGGCCCTTCCTGGCCTGTTCTCTGCAGTTGCAGATCTCCCCTGACCAAATATCCTTTGTCTCTGTGCAGGCCACTTATCACCTCTTCAGAGCAATTTGGCTCAGCCTGTCAAGGGCTGGCCAATCAGGAGAGGCTGCTAGAAGGCTGGATTTTGGCTCACAGAAAAGAATGTTGTATAACTTATTCTCTGTACTAGTTAGGATAACTCCAACAGAGCCAAGTTGTTGGAGTTATCATTACCAATTTTTTAAGTCCTTGAAATATTATTTTAGCTGACTCCTGTCAATAGATATACTGTATTACAGTATTCCCATGTTAGCCTATGGAGCTAAAAGGATGCAATGAGGAAAAATTAAATTGGTAGTTTTGCCCTCGCCAGGGCATATAAAACATCTTTTACCATGTCCCTGCTTACTTTTACATGGCACCCTACCCTGGGAGCACCTAGGTTAGACCTTAGGGGTGATCTATATGTAAAAATAAGGTAGTTTAATACTTTGGAAGTACCTTTAAATCCAAAGTCGAATTTGCATATAATTTCACTTTAAAATCAGCTTGAAAAGCAAGGCTGACTTTAAAAATGACAGCAGGCAACACAGACCGGCACACTTAAGTGCATTAAATCTGCTATGTCTCTAAACCTACATGCCCTACCATATACTAGGGTCTTACAGGTAGGTTGTCAGTACCAATTGTAATTACACCTAATTATCATATACCTTTTAATCAGAGCACTGGCCCTGGGCCTGGTTAACAGAGCCCAGGGCACAGTCAGAGTAAGTTATCACCAATAACAGTAAAAAAAATGGGGATGATCAGGGCCAAAAAGGATTACTTTCTCACACAGCCCCTCCCCCCCCAAACGAAAGGTGATGGGTAACTAACCTTCGCCCTGGCAGTCCTCCTCAGCTAAGTGGAAAAACCTGGAAAGTCATCTGCATTGGCATGGGCAGTCCCAGGTCTGTGCTCCACTGTGAAGTCCATCCCCTGTGGGGAAATGGGCCACTTCAACAGGTTTGTATTCTCCCACCTCATCTGCATGAGCCATCTGAGAGGTCTGTGGTCAGTTTGAACATGGAAGTGAGTACCAAACAGGTAGGGTCTTAGCTTCTTCAGGGACTAAACCACAGCAAAGGCTTCCCTCTCAATGGCACTCCATCTTTGTTCTCTTCGGAGAAGTCGCCTCCTAATGAAGGAACTGGCTGATCAAGGCCCTCCTCATTTACTTGTGCCAACACTGCCTCAATCCCTTGTTCTGAAGCATCTGCCTGAACCACACATTCCTTTGTGTAGTCAGGGGTCAGTAACACTGGTTCTGAACACATAGCCTCTTTCAGAGTGTCAAAGGCCTTCTGACACTCTGGGGTCCAAATGACTTTCTTGGGCTGCTTTTTAGAAGTGAGTTCTGTCAGGGGAGCCACAATGGTCCCATAGTTCTGAAAAAATCTTCTATAGTACCCAGCAAGACCTGTGTCTGTGTCTGGGTTGTAGGAGCTATCCAAACCACAATAGTTTGTATTGGGTTGGAGAGGCTGTACATGGCCTCCACCTACAAGGTGGCCTAGGTACACCACAGAACTCTGCCCTATGTGGCACTTACTGGCCTTGATGGTCAGGCCTGCCTGTTGTAGGGCCTGAAGCACTCCCTTCAAGTGGTCCACATGATCCTCCCAGGTGGAAATGTACACAGCTATATTATCCAGATAAGCTGCACTGAACTGTTCCAGCTCAGATAAGACCCTGTTCTCCAACAATTGGAAGGTGGCAGGTGCATTCTTTAAGCCAAAGGGCATTACTTTGAACAGGTAATGTCCCTCTGGTGTGGAGAATGCTGCCGTCTCCTTTGCTCCTTGATAAGGGCAACCTGCCAGTAGCCTGAGGTAAAATCAAATGTACTCAGGTACTTGGCAGCCCCTAACCTATCAATAAGCTCATCAGTTCTAGGTATAAGGTGAGCATCAGTCTTAGTGACTGCATTCAGTCCTCTGTAGTCCACACAGAACCTTAACTCCTTCTTTCCCCCTTGGAGATTAGGTTTGGGTACCTGTACCACTGGGCTGGCCCATGGACTGTCAGAGAGCTCAATTATCCCCAATTCCAGCATCTGAGCTACTTCCACCTTGATGCTGGCTCTGACCTGGTCAGACAACCTGTACAACTTGTTCTTGAAAGGCAGGCTGTCACCAGTGTCAATGTCATGTATACACCAGCTGGTGATACCTGGGCTCAAAGAGAACAGACCCGCAAACTGCTCCAGCACTAAGCCTGGGAGGAAGTGCAAAATAAACTCCGCCGCACTACGCCGAGCTCCACAAGCGGCGGTGTGTGTTAGATAAATGCTGTTCGCGGTGATTTTCAGTGCCAGGTGCTTGTCCGCACTGTGCAATCATCGTGAACGCCGCCATGCACAGCGCAAGCGGGCGCTGCTTCCTTTCTGCCGCTCGAGTAGATTTTTACTCGAACGCCAGCTTTTGCAACGTGAACGGATAGTTTCTCAACGCAAGCGGTCGCAAGCATACGCAACCATTCTCAATGAGAATCCTGACTGCCCGCATTGAGAAATCTCACCAGGAGGTTGATTTTCCACGCTCGAGCTCGCTAACTTGAGGTTGACGTTCGCGAGAGAGAAAAAAAACTCCGCTCCGCGTAATGCGGAGTGTGGAAAACTCTGTCAACTCCGCGAGAGGAGCGGAGTTCACCGCCCAGACTTATCCAGCACCTGCTTGTAGTATCTGTGCTGTTGGTCAGTCAATTTAGGAGAGAGTACCACTCCCTCTACTGACCCATCTTTCACGTTATGGGAGAGGAGGTCTGGCAGTGGCTCAGACTCCTCCTCTGCTCCTTCGTCAGTGACCATCAGCATGGTCATGTCTGTCCTGTCTTGGTGAGCTTTCAACCTATTGGCATGCAGGACCCGGTGAGGGTTCCTGGGGTTGTTACGGTCTACCAGGTAGGTGACCTCACCCTTCTTCTCTAGGATTGTATAGGGTCCAGTCCACTTGTCCTGGAGGACCCTAGGACCTACAGGCACCAACACCCACACCAACTGTCCTGGAGTGTACTCAGGCATAGTAGGCTTTTGGTCATACCAGAGCTTCATGAGCTCTTGGCTGGCCTTAAGTGTCCTGCTTGGTTGGTACATGTCCTCTGCCAATGCGAAATCTCAGGCCAAGTACAGAGTCCAGCACATTGTCCTTGGCTTTCTTGAGAGACTTTTCCCAAGACTCTCTCACCAGGCATAATGGGCCTCTTACAGGGTGCCCAAACAGTAATTTAAAGGGGCTGACGCCAACCCCTTTCTGTGGGACCTCCCTGTATGCAAACAGTAGGCATGGGAGGAGAATAACCCCATCTCCTCCTGAGACAAACCCATGATCATGCCCTTCAGGGTCTTATTGAACCTCTTCACCAGACCATTGGTCTGGGGATGATATGGGTTTGTGAACTTGTAGGTAACACCACATTCATCCCACATCACTTTCAGATATGCAGACATGAAATTTGTGCCTCTATCTGAAACCGCCTCCTTTGGGACACCCACTCTGGTGAACACACTAAGCAGGGCCCTAGCCACTGAAGGAGCAGTGACTGTTCTTAGGGGTTTAGCCTTAGGATACCTTGTGGCATGGTCCACTTCCAGCAAGATACATCTGTTCCCTGAAACTGTGGGTGAGTCTAGGGGACCAACAATGTCCACCCCGCTCTCTCAAAGGGAGTCACAACCACTGGCAGTGATATCAAGGGAGCCTTTGCCTTGCCCGCTGTCTTGACAGGTTGCACAGGAGCTGCAAAACTCCTTTACTTTGACAGTCATATTGGGCCAATAAGAATGGTTAACCAACCTTTTCCATGTCTTACTTTGACCCAAATGACTTGCCAATGGGATGTCATGGCTTAAAGTCAGGAGGAATTCTCTATACATCAACCTCCTGGTAGCCCCTTCTTTGAGGTCTCTAGCCTCAGTGTAGATAACTCCATCCTCCCAGTAGACTTTTTGTGAGCCACTGACATCACCATTCTCTTGCCTGGAGGCAGTCTGCCTCAGGCCCTCAAGAGTGGGACACTCTCTCTGTCCCTGACACAACTCCTCTATAGAGGGTCTACAAGCTCCTTGCCAAGTCGGACAGATCTTGCAGGGGTGGAATCCCTACCTCAGTGGTCAGATCCTCCCCTCAGAGTTAGATTCCTCCTGTATCTCTGGAGCTCTTTGGGCTGCCCTTTTCTTGTCATTGGATGCTTGGCCCATTGTTTCAGGGTCCAGATGTCCAAAATTTCTCTTCTGTGCAGTCTGTGATCTAGTCACAACAAATACCCACGCAGAGAGTTCCAGCATACTTGCATGGACCATTCTCTCCACCCTTGACCAGTCAGACACTTCAAGATAATTTCCCAGTAAACACTCTACTGGGAGTGCAGGAGACACAACTCCCTTCTTAGGGCCTGTCACACCTCCCCATTCCAAACTTCTGCTGCATGCATTGGTTACTTGGTGAAACACCCCAGGTATGATCTGCTCTGGAGAAACCAGGTTCTCTACAACCATTGTCACACTAGCTTCTGTATCTCTCAGAGCTTCCACTTCCATCCCATTGATTTAAGGCTGCTGCCTATACCTCTCCATGCTGGGAGGCAAGGCTGCTAGAGCTGTAATTTTCACCCCACCCAGGGAAACTAAGGTTGCCTCTGTGAACCCTTCCCCCATCACTGGAACAATATCCACCCCCACACCTACACTGACAATCCCTGTGGACTGCCCGCCAGTAGGGGGCTTCTTTGTGCAGACAACATCTCCTCTTTTGTGTCCTAGCTGAATACAGTTAAAACACCTCCCCACCTTTGAGGGATCAAAGAACCTTCCTGCCTTTTCAGGGTCCCTAGACTTTCCATGATACCCCCTCCCTTTGACGTTGAAGTGGCTCGGCCCCCCCACCTCCCTTGCACAGGTGTTTGTGGGTCTTGCGAGGACTCTTTGGCTTTTTTATCATCTTTCCTCTGGGTTTTCCCCTGTGGGAGACCTTTCCTCCTTTCTTTTGATCACCCCCCCAACCTGGTGTTGCTTAGACCTCCAGGTTCTCACCCACTCATCAGCGCTCTCCCCTAGTTCCCTGGGACTAGACTGCTTAGAGTCCACTAACTGCTGGTGTAACTTCTCTGGCATACAATGAGTCAGGATGTGCTTTTTAAGAAATAAATTGTACAGCCCCATATAAGTATTTACTTGGTTACCTTGAATCCAGCACTGTAGTGCCTTCATGGAAATGTCCACAAAGTTCACCCAGAACTGTATATTTACTTTCTGGGTGCCCCTGAACGTCACCTTGTACTGCTCTGGGGTGAGACCAAATTTCCTGACTAGACATTTCCTCATGTGTGGGCAGGATTCTGCGTCTGCCCCCTCTAGGGTCAACAGTCTACCCCTCCCAACTACTGGGATCAGCTCTCGTAGGAGTGACCCCAGTACTTGGAGTAGACCTTTCTCATCTTAAGGGCCCTTTCAAATGCAGTCAGCCATTTATCAATGTCATCTCCCTATACATACTGGGGAACTATCCTCTTGGGAACCTACCACTCATGGACATCTCCTCCCACTTCATTGCCACCATTTCTTTTCTCTTCCTTCCTTGTCCACTTCTTAGCTAGGTCCAGCTTCTCCTTTGTTATAGCTATGTATGCCAGTTGAGCCTCAAACTCTTGCCTTCTGAAGGCCCTCTGTGGGGGAGCCTCCCCTCCCTCCATTAGCTGAGATCCTAGATCTTGTACTAGAGGCTTGGAACACTTTGTCATCTCTCTCCTCCTGGAGGTTGTCGGAGGGGTCTTCCTCCCCCTCCACTTTATTCTCTGGAGCAGACTCTGCCCAGGCCTTAAGGCATCTAACCATCCCTGCCTTTCTGATTCTATTAGTAGCCGGTAGCCCCCCTGGCCCTAGCTACAGAACCCGCCTCATCCGGAGCAATTCCATGACCTTAGTCTCAGAGACTGTGACTTGGTAAAAAAGCATGTCTGGAAAAGTTGCCTGGAGCCTCGCTGGCATGGACCATTCCAATCGATCCTTGTCACCACGACTGCTGTGAAGTGCGGAGGTCTCCCCAACTGGATACATGCTGCCTACACTTGCCAAGTTCTGTGTCCCCTTGATGATATAACAGAACCTCTGCCAGAAGTGCCAGTGGTGGTCGAGAGATCAAGGGAGCAGGTTAGGGGACCAGCAAGAACTTGAACCAGCGCTTGTTTGGCCTGAGGGGGGTCCTAGAGAATTGGTTGTCAAAACTGAGGAGAAAGAGGCTAGTCCTGGGGTTGTGACTGAGCCAGACTCAGACCCCAATGAAAGCCTTGTGCTGTGGAACTGCAAGTGGCAGCAAGAAAACATTGGCCGAGAAGGCAGGAGAGAGGAAGACTGATCCTGCAGGGAAAAGGTGACCTCACAGAGGATACTGAGGATTCTGATCTGAGTGACGGAGGAGGAGAAGGGGCTGCACTCAGAAGGTCACAGTGAGCAAGAGTGCCCTGTTGAAGGTATTCATCCCCTGAATGGACTTACTTCCTTGCAAATGACAGGGAGAACGAGTTCTGGGAATGTTGGGATCACTGTGAAAGTTCAATTGAAATTTCGGGAACCTGATCTTCAGTTCAATCTTACTTTTGAACTTCCTCTGTTAGTGAGACTGAGTGCCTTGAGACATCTTATTCTGGATGTGGGCAAGTTTCCTTTTCTGGATGCAAATGATTTCCCTGTGCTACTCGATGAACTGAAACACTTAATTCTGGAACTGATTGTTAATGAACTTGAACCGTTTGTTATTAGAGACATTTAAATAAGACTTTGTGGGGAAGAAAGAAGAGCACTGAGGCCCGAGACAGCTGAAGGAGCCTAAGGTTGTCCTTTAGAAGAACACGGAGTGGGGCTAAGGAAAACTCACAAAGACTTTTGTACATATTCTTATTGCATATCATTTGAACTTTGGTTTTGCTTTTTGCACAGATGGAAACTGACAGACAAGACTCTGCAGCTGCTACGTTCCACCCAAATGTTTAGGTTCCAATGAAGAAATGGAAGCCAATTCTAACACTAATAGGCGTAGATGCATTATAGCAGGCACACTAATAGTTGTAGCGGTAGTACTAATCATATTGCTTACAGGGTTATATTCAACTACATATAGGTCAGTAGAAATCAAGCCTACTGTTGCGCCTATTATTCCACATTCCGCTGATAGTAACCTACAGTTGTTGGGGGTCAAGCAATTGCACACAAATCTACAAGGGAAGAGTTTTCTTCAAATGCTTATTTTAGAGTGTTATATGAATACCTTGACACTATGGATGCAGGGGATTTCTATGTTTGTACCCAGCTGCCTGCTTCTGTTTCAGAGGGTACTACCTACCACCACATTCCTTTTGATGAAATTTCTTGCAGTCTTTTACTAAGCTTATTCTAAAGACAGAGTAGGTTCCAATATTATTTTTCGAATTATGATTTAGTCCTTTCAGAAGTTCCTATGTTTAAACATTTGATAAAGAATCTTTATTTTAAAGATGCAGAGATTGCAGACAAATATTTTGTGTCTCTTAAGCCACTAGACACTGCATATGCACACAGACACAATTTGACTTGTTCAATGTCAGATGTGGAGAAGAAATGTTTGGAACTGGTGGAAGACAGAAAGATAAATCTAGAGTCCAAATCTGAAACCAATAGGGATCTTAAGAGACACCACAGGTGGAGTAGTGAAGACATTGAACATCAAGTGAAGGGAAATTTGCCTGCCTTGACTTTTGATTGGCAGCATAAGGGAAAGCTGTGTATACATGTTGATCAGAGTTATATACATATTTTTAGGGAAGAGAGAATGTGAACATGTTTTCGTGGTAAGAGGGAAAAAGGACCTTTTCTTGGAGGGACAGAATCCTGTGATTCCTGGAGTGAATTTTATTTGTGGACAAGATGCATATTTTTAATTGCCCCATGGATGGCATGGTACATATTATCTTAGTATAGTTTTACTGAAGACTTACCATGTGGAACATTTTAATGATCCTGTATGGGAAACGAGACCTAGAACTAGACGATGTGTTAGTGCAGCAGAAGTAGTAGGAGATATTTTTGGTGCCATAATCCCGTCTGTAGGAGTAATTCTGAATGATCTGCAGATTAGAAAGCTGTCAACAATAGTGGATAAATTGGCTACTAGTATCACAAATTCTTTGTTACTTGTAAATACTGAGAGGCTTGCGATAAGGTCTATGGTTTTGCAAAACAGACTTGTGCTAGACCTTTTACTTGCAAAAGGGGCGGAGTCTGCAGGATGTTAAAAGTTCAGTAATGCTGTACTTATATCCAGACAAAAGAAAGGATCTGGAGAAATAGATTTAGAATATATCTGGGTTGACAAAAGAATTGAAAGAGTTAGAAGCAACAGGTGCTTGGGAAGCTATTGGAAGTGGCTTTGCTTCAATAGGCAAGTGGTTTAGAAGCTTGGGAAGTGGAACACTGGGCGCAAATTTGAAACCTCTTTTGATAATTGTCCTTTGTGCAATATTCCTATTTATGATCGTTAAGGGATACAAGTATGCATAAGTTAGACTGGGAGTGAAGAGGAAGCAAACAGATGTTGAGTTAGAGGAGAGTCCGATGAAATATTATGATGACATGAAAGGCCTGGAAGACTCTAGATGAAAGATGCTCAAGACCATAAGCTTTTAGATGGTTCATATGATAACATCAGATTGTAATCTGTGATAGCTTGATTCGCCTTCAGAGGGGGGACTGGAGCAGCGTAATTTGACTCCGCCTTATTGGTTGACTAGGCCACATATATATTTATACATGGCCTAATGTATTTGTGTGATGTAACATTATTAATGTGATGTGATGCACTAACAGTACATAAAGTGCATTCACTGTGTAATCTCAACATATATTTTATTTTTATTTATTTAGTTATTTATTTATTTATTTGCAAAGTTTTATATAGCGCTGGCTAGACCCGGAGGTATCAGAGCGCTTTACATGAGGATCAGCGAGTTACAGGTTACATAGTTACATAGCGAGTTACAGGTTACATAGTTACAAAGCCAAGTATAGACATAGGAGAAAAAAACATGAGATTACACAATAATGTGAGTTATTAGCGCTTACACATGTCTTATGCAGAGGGAGAAGGTAGAGTGGGAATGGTGAACAGGGTTAAGGGAAGCAGGTAGGAAACACAACGGGGAGGCGAGGAAAACAATGTCCGATGTCCGGCTGGGTAGGTGACGGCCGAGGGGTGAACCAGAGCCAAACTCCTCTATTGCTGCATAGGACAGCTCCACCAGGCATTGGTCAATATATATATATATGTGTGTGTGTGTGCATAACTAATGTTTTCATTACAGTAACATCAATTGCAGTTCTCATATATATCTGCATTTGTGTGGTTATTGCTAATTCTTATGTGTTCGTGTACTCATTAGAATAATACTCCGCGTTTATTTTATAACTGAAATGTATCCATTTGAATAGTATTCTACATCTATATTATAACCATATATGTATCTAACATCATGCATTTAAATTTGTATTGAGATGCTTGCCACACTAACTTGACCAAAGGCCTTAGAGCATTTGGATCTCTAAATGTTTAACCTTCACCATGAATGTTTGCTTCACATGCCATGTTTTTCTCTCCTCTTCAGGTGTAGTTGTGTGATCTTATGAATAGAAAAGGGCACATTGTGTGAGAGAGATAGCAGTATCTTTTGGCCAGGGTGAGAAGCCTAATGCACGAAGGGAGACTACTGTCTGTGTGGAATACGGAGATGCAAGGAACCCAAGGACGTTCTGATGTGTGGACCAAAGGAAAGGAGTTTTAAGAGTAGTTGTCAAGTTTACTGTTTCAAGGTGGAAAATAATGAGACATGTGACATGGGATTCTCGAAGTTTCTTTTTGTGGGTATAATTGATGATCACACTTCAGTTTATTCAGACTCTTGTTAGACTTAAAGAAACCACATCTCTATTCTGTGATTTAATGCTATACAATACTAGAGGTTCTGGTGTGCTGACACCTTTCTTGCTTCCCTGACTTAAATAGGGTTTCCCTGATTCCTGGATTAGAATAGGGCTTAATAGATTTTCTTAGACAACCTCATGTATAGGCAGGAGGATCGAAACTTTCAATCTAATCACCAGACGTTGTTTCTCATTCTTTGTGCTGTGGCTACGGAAGTCCTCATTTGCTACCTTTTATTGAGGATAAAGTTTGTCCGACATTTTGGATTTCCATCTCTGATTCTGTATTTTTACAATATGTTTCTGCGACTGATTTACATCAGCTTGGCTTTGAATTTGTAATAAATCTATACTTAATCCTGTATTCTACTCAGAGTTTTACTGTGTGATCAAATGGTTTACACTGTAACTGTTAAATTGTAGTTGATCTTGACTGCTTTTATTCTTCAGGCACTTACAAAGTTCCATTGCAGGGAGTAAGTAAAAGGGACCTGAATACTAGGCTTTCTCAGGTACATAGCATTCTTTTGGCTCAGATCTATTCTGTCATTGGTCTATTTTAATGTAATTTACACTCTGCTTCTATCCATGAGAGTG
Source organism: Calotriton arnoldi (assembly GCA_963921515.1). Lineage (NCBI taxonomy): Eukaryota > Metazoa > Chordata > Amphibia > Caudata > Salamandridae > Calotriton > Calotriton arnoldi. The sequence goes on along the minus strand of CAWUFW010002316.1, from coordinate 1,827,041 downwards.
TACTGCAAGGGGTAATAGTTTAGTCCACATCAGTCATCGGTTCTCCTTGCCATGCGAATGATGGCATTTTCTGATCACATTTCTAGATCCACCTGAAAATGAACATGCTTCAGTGTCAGTGCTGGTTGGCCAGTCCTTTAGTTTTCAATTTTAACCTTTTATAGTTCACATTTCATTCCTTTACTTCTCCTATTTTTATTTTACTGTTTCTAATGCCATTACTACAGCTCTGCAGGCAGTGCTGATGAGTCAATTGCTTGCAGCTCATTTCAACTGCAGTGTGCTACATCCCATGTAACCACTTCCTCTGAAGCAGGAGACCATTATGGAATGCTGTTGTCCATAGTGTATTATTGTTTTACCAATCCAAGTTGGTCCACACGTTGGTGGCCATGCTGGAACTTTCAAACAATGATAGACTGTCTGAAAACCTCTGCAAGACGGACATCTGCTGCTATGTTCAGTTTAGTTATTGCAAGCATACACTCGCAGTGTTTAGATGCTAGCATGTTTTCTTTTCTCTACTTGTATTATTTTAATTTATTGTGCACATGTTTTTGAATTTATGTGGGTTTTATTGCGGTTGCGTGGGAGGGTGAATGCAAGAAGGAGTCAGTGTATAGATGAATGGATGCATGAGTGCAAAGATGAGAGGCAGTATACATGTATAATAACTTATTGAGTGCCTAAACCAATCAGTGACACAAAAGGCACTTTCATTCATAGACCAGACCTATTGGCATTGCCAATGCTTGTTCTAAAAATTTGAATCATGCAGTAATGGATGAACTGGCAAAACACGGCCCCATACATCTTAAAGGAAAAATCTTTTCATTGGTTAGGCAAATGTGCATCCCAATTTTAAGAAATATAATTGGGTAGCCTGCTCACATTCTATTCGGTTCCCAATAGCTTCTTATCTTCTCTCGAATCAATTTATATCAGATTTTGTGTTTCCCATATCCCTAGGGGGTATCTCACTACATTCAATAGCCCTACATTTTTATTTAAAATGAAGGTTAAAAACTATTAAAGAAACAGCCAAGTCTTGGGTTCTATTACAAAACTTCTTAACTTTTCAATATTTATGATAGATGCAGCTATATAGGGTACTTCAGACATCACACTGCCTTGAATTTTATGGCATGACACGGAGGCTAACATTATGCAATTCTCCTATATTGCCAGTTCACAGCAGCAACAAATGAAGAATCTAGAACTTCAATAACATTCCAACAACTTATAAAATCCTCCAACACGCAACATTTTCCCTTCTTTGTTGCTGCTGCTCACAGATAAGTACAGTCTTATTAATTATTCTGTTATTTGTACTGCGTGCTTGTTTATTTGTACCTGTTTAATCCCGCTACCCCCACAAGCAATACTCTCATCTTACTCTTGTGCTTTAATGCTTAACTCTTAATTTTCTTAGGAAATTCTTTGACTGTTACAAAATGTAGGGGAGGGTGAATGTTCCTTTTTATATGTAATGCCATTTGTTTAAACCCTTGAGTTGGAGATCCTATCGCCTCTACACCTGAGCCTATGCAGCGTCCTTTTCGGCTCCTTCAAGCTTAAAACGACGCTTCTAGAGCATGTTGGTCCCTTCTACTGAGACTGCTCGTGCTTCAATGATCAGCTCCTCTGAAAAGAAACAGGGAGCGCGTCCCGTTGCTATAGCAACAGGACTTCAATGAAAAACAACCCACGAGCCGGCTTCAACACCGAAGACCGACTCGTGGAACCTAACTCCCACCGAGGCCGACAAGCGCGACGCGACTTATAATTTCAGCACGTCACATGGCTTGGCGGCCTCGGAAGTAAATAGATTTTCATTGAGGCTCACCTGACAAACACGAGGCCTCAACGACAGCCAATGCGGCGATCCCCTCATACCGTGCGACGCGCAGCCAAACTAACAATAAATAAAGCGCAAAAGAAAAGTGGAAACAAAGAGATCCTCGGGCATGGTAATAGAAAAGGGACTTTAGAGGAAAAGCCCTTAGAGATAGACTAGACACACTGTGGCCATCTTAACATATTGGGATACAACATCAGTAAATATTACAGTAGCCATTTGAATCCCTTGGGAAACTAACTGAACTCTTGCAGTTGTAGTCCAACCACCTGATAACAGATACCTTTTTCTACAGATCGTGTCAACCTTGATATTTACTTACCTCCCATCATGTCCCTTGAGCCCTCAGTAGCTACTATGGAGGATAGGATGGAAGGGCTTATAAACAAAGCCTTAGACAAAGTAATGGGGTCGTTAGATGACACAATTAATAAAAAATTGGATGCCCTCTCTAAAAAAGGTTGGCTAGTTCCTGGCGCAAGACACCCTGAAGGTGCAGATGGGGCGAGCAAGGCCCAGAGAAAAAGAGCTGCAGGGGATGACATGACTAAGGGACTAAAAAAATCTAAACCCTCAAACCAGATGATATCACCCATTGGCTGTGACACGGACGGTGCCTTGGGCACTACAGACGGGCAAGAAAAAAAGGCCCGTTACTATTCCCATTGACAGTGATGATGACTTGGAGGATGAAATCCACCTCTCTTACTCCTCCGACTTGGATACAGAAATATGGAAACGAATGACGAGGAATCAAAGGCCTCTGGGTCAAAAATGGGCATTTTGGACTCATTTGGGGAAAGTATGTTCGACCCACTCCTCATTAAACCCCCCTGTCCCCAGAGTGAACCCTGCTCAACATATTGCAGAGTACCTCTCCTTCTGGCTTTGCAAAGAAATACCAAAAGAAGTCAGATCTCACCTAAGAGCCGAATGCCCACGCCCCTCTGTAGGAAGGTGGAATCTGACTATATGGTTGCCCCCACTTTTTTCCTGGTGTTTTGTTGGTTTATGACTTAGTTGGACTGGGACCCTGCTATTCAGGGCCCCAGTCTATCTGCTCTCTCTAAACGACATGGAGTGCACTCTAGGTGCACTAGTGATTGGATACTGTGGTGCCTTATGAGTCCCTAGTATATGGTACCTTAGGTGCCTAGGGCATAGGTACTTCACAGGCCTACCAGGGGCTGCAGCATGTGTTATGCCACCCCTGGGAAGCAGTCTAAATCTGACACCACAGGCCTGCTACTGCAGCCTGGGTGAGGTGGTGCTAGCACCCCTCACTGAGATATAGGTTTCCTATATCTCTCCTGCACACACATATAAACCTATCAGTCACCCCTAAGGCAGGCCCTATCAATCCTGAGGGCAGGGTGCTTGGCTTCTATGTGAGGGGGTGCCTCTGCCTGAGCAGGGCCCCTCTGCAGCTCTCAGAGTCTATTCTCTGGTGCTGTTTGTGGATGCGGTTAAACCATATACTATTAAGTGCATTATATCCTCGCGGTAAATGCTAACTTTGGAATGGCTGCATCAAAACATGTCGTGTTTGGTGTCAAACATCTTGGAATACTACCCCCCGCCAATCTTGGCGGCGGGGGTAGCATTCCACCCTTCTAGAGGGATAAGACATGTACCTGCTGTGGAAACGCGGTAGAATCCTAAAGAGCCCTGGCATCACAAAATGGATGCCACCAGTCACAGACACTGGGCTGCCCTCCTGCTGATGACCGAAACTCGCAGTGGAGGAAGCCCAACAATAGGCATCCTGTCACAGGGAGGTGTAACCACCTCCCAGACAGGGTTTAGTGTATTGGGGCTGGGTGGGTGCACTCTTAGAGTGCTTTGAAGTCCTGCACTGGGGGAGCAGAAGGCTCCTCTGTGCATATGCCAGTTCAAACCAGCTCAGGGGCTACCTGCCCCTGCTCTGGCGCGAAACTGGACAAAGGGAAGTGGGTGTAGCCACCCCTCCCTTGACCCTCCCATAGGTGGGGTCATAGAGCTAGTCCATCCCCTCTTTTTAGTATAAGAGGGGGAACCTTGCCATTGCAAAGCAGATAACCCCTGGATGACGCTCTACAGAAGAATCCTGGCCCTTCGACGTTCCACTACCTTTGGAAGACAGAAGAATCTCCCTTGGAGTCAAGGAGTGACTCCCCTGCTTGGCAGGCACCAAAAACGACAACGACGGTCGCAAACTACACCGCTCCCGCCGGAGTCCGAAGTCCCTGCAGCCCAAGAAGTAGATTTCCTGACTTCTCCAAGGCCATCGTGAGTCCCCAGCGAAGCTGAGGCAAGTGGACCCCACGAGTGACGAGGAACCGCGACCCCTGGGTACCGTGCATTATTGTCGAGTGCAACCCCTTCACAACGTTCCACGAACCTGTGCTTTGGACCACGTGTGGTCCCGACCTCTATCAGGAATCCCTCCAAAGATCAGAGGCCTACACCGTCCCGAGTGACCGTGGGCCCCTGTTGAGTGATTCCGCCCGAGGTGTCTTCGCGATCCCTTGCCAGCCGGCTCGTGGGTCCCCAGAAGACTTCTTAAAGAAACCAAAGGGCTCCCCTGGTTGCTCCAGGCCTGCCCTGACTTACCCTTGCTGGGTGAGTCCCTCAGGCCTTTGCTGGTCTGCGCCATCGACTTTTATTCATCTCCCCAAGACTTGCTGCTGCCAAGGCTTGTTGGCTCCAATCGAGTTGCCGACACCGCAGTCAGCTGCAGACGTCAAGGGACCCACCGAATCCAGCTCCTGGTCGTCGTCGACACCTCCTGGACCACGTGGCTGAAGAGTCAAGGCACCCGCAACCGACCTGAATCAACCGACGACGGTGGGCATCCATCTTCCTTGCCCCGGGTCACTGCCAAGTGACTTTGAACACTGTCCCCTCTGCTTTCAGGTCATCCTTCTTCAGAATCCAGGCTTGGATTCCACCGGACACTTCTTCAGCTCCCGCAAGCAGCCAGTCTTCTTTGTTCGCCATTGAAAACTACGCCGCGACCCGACACCAAAGGACACCTATGCACCCGGCTTCCCTGGGTGAGGTAACTCCAGCACTACGGTGCTCCTGTGGGTGTGGGCCCTAGAACTACTTACCCTGTAAGTGACTTGCTTGTAGGTTCTCCCGAAGTATCCTAAAACTCTTTCTTTCCAACCGCGACTTGCCCCATTGAAGTTAACGGCGATCCGCGCCTGTGTATCCACACTGCACGCGTCCCCCGTGGGTCCTTTACTTACCTGCCTTGGGTGGTTTCGTGAGGCCCCTGCACTTCTGAAGGCCCTAGGCCTTGTCTCCCTGCAAGTCGTTGTCCCTAAGTCTCTTACTTAGTATATGGTCTGGTACGCCCCTAGGGCCCCAGCCATATTTTGTGCTTAACTTATTGTGAAACGTTGATTTGTGCATATGTTTGTCTTCTAATCTCATAAAGAGATTAGTAGAGAGTTATTTAGAAATAAATACATATATATTTGATATATATACCTGTGTGGTGTCTTTTCATTTGGTGATTCAAGAGATTATATGGTAAAACAAGCTGCTTTACATTCCTCCGAGACTTAGCCTGAAGGCTGCTCTCCACAGCTACCACTAGGATAGCTTTCTTTAAAAGGTTGTCTTAAACCTATCTACCATAAGAGTCGATTTGCCCTGGTGCAAGGTGTCCACTTTAATTAGTGAACAGCATATACCAGGCCAACTTCTCACATTGGTGGGCAGCGTGTGGGATTCCAGCTTGCCATTGTTTTACCAGAAAATCTCTATTTGAATTACTAACTGAAAACCATTATAGGTACTCAAGGTACATATAAAGTCAAGCTTAGTATCAATAAGTTCTACTGAACTTAGAGCTGTGTGCCAAGGGATAGCACACCCTTTCCACAGCTCAAGCTAGGATCAGTAGGCCACAAACTAGTGTAGGTAGTACAACACTGCACAACACTAGAATGTCCTTAAGGGGTGGACCCAGTGGATCCACTCAGCCTCAGTATAAGGACATGGCTTTCTCTGACTTGAGAGCCATGTGTGTTGACAGACACCTGAGGCTAGGACAGAGTCCCTCAACACTACACCTGATAGATCTGCTGACAGCAGATGACCTTAGATTGGCTCTAGGAGCTAAAGGGTCTGAATCAGTGGGTGGGTCAGTCATAGTATCTGGGTCAGATGATGAAAATCAGAATGACCAAGACTCTGTGATTGAAGGGCCAGACTTCAAGGGGCCTGAAAAGGACAGAGGAATTCTCCCTAAGAGAACTGACAGAGAGGAGGAGAGGCACAGATCCCCTTCCAGGGAATCTGACCATTCTTATCACTCTGGCAGAGAATTTGTCCAGCAGAGGAGCTCATACTTTTCCTTAAGAGAGACCTCCTCTGAGAGAAGGTGCAAACTGCTCCAGTATGAGGAAGCCAGAGTGGCCCTCAGAACCAAGCAGTTGGCCCTGGATAGGGAAGCCCTGGAGATCCAGAGAGCTTCTAGAAAAGAGGGGTTAGAACCCCCTGGTGGCAGCAACAGTGTCCCTAGAGGCAGAGAATATATTCCTGACCATAGGAACCTGAGCAAGGTTGTTCCTCCCTACCAGAGTGGGGATGATATCCACAAGTGGATAACTGCTATGGAGAGGGCCTGTAGAGTACAGCAGGTCCCCCAAAAGCAGTGGGCAGCAATCTTGTGGCTCTCCTTTTCAGATAAAGGAAGAGACAAGCTCCTCACTGTTAGAGAGGAGGATGCTGATGATTATGAGGTCCTGAAGAGTGCACTGATAGATGGGTTTGGCTTAACCACTGAAGAGTACAGGTTGAAGTTCAGAGATGCCCAGAAGGCACAGACTCAGGACTGGACAGACTTTGTAGATTGTGCATCCAAGGCTCTGGAGGGTTGGCTGGTTGGCAGTATGGTTACTGATTTCAAAGGATTTTATAATCTAATGATGAGAGAACAGATCCTTAATAATTGTCAAAACCAGCTTTTACACCAGTACCTGGTGGACTCTGATCTGACCTCTCCCCAAGAATTGGGAAAGAAGGCAGACAAATGGGTCAGAACCAGAGTAAGGCCTAAGAATCAGGGTGGTGACCACAAGAAAGATTCTACCAAGTCCCAAGAGAAAGGTGGGGATAAATCTAAGGATAAGTCCACTACAGGGCCCCAAAAGTCCTCTTCTGGGGGTGGGTCCCAAACTCCTTCCTCTCCTGAAAAGAAACCCTATTGCCATGCCTGTAAAAAGCCTGGGCACTGGAAATCTGATCCCAGTTGTCCCAGGATTGGCAATAAAGAAAATGTTCCTCCAACAACTACTACCACCCCTCCTGGTACTACCAGTAGTAATCCTCCAGTTGGGAGTAGTGCACCCAAAATGTTAGGTGCTTTTGCAAGAGGAACAGAGGTGGGCCCTAGTTCAGACAGGACCCCCTCAACAGACTCCTCAGATTCTGATGGTGGTATAGGATTTGCCACCTTTACCGTGGGTCCCACAGCATTGGGCAGGTACAGACTGGAGCCAATAATTAATGGTCAGAAAGCTGTGGCATTTAGGGACACAGGGGCTAGTGTCACCATGGTGGCAGGGAAACTAGTCCCCCCTCACCAGCTTTTACCTGAGTTTAAATACCAGGTGACCAACATTGATGGTGTCAGAACAGAGCACCCCATGGCCATAGTCAATCTCAGCTGGGAGGGGTCACAGGCCCAAAAAGAGTGGCAGTGTCCCCAACCTTACCTGTAGATTGCCTGATGGGCAATGATCTGGAAATTTCAGCCTGGGCTGAAATTGAACACCAAACCCATCTGAGGATGTTGGGTGTCCCTGTAAAGGTTAGTGGGGCTGTGATGGCCACAGCCCCAGCCCAAGATTTTGGAGAGATGGAGCCTGGAAGAATGGCCCACTCTCCCCCAGAAGAGAGCACAAGGGTTGAAGAAAAGTCTTCTTCCCTCCAGACAGTAGGTAAGGGTCAGCCTCCTCAGGGAACTGACCCTCCCCTAGTGAAGGAACTGCCACAGAGGTAGTCAGGCCTGGCCTGGCCCCACCCCTGATGGCAGAGGACCCTTCCAAGGTGGTACCCAGTCTGGAGCAGGTAAACTGCCCCTCTCTATCCTGCCTCAGTCAGCCCAGGGCTGCAGAGGTCAGGGAGGTCAGTGGACCCCCAGGGCCCCCTGTCCAGAGGAACCCCCATCAGCAGATTAGGGGCACGCAGTCTAGTAGCCCTAGCCAGGTGAAAATTCCTCAACCCACTGAGGGATCCCCCATACCTTTATGTAGGGACCACCCCCAGAAGGACTCTGTTAGGCAAGGGCAAACCTGGAACCAAAAGGTTCCAAACATGCCATGTCCCTCCAGTGTTCCACCCAAAGGGACCCAACCCCCAGCTGTAGGCAGTCAAAGGTTGACCCTTAGAGCAAAGTGCAACTCAGTCATGGAAAGACAGGCATACATGGTGACCAGTGATCTGAGGAAGCTGAGGCCAACCTTCCTAGGGCCTCACTTCCCTACTCAGACACCCCACCAGCCTTGTACTTTACCAAAGCACACCAGAGGTAGTGATTCCCCATGGTGGAGACCCTCTCATACCCTTAGGGTGGGGGATTGCTTAGGGGACCATAAGACAGGGGGCAACCATGCTAGTGCAGGTGCTTCCTTATATGGCCACTTAATCAATAAAGGCTCAACTGGTCAAGGTTAGCCTTATCTCCTTTCGTTTGGGGGGGTTATGTAGGAAGGTGGAATCTGACTATATGGTTGCCCCCACTTTTTCCTGTTGTTTTGCTGGTTTATGACTTAGTTGGACTGGGACCCTGCTATTCAGGGCCCCAGTCTATCTGCTCTCTCTAAATGACATGGAGTGCACTCTAGGTGCACTAGTGATTGGATACTGTGGTGCCTTATGAGTCCCTAGTATATGGTACCTTAGGTGCCAAGGGCATAGGTACTTCACAGGCCTACCAGGGGCTGCAGCATGTGTTATGCCACCCCTGGGAAGCAGTCTAAATCTGACACCACAGGCCTGCTACTGCAGCCTGGGTGAGGTGGTGCTAGCACCCCTCACTGAGATATAGGTTTCCTATATCTCTCCTGCACACACATATAAACCTATCAGTCACCCCTAAGGCAGGCCCTATCAATCCTGAGGGCAGGGTGCTTGGCTTCTATGTGAGGGGGTGCCTCTGCCTGAGCAGGGCCCCTCTGCAGCTCTCAGAGTCTATTCTCTGGTGCTGTTTGTGGATGCGGTTAAACCATATACTATTAAGTGCATTATATCCTCGCGGTAAATGCAAACTTTGGAATGGCTGCATCAAAACATGTCGTGTTTGGTGTCAAACATCTTGGAATACTACCCCCCGCCAATCTTGGCGGCGGGGGTAGCATTCCACCCTTCTAGAGGGATAAGACATGTACCTGCTGTGGAAACGCGGTAGAATCCTAAAGAGCCCTGGCATCACAAAATGGATGCCACCAGTCACAGACACTGGGCTGCCCTCCTGCTGATGACCGAAACTCGCAGTGGAGGAAGCCCAACAATAGGCATCCTGTCACAGGGAGGTGTAACCACCTCCCAGACAGGGTTTAGTGTATTGGGGCTGGGTGGGTGCACTCTTAGAGTGCTTTGAAGTCCTGCACTGGGGGAGCAGAAGGCTCCTCTGTGCATATGCCAGTTCAAACCAGCTCAGGGGCTACCTGCCCCTGCTCTGGCGCGAAACTGGACAAAGGGAAGTGGGTGTAGCCACCCCCTCCCTTGACCCTCCCATAGGTGGGGTCATAGAGCTAGTCCATCCCCTCTTTTTAGTATAAGAGGGGGAACCTTGCCATTGCAAAGCAGATAACCCCTGGACAACGCTCTACAGAAGAATCCTGGCCCTTCGACGTTCCACTACCTTTGGAAGACAGAAGAATCTCCCTTGGAGTCAAGGAGTGACTCCCCTGCTTGGCAGGCACCAAAACGACAACAACGGTCGCAAACTACGCCGCTCCCGCCGGAGTCCGAAGTCCCTGCAGCCCAAGAAGTGGATTTCCTGACTTCTCCAAGGCCATCGTGAGTCCCCAGCGAAGCTGAGGCAAGTGGACCCCACGAGTGACGAGGAACCGCGACCCCTGGGTACCGTGCACTATTGTCGAGTGCAACCCCTTCACAACGTTCCACGAACTTGTGCTTTGGACCTCTTGTGGCCCGACCTCTAGCAGGAATCCCTTCGAAGATCAGAGGCCTACACCGTCCCGAGTGACCGTGGGCTCCTGTTGAGTGATTCCGCCCGAGGTGTCTTCGCAATCCCTTGCCAGCCGGCTCGTGGGTCCCCAGAAGACTTCTTAAAGAAACCAAAGGGCTCCCCTGGTTGCTCCAGGCCTGCCCTGACTTACCCTCGCTGGGTGAGTCCCTCAGACCTTGCTGGTCTGCGCCATCGACTTTTATTCATCTCCCCAAGACTTGCTGCTGCCAAGGCTTGTTGGCTCCAATCGAGTTGCCGACACTGCAGTCAGCTGCAGACATCGAGGGACCCACCGAATCCAGCTCCTGGTCGTCGTCGACACCTCCTGGACCACGTGGCTGAAGAGTCAAGGCACCCGCAACCGACCTGAATCAACCGACGACGGTGGGCATCCATCTTCCTTGCCCCGGGTCACTGCCAAGTGACTTTGAACACTGTCCCCTCTGCTTTCAGGTCATCCTTCTTCAGAATCCAGGCTTGGATTCCACCGGACACTTCTTCAGCTCCCGCAAGCAGCCAGTCTTCTTTGTTCGCCATTGAAAACGACGCCGCGACCCGACACCAAAGGACACCTATGCACCCGGCTTCCCTGGGTGAGGTAACTCCAGCACTACGGTGCTCCTGTGGGTGTGGGCCCTAGAACTACTTACCCTGTAAGTGACTTGCTTGTAGGTTCTCCCGAAGTATCCTAAAACTCTTTCTTTCCAACCGCGACTTGTCCCATTGAAGTTAACGGCGATCCGCGCCTGTGTATCCACACTGCACGCGTCCCCCGTGGGTCCTTTACTTACCTGCCTTGGGTGGTTTCGTGAGGCCCCTGCACTTCTGAAGGCCCTAGGCCTTGTCTCCCTGCAAGTCGTTGTCCCTAAGTCTCTTACTTAGTATATGGTCTGGTACGCCCCTAGGGCCCCAGCCATATTTTGTGCTTAACTTATTGTGAAACGTTGATTTGTGCATATGTTTGTCTTCTAATCTCATAAAGAGATTAGTAGAGAGTTATTTAGAAATAAATTCATATATATTTGATATATATACCTGTGTGGTGTCTTTTCATTTGGTGATTCAAGAGATTATATGGTAAAACAAGCTGCTTTACATTCCTCCGAGACTTAGCCTGAAGGCTGCTCTCCACAGCTACCACTAGGATAGCTTTCTTTAAAAGGTTGTCTTAAACCTATCTACCATAAGAGTCGATTTGCCCTGGTGCAAGGTGTCCACTTTAATTAGTGAACAGCATATACCAGGCCAACTTCTCACACCCTCCCTACCAGACAAGGTTGCCTCAACCCCAGAATTAGACACAAAGGGGGTGGCGTTTATCACTAAAGGAGGAAAAGACCTGAGGAAAGGCCTTGACAAAGGCCTAAAGTCCTGCCAGGATTGTCTACTTGCCATTATCGGCCCACTCACAAAAATGTTTGAAAATGCTGAAGGGGCCTACCTTGATGATTCTCACATTGACCCGAAGGAATTGTGCAAATGGGCGCAAAGAGCCATTTGCCTCCTAGGGAACGCCAACACAGCCCTCTCAAATGAGAGAAGGAAAAGTGTTCTACTCAAAATAGACCCACAGCTGGTTAACTGGCCACGAAAGAAGGAGGGGCAGTGTCCCAGGGCGTACTCTTTGGAGACGACTTCATAAGAGACATGGCAAAGTACATAGGGGTATTCAGCTCCATCCAAAAGTACCAGAAGGACATCCAAAGAGTATTTCAGTCTAGGGTTCTTGGCAGGGCCAGGAGAACAAGGGGTCAGTTCCTCGGCCGTGGTTAAAGCTCTTCAAGACCTTACGTGGGACATAGCCATAGATTTATGCACCCAAGCTTCGGTTCACACTCTACCTTCTACCCACAGAAACAAAGGGGTTGTGGTAGAGGATTCAGAGGCGAGAGGAGACAAAGAGGCTTCTCGACAGTTAAGAAATACCAAAGACCTTTCACATATCCCTATAAAGGGGGTAGGGAGACTGGCCCAATTCTCTGAGAACTGGAATATGGTAACTCAAGACCCTTGGATTCTAGAAACAGTAGGGGGATACAAAATCAAATTAATTGCTACACCACTACAAGGGAAAATCCCCCGGAAAATGGTATTTTCACAGGAAGATACACTTCTAGTATCACAAGAAGTAGAGGACTTACTGACCAAAGTGGCAATTCGAGAGGGCACGGAATCTGAGTTCATCAGCAATACCTTTCTGGTAGAAAAGAAGGACAGAGGGTAAAGACCAGTGACTAACCTAAAAGAGTTGTACGAATGGGTGGTTTACTACCATTTCAAAATGGAAGGAGTACACCTCTTACGTATTAAGGAAAGGGGACTGGCTAACCCATCTAGACCTCAAAGACGCATACCTGACCATCCCAATTTGGCCACCACATCAAAAATTCCTTCAATTTTCTTGGGGGGGAGGGAAACTTTGGCAGTTCTGCAGCCTCCCCTTCGGTCTCTCCTCAGCCCCTTTATGCTTCACCAAAGTTCTTCGCCCATTAGCAGGATGGCTCAGAGCAAGAGGAATACGACTAATACTCTACTTAGACGATATCCTAATAATGGCCCAATCCAGGGAAATTGCTGTCACATCACACAGACCTTACCAGAAACCTATTAGAACAATTGGGGTTTATCATAAACAAGAAAAAGTCTTGCATAGTCCCAAGCCAGGAAACGCAGTTCCTGGGCTTTGTCACAAACACAACACTGGCAGAAATAAAATTACCTGGAGAAAAGTTAAGGAAACTCCGGAAAGAATTGAGGAAAATATTAGTAAAGAAGGAATTCATCTAAGAGCCCTAGCAAGGATTGTAGGTCTCCTATCCTCAACGATCCAAGCTATCTACACAGGCCCCTTATACTATCCAGCTCTCCAAAGACTTAAAAGCCAAAGCATTGAGATTAAGTCAATCCTATTCCCAAGTAATATCCCTGGACCCGGACTCAAGAAAGGAAATACTCTGGTGGTTAAAGAATGCAGAAGCATGGAATGGCAGAGCCATCTTTGGGGAAGAACTGGAGATAGTGACAGAATCAGACATGAGCATTAGAAGGATAGGGTGCGAGATGTGGCAACTCGGCAGCAGCGGGCCGCTGGACAGAACAAGAGAAGGATTTGCACATGAACTGCTTGGAGTTACTGGCAGGCTCTTTTGCAATTCGCTTCTTCACCAAAGACTTAATGAAATGTTTTGTGATGCTGCGGATGGATAACGTATCTGCAGTCAGATATGTCAACAAAATGGGGGGCCCTCACTCTGAAGGTCTGGCGGACTTAGCCAAGTTCTTCTGGGGTTACTGCCTGAACAAAGGCATTTTGGTAGTAGCAGAGCATAACCCGGGCTTGAGCAACGGGGTCCTGGGTTGGTTCTAAAGAAATTTCAGATTCCAGCAATTGGAGGTTAGACAAGGGAATCTTCCGCAGTATCCAGTTGATATGGGGACGCTTTAGGGTGGATCTCTTTGCAGACAGACTGAACACTCAACTGTAAAGAAATTCAGCTGGAGGCCGGACCCACAGGCCTTGGGGGTGGATGCCTTTCTTCAGAATCAGAGGGGACTAGCACCTTATACTTTCCCTCCATTTGTCATGCTACCAAGATTATTGCTACACGTTCGCAGGAACAAGGAAGTCACGGTGGTAATAATACTCCTTTGGAGATCCCAGGCATGGTTCCCAATCCTACTAGAAATAAGTATAGACCTACGAATCTTAATACCGACATTCAGGGAAATAATCACAGGTCCAGAAGGAGATTTACACCCTCTTGTAGAGCAAGGTATTCTGACAATGATGGCCTGGAGGATTTCAGGAGACAGTGGCAGATCCCAGGCCTTTCGGCAGATGTTGGTGTCTTCGTTGGAATTACAGTCCAGTTTCAACTGATTTAGTACATGTAGTCAACTTATTGTCCGAATTATTCACATCAGGACTCTCTTATAGAACAGTCGATGTTTACAAGTCGGCTATTGCAGCAGGTCACTGTCTTGTAGATGGAGTCTCTGTGTGACAAAACTTACTAAACAAAAACATTATGCAAAGTATGAGGGTACTAAATCCACCTTCTGCAAAATAGGCTGCCTTATGTGACATAAGAGATGTTCTACAGGTCTTAGTAAGTTGGGGTGAAAATTATAGCTTATCCCTAAAACGTATATCCTACAAACTCACTGTTTTACTCTGCCTGGTATCTTTTGGACGGACCTCAGACATAAAGGACTTCTACATCAGCAGCAGGGCCTACCAACCCGAAGGGGTTCGCTTCTATTTAAAAAGTCGAACCAAGACAATGTCAACCTCTGTATTCTACCCTTTTTTTACTTAGAATGAAAGACTGCATGGTAAAATGCTTGCTGGGGTATGAGAAATGGACTGCGAGTTTGAGAGGAAATACAGAACAAATTCCATTATCCCATAGACCACCTCATAAAGCAGTTTCCTCTCCCACCTTAGCGATATGGGTCAAGGAGGTAATGAATGAAGCGGGTATAGACACTATTATGTTTGGTGCACATTCCCTTAGGGGTGCCTCAGCCTCCAACGCTTTCTTCCTAGGGGAAGGTCTACATGATATCCTTAGAGCTGCGGATTGGTCCAATGACACTGTTTAAAAGCTGTTATTTTAGACCTGTTACAAGCGCTATTGATAATGTGTTAAAAACACTTTAAACTTGCATAATGTTAGCCTCTGTGTCATGCAATAAAATTTAGATTTTTCACAGCCTGATGGGCAGAAAATCTTTATTTTATTAAAGACAAGGAGGCTAAGATTATCCCTCCACTAAATACCCTACTTGGTGAAGTAAAAGTTACTGGTTGTATTTCAATTTTATTTTTCAGAATAGAAACATTTTACTGAGAAAAACTCTCTCATTTGGAAATTAAAAATATTAGAACTTATCCTGTTCGCAATGCCAACAAAGAAGGGAGAATGCTGCGTTCTGGAGGATTTCATAAGTTGTTGCAATGTTATTGAAGTTCTAGATTCTTCAATTGTTGCTGCTGTGAGCTGGCAATAAAGGAGATTGAATAAAGCAACAGTATCCTTTGGACCCGATATCACACATATAATATTCGACCAGTCAATATATTCCATTCAAGCCAATACTTCTTCACTCTTATCTCACATACACACTTGAGGGAATATTGCCATATAACTACCACATAGAGTCATGAACCATAAAATATACAAAGATATACAAAGATATAAATCGATTTATTGAAAAAACCAGTGTATTTAAAAACGCTTAAGAAACTCAAGGGCAATAAAACCCTAAACTATATGAGCACAATACATAGCATGGTAAATAGACAGAAATCACAAATGTTTCAAAGCAAATAATCACATGTTAAAATACAATCCATTAAAAGAAACCAAAGATAAAACAGATTAAAGAGAGTACATAGCACAGACAGGTTCAATTTATCATTAGTTTTTACACATCTGTTTTACACCAATATTTAAGGCAACGATCCTGGTATGTATTACTCATAGACCTCCGCCTTTCTAACAGATTGTGTATTAAAATGAGCGTCGACGCGTTTCGATGGATGAAAAAATTTTAAACCATCTTTTCAAGACCAAACCAATTTGACTCTCCTTAAATAAAACAAATTTTTCTCAAATAAACAATATCAGTTTCACCACCTGTGTGATAAAAAAACAGATGTCAATCATTTGATCCCAGAGGGAAACTGCCACTACATCAACATAGACATATTATAAAATAAATTACAAATGAACAAAGCATCATTATCATATTAAAATTAGACCTCCACACATATTTATTATCAGCTTGTCATATCTATTTTCATATTTACATCTCTACAATATTATCTACAATGTTCAATAGATATCCCACATACATCCCTAAACCATATCATGGGACAATTATAAAACATGGATCAATGTTGAAACATGGAAAGAAACAAACACTCAATTGGAATTTGCATGGCGACCCTCTCTTTCTCACCGCACTCACACTCCAAATAATGTGTTCTTATTGAAATAAAAACACTAACTACACAGATATTTCCCATGCCTGTGGCTCCACATATTCTTCTTTTAACCAAAACCTCACAAGGTAAAAAGTGGGAAATAAAACAATTATCTCACCTCCCATAGGTGGTACTAGTCGTATCAAGAAAGTACTCAACAGATATAATATGATATACTGTCTTTACTTGTCTTCACTATTCCGTTCTCAATTAGTGAAAATAAATCTGTAAAAATACCGTAGTATACTGGTATTAGTCTCCACCTGTGGTGTGTTTGATTAAATAGATGAGAGAATCGCACTTACTGAACATAAAAACTCACCTGAATAAAAACTAATTTCCCAACATCATAAATTGGTGCCAAAATTTGAAGCTAAAAATGGTTTTGTAGTCTTCCAAACAGGTCTATAGCACACCTAAAAAGAAACGGAATAATTCCATGTTTCAATAAATTTATATAAAGAACTTCACCTAGTTACATTCTAAACTTAGGGATCTTCTATACTTAATTTTACCGTTTTTAAGACCTCCACCACAGGAAATATATTGATATATCGATGGTTCTCAAGCAGGCTCCTTAAAAATGGAAGCAGAATTACTGCTGTCAAAGGGCGAATTATTTCAATTTGTCGTCCTCTATAACTCCCTCTTTAACATTAGGGTCTGTAAAAATATAAATTGTGTGCATTGATTATTGCCAAATATATAAATCCACTCTACTCGTAATTGTCGCAAAATGCCATACAACCTAAATTAAAACATAATAAGTCCACTCTTTCTACTCTCGTAGTCTCTTTCATATATGGCACACAGATGTGTAAAAAATATATATATCCCCCTTCCACTATCAATTAGCACTTCAAAGTTTAACAGAGGGACTGTTTTGCGCTAATTTAAGAGCAGAACCCACCGTTACTCCAGAGTGTGTAAAAGACATCAATGGGAGATAATTCTCATAGGAATACTCTCCATATCACCCAAGACTAACAATTATCCAGAAGAGCTAAACAACATATACCTCAAAATAGTGGGCCCGCTCTTTCAGCTCTTATACTGAGCACATTTAAGCATGCCCAGAATAACTATCCCTTCGTAGCTTTTTGTCATTTCTAGCGACTTCAATAACTATATGCACTAATTTAATAACAAAAGCCCTCCGTAACCCCCGAGTATGCCAACAGCTATCTACTCTGTACTGCCAGACGTAAGTAAGGCCATAAGCAGTGTGCCATATTACTTACAGTTAGCGCGGTTGTCATCACATGCGGTCCTAGTCCTTCAGCGGTTAGTTGGCCAATACTAACCGCTCGGTGGTATGCTTTTATACCCGGGGCCGCGCCTGTGTTAATCTTCACCTGACTCCAATCACTGGAATCACCCACTCCATTCTTGGCCATGCGCGAACTGACCCCTCTATAACTTCCGGTTCTATCGGAAGGTACGCATCTGAGCGAAATGGTATGGGAACGCCGGCGCCATATTGGAATAATTAAAAGGCTACACGGATATTGCCATATAAGTGAAAATAAAAGGCAATGATATTCGCATTTGTCTAATCCACAAGTGCTTTATAAGTATCATTCTTATCTAGGATCCGAACCCATAAAAATAAGAATAGAACAATCAAAAGAAATTTTTGTTTTACTAATATGAAACTCTCTTTCCTACATGCAAAGGTAAACCACTCATAGTGTTTCACACTCTAAAATCCATTTCAAAATCTATTATTAGTTTTCAACAGATCCTGTCTTCTTGGTACCAATCAAATCTCATACGTGTCCTAACACATGAGCTAAAAACCTAATATAAATTTTTTTTTTATTTTTTTTTTATTTTTTTTAGGCTTAGGGATTATTTCACAGATAGAGAGAGTCGCCCTAATATGAATATCACGGGACTTCGTGGAAAATCATCCTTTACTCCCACCTTGGGACAGGTACACAATAATATAGAAACGTTTGAAAAAACTGTAGAGATTGAGATAAAAAATTTGTTTAATCGACCACATTCTTTCACGAATAATTTTTCGTATGAACATAGAATGGCCTTAAGAACACTTAAGGAGGATACCACCATCATCATTAAACCCGCCGACAAAGGCGGCGGGGTAGTGATCTTTAATAATCAAGACTATGATCAGAAAATGATGCACCTCCTCAATGTAAGAGAACATTACCTTCCAGTGTCCCATTCTAGAAATATTCAACTCAAAAGAGAGGTTGGCGAATTGTTAGATCTAGCCAGAAGTGAAAATTGGGTCTGAGAGGAAGAATATAAATTTTTGTATAATTCAGATCCCATTACTCCGGCAATTTATGGACTGCCTAAGATTCATAAAGATATTGTTGACCCTCCAATGAGGCCTATAGTCAGCAGTATTGGATCGATTTTAGAACCTCTAAGTAAATATGCAGATTTTTCTTGAAACCTATTGTGGCTAAACAGAAATCATATTTAAGAGATTCTGCACATGCCATTGCCACTTTTGAGGGATTGGGCTTCAATGGGGTGACCCAAATTTTGGTCACCCTGGATATTGAAGCCCTATATACGAATATACCCCAAGATGATACTATTAGAACAATACGGTCAATTTTGCAAACTGAAGATCTTGGGGGTGGTAACACTAACTTTATTATGAGTTGTGTGAGCATGGTTTTAAAGAACAATTTGTTCTTATATAAAAGAGATTTGTTTCATCAGATAAAGGGGACCAGCATGGGCGCAACTTGCGCCCCTAGTCTGGCCTGCCTTTATGTCAGCCAATTTGAACAAGTTCATATCTTCAATGAATTGGCTCCCTTTTTGAGAACATCAGTCACTGGTACCGCTTCATAGATGATATTATTTTCATTTGGAGTGGTACCAGTGACCTGCTTGAAGATTTTATCAGCTGGTTAAATTTGGGAGATCCCAATCTCAAATTTACATCTCAATGGAGCAATTCACACATTAATTTTTTGGATATTTGCATTAAGGAGGACAATAAGACTTTAGCGGTAGAATTATACAGGAAACCGACAGATAAAAACACCTTATTGCACTATAATAGTCATCACCCCAAAGCGCAGAGAAATAATATCCTCTTTGGGGAATTTCTACGTTTGCGTAGAAACTGTACAACGATTGATGACTTTTATGTCCATGCTGAAGATCTTAAGAAAAATTAAGTGACAGGGGTTACCCTAAAAAGTTGGTTAGCAATTCTTTTAAAAGGGCGAGATTTTATAACAGAGAAGCTATGCTGGATATGAATAGACAAAAAAACAAGAATATGGCCACTGAGAAAGTAGTTTTTGTAAGTAAATTTTCATCAATAAGTAACCAAGTTAAAAATATAATAAACAGAAATTGGAAAATTATCAACAGCGATAGGGAAAAGCCACTAGAGAAACCTCTTTTTGCATTTAAGCGGAATGCCAATCTCCGAAATGCGCTCGTTCATACCTATAGAGACATTGAAGAAAATATTCAAACCACGTTATTCCAGACTAAAGCAATAGGGAACAACAAATGTGGTTCTTGTGCAGTTTGTGCACAATGTAGAGTTGATAAAAAGGTCTCTTATAGGCATTTAACCTTTTCTTCCAAAGATCTTACAAACTGCAGGACCAAAAATGTAGTTTACCTTCTGGTCTGCCCATGTGGCCTAGGCTACGTGGGCGAGACTGGTCGGGAGTTGCGGTTGAGATTAATAGAACATAAATCCGCCATACGAACGCAAAAGATAATGCACCATTGACAGCACATTTTATTCAGTACAACCACAAGTGCGAAGACTTTTGGTGGTTTGTATTAGAAAAAGTGAAATATAATAGGAGAAGGGGTAGTGTGGACAAGCTCAGAAAAATGAGAGAACAATGGTATATATGCAAATTAGATACCGTAAATAAGGGTCTTAACTCTAGAGAGGATTGGATGTCATTTATTGCCTGAAGAGAAAAAATCTTATTCGGACTTCTATTCTGCTTTTATGAGTTGTCCCTGAGAGCTAGCACCTATAGGGAGTGGGCTTAATATAGTGCCGATATAGGACGCTTGGGATACACCTTTATGGTATTCAACGGGATGATTTATTATTGAGATGGTGTAGTTAGTATAAAAAAAATAAAAAAAATAAAAAAATTATATTAGGTTTTTAGCTCATGTGTTAGGACACGTATGAGATTTGATTGGTACCAAGAAGACAGGATCTGTTGAAAACTAATAATAGATTTTGAAATGGATTTTAGAGTGTGAAACACTATGAGTGGTTTACCTTTGCATGTAGGAAAGAGAGTTTCATATTAGTAAAACAAAAATTTCTTTTTGATTGTTCTATTCTTATTTTTATGGGTTCGGATCCTAGATAAGAATGATACTTATAAAGCACTTGTGGATTAGACAAATGCGAATATCATTGCCTTTTATTTTCACTTATATGGCAATATCCGTGTAGCCTTTTAATTATTCCAATATGGCGCCAGGCGTTCCCATACCATTTCGCTCAGATGCGTACCTTCCGATAGAACCGGAAGTTATAGAGGGGTCAGTTCGCGCATGGCCAAGAATGGAGAGGGTGATTCCAGTGATTGGAGTCAGGTGAAGATTAACACAGGCGCGGCCCCGGGTATAAAAGCATACCACCGAGCGGTTAGTATTGGCCAACTAACCGCTGAAGGACTAGGACCGCATGTGATGACAACCGCGCTAACTGTAAGTAATATGGCACACTGCTTATGGCCTTACTTACGTCTGGCAGTACAGAGTAGATAGCTGTTGGCATACTCGGGGTTACGGAGGGCTTTTGTTATTAAATTAGTGCATATAGTTATTGAAGTCGCTAGAAATGACAAAAAGCTACGAAGGGATAGTTATTCTGGGCATGCTTAAATGTGCTCAGTATAAGAGCTGAAAGAGCGGGCCCACTATTTTGAGGTATATGCTGTTTAGCTCTTCTGGATAATTGTTAGTCTTGGGTGATATGGAGAGTATTCCTATGAGAATTATCTCCCATTGATGTCTTTTACACACTCTGGAGTAACGGTGGGTTCTGCTCTTAAATTAGCGCAAAACAGTCCCTCTGTTAAACTTTGAAGTGCTAATTGATAGTGGAAGGGGGATATATATATTTTTACACATCTGTGTGCCATATATGAAAGAGACTACGAGAGTAGAAAGAGTGGACTTATTATGTTTTAATTTAGGTTGTATGGCATTTTGCGACAATTACGAGTAGAGTGGATTTATATATTTGGCAATAATCAATGCACACAATTTATATTTTTACAGACCCTAATGTTAAAGAGGGAGTTATAGAGGACGACAAATTGAAATAATTCGCCCTTTGACAGCAGTAATTCTGCTTCCATTTTTAAGGAGCCTGCTTGAGAACCATCGATATATCAATATATTTCCTGTGGTGGAGGTCTTAAAAACGGTAAAATTAAGTATAGAAGATCCCTAAGTTTAGAATGTAACTAGGTGAAGTTCTTTATATAAATTTATTGAAACATGGAATTATTCCGTTTCTTTTTAGGTGTGCTATAGACCTGTTTGGAAGACTACAAAACCATTTTTAGCTTCAAATTTTGGCACCAATTTATGATGTTGGGAAATTAGTTTTTATTCAGGTGAGTTTTTATGTTCAGTAAGTGCGATTCTCTCATCTATTTAATCAAACACACCACAGGTGGAGACTAATACCAGTATACTACGGTATTTTTACAGATTTATTTTCACTAATTGAGAACGGAATAGTGAAGACAAGTAAAGACAGTATATCATATTATATCTGTTGAGTACTTTCTTGATACGACTAGTACCACCTATGGGAGGTGAGATAATTGTTTTATTTCCCACTTTTTACCTTGTGAGGTTTTGGTTAAAAGAAGAATATGTGGAGCCACAGGCATGGGAAATATCTGTGTAGTTAGTGTTTTTATTTCAATAAGAACACATTATTTGGAGTGTGAGTGCGGTGAGAAAGAGAGGGTCGCCATGCAAATTCCAATTGAGTGTTTGTTTCTTTCCATGTTTCAACATTGATCCATGTTTTATAATTGTCCCATGATATGGTTTAGGGATGTATGTGGGATATCTATTGAACATTGTAGATAATATTGTAGAGATGTAAATATGAAAATAGATATGACAAGCTGATAATAAATATGTGTGGAGGTCTAATTTTAATATGATAATGATGCTTTGTTCATTTGTAATTTATTTTATAATATGTCTATGTTGATGTAGTGGCAGTTTCCCTCTGGGATCAAATGATTGACATCTGTTTTTTTATCACACAGGTGGTGAAACTGATATTGTTTATTTGAGAAAAATTTGTTTCTATTTAAGGAGAGTCAAATTGGTTTGGTCTTGAAAAAGATGGTTTAAAATTTTTTTTCATCCATCGAAACGCGTCGACGCTCATTTTAATACACAATCTGTTAGAAAGGCGGAGGTCTATGAGTAATACATACCAGGATCGTTGCCTTAAATATTGGTGTAAAACAGATGTGTAAAAACTAATGATAAATTGAACCTGTCTGTGCTATGTACTCTCTTTAATCTGTTTTATCTTTGGTTTCTTTTAATGGATTGTATTTTAACATGTGATTATTTGCTTTGAAACATTTGTGATTTCTGTCTATTTACCATGCTATGTATTGTGCTCATATAGTTTAGGGTTTTATTGCCCTTGAGTTTCTTAAGCGTTTTTTAAATACACTGGTTTTTTCAATAAATCGATTTATATCTTTGTATATCTTTGTATATTTTATGGTTCATGACTCTATGTGGTAGTTATATGGCAATATTCCCTCAAGTGTGTATGTGAGATAAGAGTGAAGAAGTATTGGCTTGAATGGAATATATTGACTGGTCGAATATTATATGTGTGATATCGGGTCCAAAGGATACTGTTGCTTTATTCACTGTATAGTGCCCTATTCCTTTGGTCACAAGGGGCACCTCTTTGTTTTTTATTAATAAAGGAGATGTGCATAATCTTAGCCACTGTGTCTTTCATAAAATCCAGGTTTTCTGCCCACCAGGCTGTGAAAAATCTACATTTTGTATATTTATAGTGCAAGTTCATATTAAACAGTTGAATGAGCTTCAACAAGAACCTAATTAGCATATGACACTTTTACAAGATTTACAAATTAAGCAGACAATTTCTAAACCGTCATCTGCCTTCATCAATGTAATTTATACTTTAAAATATACTACAAAAACGATTACTCTATTACATAGCAAATTGTCAAATGAAGCTACTCATTAGCAAGAACATCTGTCTATGCAATTGAGAAACGAAAACATCAATTGGTGACAATATCTGGACATGGGTTATTTTGCTTTCTAAAACCACCTTCACCAACACGTCATATCATCGTCAGCTGCTAATGATTATCCTAAAAAAAAAAAAAATATTCCATGTGTAAATGCACAGATGACCCAGATGTATGGTAAAAGACATAGGCCACATAAATATTTTTCTCTCATAGAATGTTAACTTCTTTTAGGACAAGAATATTTGCCTTTATTGATGAAATAACAATGAAGCTATGTTGGCAACACAGCTTTATTTAATTTGGTACTGATCTTTTTTTCTAAACTAAAACAAGGTTTTGCAAAACATAATACGCCCAACAGCCAGAAAAGTTATGCTAATTAATGCATGACGCTGGAAAGATTTCTTTTATAACAGCTACCATTTTCAATTTTTTTTAACATGAAGCAATCAGCAGTGTCCGATCACTGACTCACTTATATTCTTTTCCTAATAATGGTTTATTTTAGGCCTGAGCAAAATTTAAATTATGCTGCCGTAATTCACGGAATTTCAGAAATTCCACATTATGCTTGTTATCCAAAATTACTCAATTACGCAGAATAATGTGCCCTTCGCTGTAAAATTTACCACTAACGTGCAATTTGTGGTTATCATTTATCACAAACACATGGGAACAACAGAACGGGATTGGCTGCTGTTTGCAGTGCTTTTTTAAATGCGTGCTTGTTCAAAAAAGTGACGGAGGACACATTTCATGCTTAAATATAGAGTGAAATGAGATTTGCACTTCACATAATTATGCGTAGTTTTGCACAATTCTACCATAATTTCGCTTATTTACAGAAAAGTAAATTAAACAAATTTCGCACACCTCTAGTTTTTAGGTTGAGCATTTGAGACCTCTTGTATATACTTTAGTATATACTTATATGTGTATGCACTTTGTGGGCTCTGGAGATCAGCCCTAGGACTTGTCTGCTTCCGCTTAGGGACTTTTTTTCTGTTCAACTGTCTCTATTTAACTGACTTGATAGAAAATGACCAGTAGAGGTCAGTAAAATACCAGAATTGCTTTTTGCTTGTTCAACTGCCACTATTTAACTGTCTTGATAGAAAACGACCAGTACAGGTCAGTAAAATACCAGAATTGCTTTCTGCTGAGGGACTTTCTTTTTGAACTTTTCTGGCATCTGCCTCTATTTAACTTTCTTGATAGAAAACGACCAGCAGAGGTCAGTAAAATACCAGAATCACTTTAGCATTCTCTAGATCCCAGTCCATAGAAATTGTCTTCCACCCGTAGACAATAATATTTTTTCAAATCTTGTATTTTCAGTGATATGACCACTGAAAGCCCTGATTTTATATTAAAAACAGAGCTTTGGACTTTACCATGTTAAAGAACAGTAGATGTTTCAGCACCCAGGCTAATGTGCTGCATAGCTGAAAACATATAAGGTCCCAAAGGCGAGACCGATTGCATTGCAAATGCTTGTTTTTCTAACAGCCTATGACAGCTTTCTTTCACATAAGGATGCCTAGTTGGTTACCTGAGGTTGTATGTTTAAGCAGACACTCTAAGGTATACCGTAGTGCAACGCTTCTCCATCAACAAGTTTCTACTATGCTATGAAGAACTTATAAAAAAGAAAATGGAATGTCCTCATGGCATTACCTATTTTAGATAAGAAATAATCGTAAGACAAAGTGGAAACTGTTATTGTATTTATTCAGTATACGGTTGTGAAGTTTAGGATGTTTCTTTCAATGTGTTTGACTCAAAAATAATAAAACAATAATAGTCTATTTCTATGCAGCACATTTATCGAAAGCACTTCACATAGAACAATTTTAAACGTACCCACTATTATCCAGGACAATTGGCATTATGCAAATTTGCCTTTTCTGCATAATTATGGATTTACTGAACTTGTCACATAATCCATCGCCCACTGCATAATTTTCAGATTTCAACACGAAATGTTTTTCTTGCTCAAATGGATCAAACTTCCTGGAAAAAGCACAGCAGGTGGAGCCACTCAGTGACAGAGCCTTTGAAAAGGCCATCTGATGACCTTTGAGTTGCTGATTGCTGTTTTCTGGTGTTAAACTGGTACTGAGGAAACCAATTGAAACAAACAGTATTAATGTGTGTGAAATTGACAAAATAGCAAAATAATCCTACCACAGAATATGATTCATAATTTGCCTTTTCGTGACACATAATTTAGTATCCTCTGCTGTAAACCTCCAGTGGCCTTTTGGTTTCCCAGTGGATACTGGGACCCATCTGACCGATGTGAGAGGGATGCTAGAATGAGCTGACTTTGAACCTGCATCCTACATGGATCTCAGCATCAAGAGCTGTATTGAGCTATCTGAGCTAGATGGCCAGCTAAAAGCTGTTAGTATACTGTGCTAATAAGTTATAAAAGGTGACCAATGGCCTGCATTATTATGTAGTACAATACCTTAACTGCATGACATTTCACAGACACGTCCGATCCTATAGAAGTGTTTGTCAGCAAAGTTGCATGACAGCTGAATGCACAAGATCTAACAGACTAAGGGGTAGATTTTCAACATTTTGCACGTGTTGGAAAGTACCCTACAAGTAATACTGCTTTGCGGTACTTAGCACCAAAGGGGCGTTACATGGGCGTTTCCATGAAACACCCATGCCTATTGACGCAAAACCCTATCTACAAACAATAGCTCTAGAATCTGATCCGGACCACCCATTGCCTGAGACGCAGCGGAAATCCTGGAGGAGAGAGATCGGACCAGAGGAGGTTAACGCGGGTACACAGCACTGAATGAAGTCCAACTTAAACCTCTGAGCGGTAGGTGGCAGCTGTACAGGAAGCGGTTGATCCCCTCCGGTTATCAGTAAATTTGAGAGACGCACCGGATGGGGGCGATGCCTGTCCCCGACATGGCGGCCGTCGTAAGCTTCAAACGAGCCTCTCGATTTATAGCTGTTAACGACGATGGTTGTGGGTGGATGTAGCGCCACCAAAGGGGAGCTTCGAGGCCGAGACAGACTCGCTAGGGTTGATGAAGTCATCCGGGGCACCGGAGGAAGGACTCCGTATGTATATATATATTCCGCGTGCCTGACCCCAACATGGCCGCCGCTCCCATGTACCGTAATAACCACTGTCTTCGCTGAAATCGACGAGAGGTGCACTCCGATGTCGGCGGACTAATGAGGCAGGACGAGGAAGCTGAGATTAACCTCCTGTGGGCCCGTGTTTCTATGCCCTGCATCAGTGTAAGGGAGGTGAGAGGTGGGCTTGGAGGCTTCAGTCCGTTATATTTTACAGACTCTGAACCGGGAGCCCTGTCTGTCCTGGTGACGCCGGCTGGGCGGTACTGACTCGCACTTAGGGCCTTTATCGTGATGAGGTAACCACATAATTGCTCGCAAAGTCTCCTCTCGGGATTGGCACCCATTTTGATTCCCCCAGTTTCTGGGATCCATTTTGCGCTTCCCCCACTTTGACCTATGAAAATAGAAGAGGGACAGTATCATCACAGGGATCCTTACACTGATGGCTATTGAAACAGAAAGAGGCATGGTCTATCCTCAATCTTCGGCGGCCATCTTGCATAGGTCAGTTTATGTAATTCCTATAAATCCATGGCAGCCTTCTTGGTCAGATAAGCTCAACACTAGAACACTGGGATCTCCTCTAATGACTGTCCAACACTATCGTATAGAAGCACCTAAATCCATCAGAGGCTGCTCTTCCCCTACCGCACATGTGGACACCTCAACTAAAGGGAACCTTCTCGACAGCCTGTCATAGGAATTAAATTAAAAATAGGTCGGCCTTTTGGCCATCATGCACCTCTAGGGATATAGGAGGCCCTTCCTGCAGCGGCCGAAGAGTGAACATCAACCTAAAAGTGGCGGCCACCCCGGAAAGGCATCAACCCTCAACAAGGCCCCTCCAGACTAGAGGTGATACTATAGAAACAGTGTAGGACAACCCTAAACTTATCTGAAAGTTTATAATGCCACCTACGAATTGGTGATGGAAGGGAGTAGAGAGGAAACTCTTGAGAAGTAAGGAAATATAGGAGGGAAGAAGGAGAGAGAGTGTAATAAAATGGATAAAAACCTGGAACCATCAGGCCACCATGCCTTCACCATTATCTATCCACCCAACCTCTCCAAAAATGCAGCAAAGAAGTTCAAGCACAGGTTAATGAAACATCACCCTGAGACTCTTATTCTAGATCCATACTTCTGTGTCAACAAAGGCATAATGTCGAATGACCTCATCTTCCACACAAAGAAACGTGCCCAGTGGAGAAATATCTTCTACTCCATGCTCCGAATCTCAAATGCCCAAAAAAGCCGAATGCCCTCAAACTGTCGGTAACTGCCTCGGACCTATGCTCTGCGAACGCTACCATCTCCATATACAACAATGGTAACATCCTCATTCAAGCCTCGAACACCGATCTTGATGCCATAGACAAGATCTTCACTACCCTCAAGAAAGCAGTAAACAACATGAAAATCACACCCCGTCACTACTTTTTCCGATCCAGATGACCCCCAATTCCATTACAATACCCCATATCGATCTCAACTGAAACGAAATCTCACCACACCCACAATGAACCATACCCCCTGTCACATCGGTCTCAACTACACCTGGAACTCCCAGAACACGAATACGCCTAGATACCGGCAACCTCAGTGCAAACACACCAATGTTATACGTGTTGTCCAAGGGAGAATACACCAACACGAACTCCACCCACGACATCCCGCTCCACACACCTACAACTGAGCTGGCATGTAAAGCCCCCTTGACCCACTGCCTACCCCGACATCCGATCGGATCCCAACACCCATGTTACACACTCCAAGCACCCTAACTCACCACTTAACGACCATCCCCAGAGCACAGGCGTCAACCCCTACCTTGCGGTCCCATCTCAAGGCTTTGCCCCACACTGATCGGGCCACTCAGACAAACCTCCATGATCAACTAACCCCAATGGTCCCTAATAAGGCTTTCCCCACGCAACCAGATATACAGCTCAAGCAGCCAGACAGTTCCTGCGGATCTCCCCCTTAATTGAACACACACCTACACACTCTACCAACTATCCTAATGCTGAGTGGATTGCACAATTCAATGAGTTAGCCGTCGGCATAGCCCATCTCAAGGTTGAGTTATAAAACCAATCAACAATCACCAAAGAACTCCTAATCTCACACAGACCCACCAATGCTACTGTGAATCTTATCAGTCACCAAACTAGAAGATACATCACTAGAATTCACCTGCGGAAGACACCAGGCAGAGTAGGATCCCTCTCCCCAACGACGTATCTCGTCCGAGAAGGGCAACGGCTGAACTATCCGACAACGATATTGAGAACCTCCTCCTGTCCTATGCCAGCCCGAATAACAACAGCAATTTCCGAGGTGACATTATCCAATCCACCCAAACCAATCCCTTCAGAGAACCCACTCACAATTACAGATCCATTAATAGAGAAAACCTCACAAATATCAACATAGCGCAGTCAACTCTCTCCCACTCGACTAGCAAGATGAAGTGCGCACTCATCAACTGCAGATCCGCTAGCAAACATGCTCCTGACATTTACAACATCATCCTAGCGAATGACCTAGACATTATCGTCCTTACCGAAACATGGCTCAATAGTACCTCCTCACCCATCCTAGACCTTTTGGTACCTCCCAGTCACGACTTAATCCGCCTAGACAGAAACCTGAAACTCGGCGGCGGGCTAGCCTGCATTTATCGAAGCACAATCTCAGTCAAGCAAGCAGATTCCATCGCTTTATCCTCCTGCGAATATCTCAGTATCAACATCGCTGATGACAAGCGCATCGCCAGCAAACTTCACATAATTTACCACCCCCTGGTGACAACCTGACGTTCATTGATGAGTTAATGGAAATCATTACATCCAACGACAACTTACAAGTACCACAGATCTTCCTGGGAGACTTCAATCTCCATTGGAACAACTCAAACGATCATGGTGTAAGCTGCCTTAAATACTTTCTGTCTGATCAGGATCTGTCCCAATTCTGTGACAGCCCAACACACAACAAGGGTGAGACATTAGACCTCATCATAGCGAAATCGAACATTATATCTCTAGATTCCATCACTCCATGTGACTGGACGGACCATTACAGCATTTTCTTCTCCATCAATATTGAAGTAGCTACAAAAAGAGGCCAACCCACAAAAACAAATCAATGGAAAAGGAATATAAAAATATTAACCCCACCGCCCTGGTAAACCGTTGCAATACCGCCTAATCCCCACGTCAGACATGGTGGACGTCCAAGACCTCACAGCCTTTTACAATTCCACTATGCTCAAAATTCTTGACTCCACAGCGCCCCTCCAAGAAAAAAACGTTTCCTCCAAAATCTCCAAACCATGGTTCAATGAGAACCTGAACTCTGATCGGTGCAAGCTAAGATCAGCGGAGCAACTTTGGAATTCAGCACCCTCCATCGACCATCTACGCCACCTGAGAATGCTAAGGAACTCATACAAAGGAAGATCCTAAAGGCCAAGGCAGACTATTTCAAAACCCAGCTGAATCAAGCCATTAACCGCCCCAAAAACTATTCGAAATCGTCAAACAACAAACGCGCAACACGCCTAAACCTATGGAACCTAACGATTCGGATACACCAAATTGCGATGAGCTTGCCAATTTCTTCCTAGAAAAGACAAAATCCATTGAACTTGACATCCAATCTAGAAGGCCCTCCCACAACCGATTGCTCATGATACATAGGGGCCGATTCCGATTCGGGCCGGAAATCCTCCGACCGAGCCGGACTCGGAGAGATTTCCGACCGAATCGGACTCTGGCAGCCCGACCGAACGAGTACGATGCGCACGTATGCCATCGGTCTCGATTCGGTCGGGACTCCCATTGAAGTCAATGGGAGCCAGTCGTACGACAGCGTACATCGGGCTCCCATTGACTCAATGGGCACGACGCTGAACAAGGGCGCCCCCTACAGCGTGTTCGCGTCGATGCGGGTCGCGCCGTACATGCACGTGTAGGGGGACCCATGGGTCCCCCCTGTGTGCGACTCGCGTGCCTATGCTTCGAGGGGGGTCCAACACCGACCCCCAAAGTGCGGCTCCGACAGCTCCTTGGAGCCGGACTGCGCGAGTCGGTCGGAGCGGTCAAGGTGCGCATCGTACTTACCCGGCCGGGGAACGTCTCTATTGCGCGGTGCGAGTCGTCCCCGTGCGAGTCGGTCGGAGCGGTCGGGTCCTGCGAACGAGTCGGTCGGAGATTTCGCGAGCGCACGCATCGTACTCGCTTGCCCGGACGCACGTACGATTCGGTCGGGAAATAGGGCTCCGAATCGGATCCGGTAAAGCCGAATCCGATTCGGAGCCCTACCGGCCGAGATCGGAATCGGCCCCTAAGTTTTACTCTCAGATCAAGGTCCATTTGAGTACTCCGACGGAAACCTCAAAGAACAATGCCTCTTGGCACACCTTCTCGCCTATCCCTGAACAAGAAATCTATAACACTCTGCTAGCGATTAATCCCTCCAATCACTTCTCTGACCCCTACCGCCGTCTCTATTCAAAATGATAAAAACCTCTATTCTACCCCTACGGTCAAAGATTATAAATGCCTCTCTGAGACAAGGCTCCATACCGGACTGTCTTAAAATAGGGCAGGTCACTCCTATACTAAAGAAACCTGACTCCCCCTCCTCTGATCTCAACAACTACCAACCGATATCCAACATACCCACTTTAGCTGAAATTGCTGGAAAAATGTGTACAAATACAACTTTGCAACCACATCGAGAAATACAACCTCCTAGACAAACACCAATCCGGCTTCCGTCAAGGTCACAGCACGGAATCTGCTCTCACCCACATAATGGATGACATACTAAAAATGCTAGACCAGAACGAATCATGCCTATTGATACTTCTTGACTTATCCTCCGCGTTCGATACAGTTAAGCATGACAACCTACTGTCCCTACTGGAACGAAGGATTGGTCTTACTGGCCCTGTATTACAATGGTTCACCTCCTTCCTAAACAACAGAACTCAAAGAATCAAGACGAAACACTCACTCTCTCAACCATCCATGGTCACCATAGGGGTTCCTCAGGGATCAGCATTTTCACCCATTCTTTTTAATCTACTCATGGAGCCCTTGGCAAACGCAATGAACTCTCTGCGAACATTCTTTATCACCTATATGCGGATGACACCCAACTGTATATGAAAATCTCCTCACCAGAAGACTTCATCTCCCTCAACGCTATCCTGCAGAATACTCAAAGCTGACTCACTGACAACCACCTCATGCTTAACATCAAAAAAATGGAATTCCTCCTCATCTCCCCACCCAATCACACACCCAAGATAGACGTATGGTTGAATCAGCTAACTTCCTTTGACTGTGCCCCCTCATCATTGACTCCACGAAATCCCTGGGAGTCACCATAGACAAACACCTGAACATGCAGGCGCAAATATCTAAAGCCACCATGGGAGCCAATCACCAGTTGAGTTTACTAAGGAAACTTAAACCCTTCCTCCTACAGACCGACCTAAAAATGGCGGTACAAGCCCTAGTGTTACCAAGACTGGACTATGGAAGTACCACTCTATGCGGTCTCCCCAAATGCAAGCTGGCAACGCTGAGGGCATCTCTTAACGCTGCGTGCCAGACTGGTCTCAGGATCTAAAAGAAATAGCCACATTTCCCCCACCTTGAAAGCTCTGAACTGGCTGCCCTACGAGGCAAGAATACACCTAAAGATCGCTTGCATGACCCATAAAGCCCTGCACAGCAATACCCCCAGTTACTTAGCACTAAAGCTAGAACGATCGGGAGGATGCAGACAATTGCGAAGTGCGAGCTACTGAAACCACAGTCCTTCCATAAAACGAGTACCGGGCGCAGAGCTTTCTCAGGGATCGCACCGAAGATTTGGAACTCTCTACCTCCAGCTGTACGTGGAATCCCTTCCTTTACCTCCTTCAAAAAAGAAGTGAGAATGCTCCTAATGAACAAATTCACATCCTAAGGCATCATACTTTACGCTGACTTCTAGTGACCATGCTATCCATTTATTACCGTCTACCTCTTTTGTATTGAACTGCGAATACCAAATGTATGTATACTTCCTCATCCTGCTAAGGTTGAATAACTGTGTAATGTAATGCGCTCCGATTCCCTCGTGGATCACTCACCACCGACTATTAGGCACCTATGCTATCCATATATATTATTATCTACTTTTTTATGTTGAATTGCAAATACCAATTGTACCTTTACTACCTCAACCTCCTAAAGCTGAAAAACTGTGTAACGTGAATTGCTCCGATTCCTCGTGGATCATTCTTTCTTGACTACTAGTCACCTAAGCTATCTATTTACTATTACCTACCTCCTTTGTATTATGGCGAGCACCGAATGTATGTACACCACTTCAACCATCTAATGTTCAATTATGTTATATTGTAAAGCGCTCTGATACCCTCGTGGGTCATGTTCGCGCTATATAAAACTTTATAAATGAAATAAATAAATAAATTGTAGACAGGGTTTAGCGCCAAAAGTTAACGCCATCTGAAAGGAGGCATTAAGAGGAGAAATGTTTACATTTCTCCTTTATTTTTCTACTTTGCATATGTTCTGTACAGTGCAGCACACATACAAAGTGGTAAAAGTATTTGAACTTGTTTAGGCATAGTATTTTGTACAGGAAGTGTACCCTTCCAGTGCAAAACCTATCCTAGATTCAGGCACGCACCTTAGGGCTACGGTGCTAAGGTGTGTGCCTGACGCGGCAGCTGAAATCAGCGCCGGCGCTAGGGAAAGGGAGGAGAAAGCCATATCTCTGTAGATATGGCACTCTCCTGCTCCCTCCCTGTTAAGCAACGCAGCGCAGCCTGTTTGGGGGCTGCACTGCGTTGCGTGCCTTTTTTGAAAATCCGGCCCTAAGTTTATTCACTTTTAGTTGCATACAAAAAGTATTGCAACAAAAAACTGTACCCTACCATCTGGGTTGGATTGGGACCAAAGAAAAGCCATGGCAAAAATATTCAAAACAGCTCTGCTTAAATGTTCACCCTCCTTTTGCATTCTTTCATGTCTCTCTCTTGCTCTTTCTTTCTCCATCTTTGCCTTCTAGGCCTGCTGCCATAAATATACCCCTGATGGTGACAGAGACAGTAGCCATCGACCATTAAAAACGGGCCTCAAATGGCCCCAGGACCGTTTCTCCCTCTACCCCTGTTAACTGAGGGAGGAAGTGACTTCACACATCTTCTGACACCTCCTGCCTGACGAAAGGCAGCACAGGAAGTGACATGACACACCATTGACCGTGTTGATGTTCTATTGTGCAGATGTTTATGAGAAATTGTTATTGAAAAATGTAAGCTTCAGTGTTTTGAAATTGGAAACTATGAAAAGCTAATAGTTTATTTAGCATTAAGAGATCAGCGGTCAGCGTAATTAAGTTACTGGGGTGAAACGCGTGCAGGTGGCAGGAATTACAAGCAGGACCATAAGGTTAGGAATTGCTGCTATCCCTGCCGACCTGAATGTTTCTTTGTGAGCTTTTATCATTTGCCATTTTTCCAGGAGGAAAGATTATAATACAATTTTCTAAAGAAGCAGGGGCATTGACTTTCTTTATAACATGTTGATTCCTTTGAGATTCTTCTGACGTGCACTTTAGTTTCCTTCATTCTACTATATCCTTTAAAAGTGCAACTTTTCATCTCATCAACTTTCCATCGCTTTTATTTTGTTCACCCACTCAGAGTTTCCACGAAATTAACAATTTTTTTCAAATGTGACAGCGTCACTTAGCTGTGAGTATAATGGCTTGCACCGTGGTGACATTTTCTTGGTGAAATTGTCTACTTGAATGATAGATATAGCTGATTTTATTTGTGCTAAATTGATCCACTGAAGGTAATACCTTTGTTGGAAGTGACAAATGATCGTGATTTCTCTGCAGGAGATGAAACTTGTCGAAAAGAATGTTATTATGTGATTTTTCAAACTGTTCATATTAAAACGTCAGCCCAATATTGCTAGCTTGCAATGACATGTTGGCCATTTGCTTTTATAAAGGGATTTTATGGCTCATTTTCCCTTCCTTTATAGCTTTAGACACAGAATGTGGAGAATTTATATTGTAGGTCTGGTTAGAGGCAGTTTTATTAGTTTTTCCAGCCACATGTCATCACAAAAATTAATAAATAACAAATGCGTACATACATAGAAGGGGTTTGGGTCAGCCCTCTTCATCCATTGATCTCTTCTTCTGTCATTCACAATTTGGTTCTGCCTACCACAGCATACCACGTGCTGCAGTGGGTCAGTCAATCTCATCCAATGGCTCTATTGAAATTTGCGTGATGGTGATAGACCGCGATTGCGTTCTTTCATATGTAGGGGTGCATCATAATCACGAGTAGTCTGCACCTGCATTTATTCTTTTGTCGTGATAACATTTGGTCGTTAGAATGTGAAATGTAATAACGTGTAAAGATGAAGTGATAGAAATATTTCGTGTAACGTGAAGAAATTAACGTGGTATTTGAGTTCTACATGATGAAAATCCTAGTATTAGTTTATAACTGACTAATTAAGTTCATTTACTGAATTGTAATGCATTGATTTAACGTGCACCATATCAAGGTTTGTGCATATGCGTGTTCAGTGAAAATTCCATGGTGATCCTTATGTTAGCCGATTTCCCTGGCTCTCACAAATGAGTTTGTTGGTAATGTTCATGTGTATGTTGAATCTTTTTCTTTCTCACGTTTCTCTTCCAGGTGGAAAAATTCAGCTTTGTTAGTTAGAATAACGCTTTTGAATTAGGAGTTAGGCTCAGGGAGAAGAAGATACATTTGAACAAGGAGTGCTGATAATGTGAGACGGTATTCTTTCTCACTGGAGAAGGCCTTGGAATCAAGGTAATCGAGCCAGAGGTTATTGAAACTGAGTGGAAAATCACCTATGAGGAGGTGTCCAGCTGGATGAGGCAATCGCATGATGTGTAATGGGCGTGTTTTAGGATTTTGGTGTTGGAATTAGGGACAGTGCCCCGGGGGTTGATTTAGGAGAGGAGAGGAGATTGATGGGAAGAGAAGGAGCATCTTAGAACGAGCTCTGTAGTTTTAGGTTACTTGACCCATACAACGCGAGTGCACTTCTTAGGAAGTCTTCACGCGCTGACACCTTTTCCTGAACTTGCCTGGGGAATGCTAAGTAGGGATGTCACGTTAGTAGTAGTGTAGGGACAGACTAATGCTTTTTACTTACGAATCCCCCATGAAGTCTAATCTTGACATGGGGGCACTCATTGCCTGTGTTCTGGTTTTGGAATTTGTCATTCTTTTCATGCTCCAGAGATTGAATTTCACCGATAGGTTCAGCTTTGTATTAGTTCCAATGTATTTTTACAACCTCGTCTTGAGGTGCTTGTATGTTCAGTTATTTTTGGCTTTGTAATAAACCAACTAACCTAGAACCTGTAGTCTGTGATTCTTCGGAGTCATGAGCTATTGAGTTTGCAAGCCTGATGCGACTAGTTATTTCTCCCCGCTTCACTTCTAAGCAGGTACAAACGGTCCATTGACCGGGGGTTCCAGAGTACATTGACAAAAGGGAATCCGGACCCATCAATGGCATTCACCTAAAAGAAGTGCACTTCAGTGTCAGGGCTGGTTGGCCATACTTTACTTTGGTCTTTTCATTATTCATTCTTTGTTATTCATCCTAATGTGTTTAAAACACGACTTAATGTTACAGTAATTCAAAGTGAATACTGCCTTTCCTTTGTGTCATTAATAATCCGATTTTCAAGTGATACTTACTTAAAAAAACAAGCATTAACAACGTCAGAAGGTCTTGCTTTTTGTTAAGGGAAGTATTTGGCTATAGTCGAATGACTTTGTGTTGGCCCCAGATGTCCTAGAAAAATCCCACGATGAAGCAACATGATGGGCTACCACAATATGGAATCTGGACATAAACCTCTTGCTGAGCAGACTGCGTTAGCAGAGATAAGCTATATCATAAAGGTAAAGTATTATGATAAGGAGTCAGAAGATGACGTTTGTGGTGTAATTGGGAAATTTAAATGGCGTATAAAGTAAAATATTGCATTGTAGTTACTTTTGACAAAGGGCAAGTATTTTTGTTGCTTTTTATGAATGTCTATCTGCGTGCAAATCTTTACTTTGTGACAAAAAGCGATATATCCAACATTTCATCAAAAAAACAAAGTAAAACAAATGAATGTCGAAGGGCGATCAGTGAATGGCACTGTCCTTTATGAGAGGCAAAAGTATGCACCCAATAAGTACTTCCTGAACAAAAAAGCCATGAATCAGCAATTAAAACGTCAGCATTGAAGCAAAGTACATACATCAAAGAACACATACAAATTGAGTGCTTAGTTGGCTGGAGATTAATTTTGGCTCCTTTACAAATGACAACTACACAAGAAGAACAACAACAACAGCGATAATATTTAAAATGCATCTGATAGACTTTTATATAAACAAGCATTGGCATAGCCAATAGGTCTCGCCTTTGAAGCCTAATAAGTGTTTAGCCAGAGCTATTGACTTTGCCAATGTCTTCAAGCTGTGCTGTAGAGAAGTGTGGCTGCTGTGCAGCATGCTGAAAAGTTATAATAAAAAAGTGTCAGAAGCATTTTGTTACTTTATATATGACCAAGAAGGCATTATGTAAAACTGAACGACCATATTAAAAAAGTATTTACAATAAAAATTTCCTCAGTTTTCTTTTGTTCTTGCAATGCTGGCAACTTGTTTCTGCCTATTGCAATGGTTGTTTGTTAAAGCTTTTTTTTGAGGGGGCATAAACAATCGGAGGGTGAAGGTTGGGAACTAGTACCTGTATTATAACACTAGCAGCGGCCAGACGCTAGGGGAGAATCAACAGATGCCAGATTCCGAGAGCAGGCTGAGGTGGTGCTGAGTGATGCTGAGGTGGTAGTGGTGGTGGTGGTGACTGTTGCGGAGACGATGCTGAGGTGATGCTGAATGATACTCAGGTCTTGCTGAGTGATACTTCTGTGGTGCTGAGTGATGCTGTGGTGGTGCTGAGTGATATTGTGGTGGTGCTGAGTGATATTGTCTTGGCGCTGAGTGATGCTGTGGTGGCCCTGAGTGATGCTGTGGTGGCACTGAGTGATGCTGTGGTGGCGCTGAATGATGCTGTTGTGGCGCTGAGCGATGCTGTGGTGGTGCTGAGCGATGCTGTGGCGGCCCTGAGCGATGCTGTGGCGGCGCTGAGCGATGCTGTGGTGGTGCTGAGTGATGCTGTGGTGGCGCTGAGTGATGCTGTGGTGGCGCTGAGTGATGCTGTGGTGGCGCTGAGTGATGCTGTGGTGGTGCTGAGTGATGCTGTGGTGGCACTGAGTGATGCTGTGGTGGCGCTGTGGTGGCGCTGAGTGATGCTGTGGTGGCGCTGAGTGATGCTGTGGTGGCGCTGAGTGATGCTGTGGTGGCGCTGAGTGATGCTGTTGTGGCGCTGAGCGATGCTGTGGCGGTGCTGAGCGATGCTGTTACCAAGGCTTGTTGGCTCCAATCAAGTTGCCGACACCGCAGTAAGCTACAGACATCGTGGGACACGCAGAATCCAGCTCCTGGTTGCCGTCGACGCCTCCTGGACTTCGTGGCTGAAGAGTCAAGGCACCCGTGAACGACCTGAATCTTGCGACGACGGTGGGCATCCATCTTCCTAGCCCCGAGTCACTGCCAAGTGACTTTGAACACTGTCCCCTCTGCTTTCAGGTCTTCCATCTTCTTAATCCAGGCTTGATTCCTCCGGACACTTCTCCTATCGCCGCAAGCAGCAAGTCTTCACTGGCTCCCATTGAAAACGACGCCGCGACCCGACACCAAAGAACACCTATGCACCCGGCTCCCTGGGTGAGGTAACTTCAGCACTACGGTGCTCCTGTGGGTGTGGGCCCTAGAACTACTTACCCTGTAAGTGACTTGCTTGTAGCTACCCTAGAAGTGCCCTAAAACTCTTACTTTCCAAGTGCGACTATCGCGCTGAGTCGTACATGGTTCGCGTCTGTGTTAGACACACCGCGTCCAACTCCCTTGCAACTCTATCTGTAACCGCATCCTTCGACTCGTACAAGGACCGCTCGGTGTGTTTGCCTCGAACACGCAAGGGACCTTTAACATTGAAATCTCAATCGCGTCTGTTCGCATAGACTCGTACAGGACTCGCACCGGTGCCAGGACACCGCGTCCGTCCCCTGTGGGTCTCCTACAACTACCTGGGGTGGTTCTTGGGGGTCCCTCGATTCTAGATGCCCTAGACCTAGGTCTAGTCAAACTAAGATTGTGATATTCGATTGTGCTAAACTTATTTTGATAACATTTGATTTGTACATATGTTCTTGACTTCTAATCTCATAAAGAGATTAGTAGAGAGTTGTTTTATTAATAAATACATATATATTTGATATATATACCTGTGTGGTGTCTTTTCATTTCGTGATTCAAGAGATTGTGTGGTAAAACAAGCTGCTTTACATTCCTTCAAGACTTAGCCTGAAGGCTGCTCTCCACAGCTACCACTAGGATAGCTTTCTTTAAAGGTTGTCTTAAACCTATCTACCATAAGAGTCGAATTGTTCTGGTGCAAGGTGTCCACTTTAATTAGTGAACAGCATATACCAGGCCAACTTCTCACAGTGCTGAGCGATGCTGTGGTGGTACTGAGCGATGCTGTGGTGGTGCTGAGCGATGCTGTGGTGGTGCTGAGCGATGCTGTGATGGTGCTGAGTCATCCTGTGGTGGTGCTGAGTCATCCTGTGGTGGTGCTGAGTGATCCTGTGGTGGTGCTGAGTGATGCAGTGTTGGCCCTGAGTGATGATGTGGTGCTGAGTGATGCTGTGGTGGCGCGGAGTGATGTTGTGGTGCTGCTGAGTGATGATGTGGTGGCGCTGAGTGATGCTGTTGTGGCGCTGAGTGATGCTGTTGTGGCGCTGAGTGATGCTGTGGTTGCACTGAGTGATGCTGTGGTTGCACTGAGTGATGCTGTGGTTGC
Organism: Calotriton arnoldi; assembly: GCA_963921515.1. NCBI lineage: Eukaryota > Metazoa > Chordata > Amphibia > Caudata > Salamandridae > Calotriton > Calotriton arnoldi. Next base: position 1,787,587 of record CAWUFW010002316.1, on the reverse strand, counting down.
ACTGAGTGATGCTGTGGTTGCACTGAGTGATGCTGTGATGGCGTTGAGTGATGCTGTGATGGCGTTGAGAGATGCTGTGATGGCGCTGAGAGATGTTGTGTTGGTGCTGAGTGATGCTGTGCTGGCTCTGATTGATGCTGTGATGGCTCTGATTGATGCTGTGCTGGCTCTGATTGATGCTGTGCTGGCTCTGATTGATGCTGTGCTGGCTCTGATTGATGCTGTGCTGGCTCTGATTGATGCTGTGGTTGCGCTGAGTGATGCTGTGGTGATGCTGAGTGATGCTGTGGTGTTGCCGAGTGAGAGATAGAGTGAAGATATAATGCCCAATTAGAGAGGGTGGTGAGAGAGAAAGAGAGAAAGGGTGTACATAGAATAAAGAGTGGAGCGGGATAGGAGAGAGAGAAAGAAGGGGAGAGAGAGTGAATGAAGGAGTTTGAAAGAGAAACAGATAAAGGGATGAGAGAATGAAAGGCTAAAAAAGATAGAGAGGGAGAGTTAATTAAGTAGAGAGAGAATTAAGAGAGGGAGAGAGAGAGAGAGAGAGACAATAAGAGTGGGGTGTGGAGTTTAAATAGAGTGAAGAAGTGACGCGGAAAAAGTAACCTTAAATATAGCTTTGTGCTTTGCGCGAATAAATATTTTTTAAAAAACAGAGTGAGACAAAAATACTGGTAATTAGGCTGTGACTCCCAATATAAAACAAATAGCGATATAAGGTGAAATCAACCCACCGAAGCAATATTTCTAACTAGACAAATAAAAGCTTGCATTTCAATGCTAATCGCTGTTGTTTTTCATGTGACTGTAGTCCAGGGCCGTCAGTTGGTAATGTGAGCTGCTGCTGCCATTGAAACATCAGAGTCCAGAGAGTTAATGAGCCATGACGAGGAAATGAGGAAGAGATAGGAAACCCAGATGGCAGCTGCGCACGTGCACGCTATCGTGACCGCAAGCTGGTCGCCGGCCGAAAGCCAGTGGGTTTGCACTTCCAAAACCCGCTTACTAAAACTCTCGGCCAGACCAGCGCAAGCGCTGGTGCAGGCCGAGACCTAAAAATAGTAAAACGACCATATCAGCAAATGCTTTTAACATTTTCAATGCATGTAATACAATGACCATGTTTAGGTGGCCAAATTGTTTTTTCATTTTTTGTGGCACTTACCAATGTCCAATCTATTGACTTTTGAATGCTTTTTTTTATTTTTTATTTTTCAACTGTATGTGGTAGTATAGAACGATGCAATTGTGCCAAGCAGAAATATGTGCTGCTTGCTTTAGCATCGGAATCAGCAAAAGTGCATTTCTCTGGTGGTGTTTTTGTGTGTTGTTGATTTACTGGTGTGCCATCACCAACACAGTTTGATTTTGTTCTCAAGTCAAAGAAACTTTGTTCAATGTCTCTGGACCAAGCTGGGCAGTGGCGCGTAGTTTTGGTGCTCTAGTCAAACCGACATTGCCCAAATACTGTTTCATAGCCTATGGTCCTGGGGGTAATCTGATACACTCACCTGCCTAGTTGTCAATGGTTGGGAGGTACTTAGGCCCAGACTTATCAAGGTTTTGTGTCACACTTGCACCACACAAGGCAACGCAGAATGATGCAAAATCTAGAATGAGATTTACCATGCCACCCAGAGCCACCCTGCGCAGCTTGGTAAATCTGGTGTAACATAAGGCAGTGCAAGTCGATGCCTTACATTACACTGTACCGGGAAGGAGTTAAATCGGTGGAGTGTGGGTGTTCCTATGCATCCACCCATGCATTCAGAAGCATTCACCGATTTACCAATACTGGTAGACTTGGGAATGAGTCAGAATTCTATGCATTCCTCTAGAGGCGTAAGAGAAATATCTATATTTCTCTTTGTTGTTTCCTTTTCGGTCTCGCCTACGCAGCGCGCATGCGCTGCATAGGCAAAAAGACCTTTAGCAATCGCTTCGGCTTTTCAGCCAAAACGTGCACGCGTTCCATTGCCTTCAATGGCAACGCGTGCACGTTTGGCGATTCACTTGCGGGAGCGAGCGGCGCCATATGGTAGCAATTATCGCTCCTGGCGCTGCTCGCTCCCGCAAGTGAAACGCTTTCACTTTTGCCGACACTTTTTAAAATTTAAATTGAATCTTTTTAGGTGTCTGTCTTTTAGAAGGGTCGCAGGGGTGTGTCATTTGTTTATTTTGTAGTGTTTTTAGTATTTTCTTTCTACATGACTTGTTTAATAGTTAATGTTTGCCTATATCCTATTCCTTTGTTGTAATGTTTACCTTTGCTCATTGTTAAGGTTAATTTGCTGCAATTAAAGGATTGTTACTAGGCAAAATGTAAGTTTAATTTTGCTTTCTAATGCTTAAGTTAAACTTTTTGTTTTTATTTTTCATGGTAGTTATTATTTAGTATTTGGATTCATGTAGAATTTTAACAATAAAGGGGTGTTTGCATAGTAGTATTTAAAATTTGAATTAACATTTTAAATGTTACTTGCTTACATATTTCAAGTTATAAAAGCTTTACAAAACTATTGTTTTTGAGACAGAAAAATAATGGTGTTCTTTCTCGTTAGATTAAGAGAAACTGAAAGTGTTTGAATTGCATCCTATCCAGATGTACACCCATTTTATAGATGCATATGTCACAACAGCATACACATTGGAATATTACACAGAGCTCAATGTAATGCTGCAAGCTAGTGTATTTTGTGTATATCAGATTGGATAACGTTTGAAACTGACAGCTTTGAGCAGATTAACTTTTTTTGTGTTGTAAGAGAATCCTGTGTTTAGGGTTCCTTCTGGACCATTACCGCATTTCAAACTATAAAACACTTTGCCGTTGGTTACAAAATGTGACCTGCTAACACCATTCGAAAACCAGAAGGCTGTGCAAATTAGACAAAAATTACACTGTGTAAAAAGTTCAAAATCGTTGTGGAAAGTGTATTATAAAGTTAACTACACTGGTGTGGAAAATCTTACATGTATATCTTGATGATTCAGCAGTGTATTCTCGAACAATGGGTTTAAAACAAGTTGTATTGCTTGCAAAATAAATAAAAAAAGTCTTGCTTTGCTACACACGTTTGGTTCAAGGATGATTTGAGCAAGCTATGCATAGGCCAGTTACGCTTTTTAGCCTTGGTTCTGACAGTGCAGCTTTCAAGTAAGCTGACCTATTGCATAGAATATTCATAGTGTGCCTTGCATTCGCTCCTTTAAACCATTGGCTTTCTTCAACCAGCCTCTCTCAGCCAATTGGATTGGGACTTGTAAGTCATATTTTTGCTCATTCCAGTGGAGGAATCATCTGTCACCTAATGCTATTGGCTGTTTCAGGTGTTTTCCTTCTGTCTCTACTTGCGATCTTTCTCTGAACTTCATGAGGTACTATTTTACAACCTGGTAGCCTGTAATACATTCTACCTTTCATTTCTTGTCTGGCATTAATGTGCTTTCGCTGCATGTGTTAGCAAATTAAAGCCAGGCATATTGGTTTCGCTGTTTTCTCACACAGCTGAACATTTGTGGCGGTAGATTTTGATCAGTGAAGGCATACTATATGTATTCCTTATTATGTACTGAATGGCTGCTTTCTTTTGTCCGTTCTGAATGCTTTTCTCGAATTTTGGTTTGTCATGAAATGCAAAAAGCTAATGCACTCATGTCTGTTTCAGTATTTGTTTTTCGTTGTACAAAAAAATTGTCTGAGCGTGGTAGTAAAATGCCGGAAGCAGGCGCGCAACGCCCATTTGGCTCAAAGGGCTTCAATTCCCCCCCACCCCCCACTTCCCCCCGTCGTGTGTGTAAGCCCGGGCTGAGACAGCTTCCCAGGCACACACACAGACAGTTTTGAGCTTATCGCAGCCGCACCCGAGTACTTCACAGTTCTTTAAAAGACCATTTACGTGTTAACGAGGCTTTGTTGTTTTTTCACCCCTTTATCTCCACTCTGCCTATTGCTGGAAGAATTACCCCCCCGACATTTTTAGAAGCCCCCGAAATTTGGCTCTAGTTGCGTCTCTGGCTGGCAGTGGTATTTTTTTTTCCATTCCAATTGAAATCAAATTGTAGAAGCACCATATTTCTGTCCATCGTCAAGTTTTGAATAGCACTAGTTCTCCTTCTTGATCTGGACCAGTTTTCTGTCTGCATACACATTTGCTCGCTTCAGCACAGGCTCTGAGGGAGTGCTTTTTAGGTCGAGCCTAGCGCAGCGCGCATGCGCTGCGCTAGGAGAGGGCCTCTTGGAATCACTACAGCTATTCTTGAAGCTCGTGTGTGTGGTGCTCACATGCTATTGGACTTTGCGTGCGTCTTTCTAAAAAGACAGCACGCAATTGGGCAAAGGCGGGTGCATGTCCCACCTTTGTATCCGCCCACGGCCTACGGCTTGCGAGAGCGAGCAGCAGCACCATCTGTTTCCAATTATCACGCCCGCGTCTCGCGGTCGCGTTAATTGTACACAGATGGCGGTCGAGCATCAGCTTTCCTCCCTCGTCATGGCTCATTAAGCACAGCGTGCACTTTTGCTCCAAACGCCACCATTACGGATAAGCTGAATGCACTCTGCTCATGCAGGGTGCTTATGTTAATCTGAGTCACGAACGTCTGCATTTTTTGAGCAACACCGCCATCCAGTGGCAATTGAGAGTTGTTTGTCACCCACCTGCTCTATCGAGGACTTAAAAATGTGATTGCCATATAAACATCATCTACGTATGTTGCAGCGTTCGTTTATTTCTTAAGCAATATATTTCGCCCAAAAGTCAAGGCACGCTGAAGTAGTGTGGGTAATCACAACCTCTCTGGGTGACCCAATTTATTAAAAATCCTGTTTACCCTCCGGACTTTGCCTTGTACACGGGTGCATAATAATTTCCTTTTCCACAGCGCTTAAAATCGTGCTTCGCCCTTGCTAGGCGCTGTACAAACTGATGGCCCGATCATCATCTAATGATGCGCTGTGTGAGACCTCTGAAGGATGGAGGCAGAGTTTGCCTTTGCATGTGACCTGCGGCAGCCGATTATGGAAGTGAACCGTGTTGCTGGTTCTGGTATCGGACTCTACTTCCGGAATATCCCCTATGAACATGGGTAAGACGATTTTCATCCGACGCTACCTGGGCTAAGACGAGATAACTGCCCAGTTTGGCCACTCAGACATCACACCAAATTGCTTCTCTCACAGACTTCAATATAATCGCAAGAGTCCTACAAGCAGACACTTCTCACAGTGCAGCGTGCTGCCCGACCACTAATACACTTCGGCATATCGTCAGGGTTTCCAAGCACTATACACATGCTATAAGAATTACTCTGCCAGGAGCAGCACAGCACGCTGCGATAATTATTAATGAAGGACGTGCGCGTATTCATGAGGTCATTGTTATAGTGACGGGCCTTCATGTCCTGGGCTCATGCATATGCAGTGACCAGTGACCGCATCCCCAGCAAGAATGCAGGCTATATCATTCCTATTAAAATGAGCTAGTTTACCCTGAAGCCAGTACCAAGGGCAGAAAATACTGCTTGGGGTCGACACAGGTCACCTCCTTGTGGAGTGCGCCATAACGCTAATGTGAGTTGGCATAACTATTGCGTGATTGTAGGGTGATTGTAGCGTTTGCAATGATAGTGCATGTGCCCCTTTAAAAATCAGAAATAGTCTAACGCTGCATAACAAAAGGCCCTCATTTTTATCCACATGTTTCACGTTGACATGTGTCCCGCTGCAGACGAACAGGCCACATTTTTTTCATACATAGGCACATATTTCAGTTGCACGTAGAAAAAAATCTTCTAGAATTGACCACCAGTTGGTAATTTTACCATTTGTTCCGTTAGTGTGCTTATAATATGTATCTGCATTATTTTAAGAAACCCAGATCTCTGGACCTAAATGATCATTCTTTGCGTTTTCTAGCGGCAGCACTTAAACATGATATATTTTGCCACCCGCATCACAAAAACCATTTCTAAATTAGAGCACACCAACAACGGAAATGAGACCGCAGAAGCCAAAGCTGCATAGCAGTGGATGGATGGTGTGGAGATCAAGCAAATGCTCCTAAACACCAACGCCACCAGTGACAGCAAAAACAATAAGGACGCAGGGATTCTTCCATTTTAATAAACGGAATGTAAGTGGACTTTTATTACCTTTCCATGGATGTTTGCGAGGGGCCCGGCGGTGGGTAATATTGCTGGACCATGCCAGTGTCGCCTTTCTTCATTCAGTCTTTTGTAGGTGTCATGAGGTGTTTGGGGGAAGGGCTGAAAATGGATGGGGCATTGTAATATCGTCAAAAGCATTTATTTTTTTGTGGCACAGTGCTAAATCAGACCATTTGCATATGGATACTGCTTATAAAGGGTACACAGTATGCAGCAATTGTATAGCTCTTCAAGACCTGGTGGCACAGCTCATGGGATAATGTGCTGCATGGCTAAACACTTAAAAGGCCCCAAAGGCGAGACCTATTGGCTATGCCAATGCTTAGTTCTAAGTGTGCTGCACTCTGCAGCACACTTAGAAAGAGGAAAAACCTCTAAGTATTGTGTTCGTGCAGGAAGTTGTCCCTTACTGCACAAAAACAACCCTGCCTCTAACGCAGGCCTGCACTGGCACTAGGCTGCACTGAGTGTGCCAGCACAAGGAGAGGACAAAAAAGTGGCATATCTTGATAGATATGGCGCAACTCTACCTCTCCATTTCAGGCAGCGCAGCAAAGTGTCTTGCTGCGTTGCATTGTGTGAACAAATCTAATCTGGGCCCTGGGCCTTAGTGTTATTTACCTCCTTTGTGGCGAGGCCAAGAAAAGAGTAATTCACGTTTCAAACACAACGTGAGGAAACCGCAAATAGAGCTACAGGAAGGCATCGAAGGCCAAAGGCATAACATCTCTGCAGAGAAATATGTTGCTATGGAGCAAGACACATTTGAATTAAGACCAAAAGACCTGAGCCTCCAGTGGATTTCTTAAAATAAAAGAAATGAAATTGGGGCAGAAAATAATTGATCCAGGGCAGAACGAGAATTGGCAAAGGTCTGCCTTTCTATACCAATAGTGCTTCTTCAAGGACAAGCATGTTTGTGTGTGTGGGTGAGTGAATGAATCATTGTTTGAAGAATGGACGAATGAGTGAATCCCTAAATCCATGATGGTGGAGTGGATTAATGGATGACTGGGTGAATGCATCCCTAGATAAAAGCATAGATGAACGAACGGATGACTGGGTGCAGGAAAGGATAAATGAGGCTTTTCCTGGTGTGGGCATTACGATTATCAGTTACATGTTAAAGTAGAAGGCAATTTGAAGCTGACCCCAATTTTCTATAAACGTCAAACACATTCGCACTATATAACGAGAATAGCAGCTTACAGGATAACCACCTTTTAATGCAGACAAAGGTTTAAATGCAATTCAGGCCTGGTCAACCTCTCCAAACAACACCTGTATAAAGGTGCACCCATTGTCAGCATCCAGGCATGCCTAGTGTAGTTTCTAGAGGATGTTTCTGCAGAAATGGAAGCCCACATTACTCTATACGTTTTAAATGAACATGGAATGCCGGAAAGAGAAACAACACCCACTGAATTTAAACTAAGTCATAGGGAGCAGATTCCTTGGAGATGCGGTGGAGACAGCACAGCACACGCTCACAGTAGTCGTTCACCACCCGTGTATGTCAGTGCACGGCCCTCATATTGCTGACTCGGGCTCTGAAGCCTCCCATAAGAGTGAGTACCAACACAGACTGATCCAACTCTTGAAAGGCATTACAGGGTGTCCCTGCAACGATACTGACAGTAAACCTTCAGCTACAATCTCGATGTTTGCACTGAGAACCCATGACCCTTTGACACCAAGCTGGGGAAAAGATATAACATGCATTTCTATAGCACACATTCTCCTGTGAGTATCTTAGCCCTAGATAAGAAAGTTGTATTGTTGCCAACTCAATGGTACTCATTTTATCAACCTCTGGAAAAGGAAAGGCGGAGAGGAACCAGCAGGATTTGAACCTGTCACGATGGGATCAAACACAGATCCCTTCAATGAATGCATTAATTCACTGAACCATCAGACCCAGCCACTGAGCCATCAAACCTCGCTCCCTGTCTGGATGTGTGGCATGCAGCAGCATGTCTTTGTTGGCGGTACTCTGAGTCCCTTTAGGGCCTGTGCTAAAGGAAGCCTTGGGGTGGTGTGCTAAACGCCTGACACACCATGTGTGGTGCATGTCAGGAATCGAGGTCAGAGAGTCCCAGGGCAGACAAGGGGGCAGGGCTCTAATTGTAACAACTGGTGTCCTGGGGCCCTCATCCTGTGGAATCCCCTAACTGGGAACCAACTATTGACTACTGCTTTTTGGCACCTGATTCTAAAAGGTAGAAAGCAAAGCTGCCCAGGGATTAGTCAGGGGAGGTGCTGTGGCTTCGAAACTCAGCACTGAGCAACACAACGAACAATACTCAATAAATCGCTGTCACGTCAGTGCTTTTTCTTATAAGAAGGAATAGTGTTTTACTACACACACTTCTAAATACTACACACAAATATATACATAATGGCACGAGGAAACACCCTCGGTAATGCCCTCTAAAGGGCCTCACAATCAACACCAGGCACACAATAAGGAAAGGTCTCTGGGACATCCACTTCCTAATCGAGCATCCCAGCCTATGCTCCTCAGGATAAGCACAGCACTTTCATTGATCCACCTCTTGGAACCAGAAACTGTGTTCACTGTTATGGCACAGAGCATTGGAGTGGTCCGGCAAGGGAAAGGGTTTTTAGGAAGGGAACAGCAAGGAGGGAGGACTGTGAAAAAACAAACAGATAATGCTTAGTCACACCAAAGCCTTTCTGAGGTGAGTTTGTAAAAGAATGACAACATTGTACTCACCTGAAGTACCTAATCTCTTGTGTTTAGGATGACCCCAGGATTTCTAATTTACGATGAGGAATTGTAAGGTCAATTCCCTTTCACCTCTTTCCTAATTAGGAACACAATATTGATACTTTGATCAATGTTAACATGGCATAAATCAGAGGACCCAGACTTCACCATCCCAATTAGGGCAGCAGTGTTCCAACACCCTGGTTGTAAGAGGTGATTAATAACTGTCTGTAGAATACATTTATTTATAGAGGTTGTTGGGCCTCATTTCTTTACAAGTCTTTAGAATCCAAACCTGGATATACTTTCAGTCTTTCTTGCAGCCTCAGTCGTACTTCCCAACAGGGTTTTCTTTAAATGTGTTATTAGGATTTTGAAGCCCTGATGAACGGACCTGGGAATCCAGATGTGGTGACACTTGGACACAGGGAAATTCCTAAAACAAACCTCTCCGTGGCTTCTCTCCTGAATAGTGTGAACGGTGACCACCTTTATAGTGGGAGGTGCCTAAGATGGCGGCAATACGTGGAACTTTGGGACTTTTAGCCCCGAAAGCTTCGGATGCCATAGGAAGTTGTACAGTCCACAGATTAGTCTTGCCAAAGGTCATTCCAAACCTCCACCACTCTTTTACAATCCCAATGAATACAGCAAAGTCACCAACAGTACTGGGTGAGTCTATATGCAAGAGGCACCGAGCCTTAGAATCAGTAATACTCAAGTAATACTTAAGGCCAGCACACTCATTAGAGAGAACAAAAGGGAATAGAGCAAGAAACACTGAATAGAGGAGCCAGGCTCTGAGGAAAGCTGGCCCGGATTTTAAGGACTCGGGCAGGACTGAACTGGAGTTTTTTTGAATGGGTACATAGAAATCCAAGAACGAGAAGCTACAAACATACAGGGACAGGAATGGAGCAAAGTATACAGGATAAGATGCTTAGTAGAGGGTCTACTAAAGTGCCAGCTGCTCCCCGATGCGCAGATGGCCCAGGAGAGGGACTTCAAGATCCACAGTTCTTGCTATGTATGAGGTGGGTGGAGGAGGTTCTCTCCCTCTGGACATCGTGCTATTAATGCACCACCTGCTCCACCTTGTACGGGATGTCCAGGAGATGGACTGCAAGTCACAGAGTTCTTGCTGTGTACGGGGAGGTGGATGGCCCCTCCCTATGGACATTGTGCTTCTAAAGCACCAGTTGCTCACTGCTGCAAGTGACATCCAGGAGAGGGACTGCAAGTCCCAGAGCTCTTGCTGTGTGCGGAGAGGCTGTAGGAGGAGGGCCCATCCCTCTGGACATCATGCTACTAATGTATCAGCTGCTCCCCGCAGCATGAGACACCCTCAAGATGGACTGCAAGCCCCAGAGTTCTTGCTGTGTGCAGAGAGGCTGTAGGAGGAGGGCCCATCCCTCTGGACATCATGCTACTAAAGCGCTAGCTGCTTCCTGTTGAGCAGGATGCCTGGGCAAAGACCAGGCCAAAAGCTGGCCTGTCTGCACCCGTCAGAGCCCGGAGGAGGCTGGGCTGGGCCGGCCCTCTTTCATCCACTTTTCCGGACCCTTCCATGATTGTTCAGCTTCACAATGGCTAAGAGTAAGACACCATTTTGGAGAGAGCTGTGGGAGTGGTTGCCAAAGAAATTGCTCTCACAGAATGGAGACTTTCGCTAGATAACGGCACCTTACTTGCAGAAACTGCGAACACAGATAATCACGCTGGCAATACGACAACAGACTCTTGCTCATCTATCCCAACACAGGGCACGCACGCTCCTATTTCCTATTCCACCCCAGTGGCTAAGTGGAAAAGATGGGTTGCTAATTCCATGGAGTATAATGGCAAGTTTAGAGCGTATTGAGTCTCATTTTCTCGCCACGTTTGATAGTACCACCACAAGTCCCATAGTTGTGCCCACATAATTGCATTACAATTCTTTACCATGCTCTGCAGCCCCTGTTGGTCACACCTAAGTTTTCATGCAAAGTATTCTGTTACTACCACCCAGTGCTCCCAGCCAGGGCAGACTAACTCAGATGGGTCCCTCTCTAATACTGCGTAAAATCCTCAGGACTAGCTCAACTAGCACCCCAGCACCATGGGTCAAGAAGTTAGCATATAGAGGGATGTTTGCGGAACAGAACAGGCTCCACCCAGAGATATACTGCAAGAACCCAGCCGTAACGGTGCAATGCTTAATTTGCCACCATCTGCTTGACCTATTTCTTTTTTTATTAATATAAAAGGCAGGTATACCGTCATGTATGCAGTACATTCAATGAGGTTATACATTACAGCTGGAAATCAAGTATCAGACACAACTAAGAACAGCAGTGCAATTTCAGACCATATTTTACAACTCCTGGTTATGGTGTGTGGCAACATCTGCTCGGGTTGAGGTTAGGGCGGTGTGCATAGATAGCTCCTGGAAGAGTTCCATTTGCCCCAAATCTGCATTCACTTCTTTGGGCAGCCCCTACTTTCGTAGATTATTTTCTTAGTAACCATACACCAATCCATGTCACTATCACATGCTTGAAGTGTTGGCACTTCCAGGGCCCCCACAGTTTCGCAATGTTACGTTTGGCTATCATTATGCCCAGGGTGGCCAAGGTCCTTTCTTTGCTGTCCAACTCTGTTTCTCCCCATATATTTAGCAGGCAGTGTTTTGGTTTGGGATCTATATTGTTCTCCAGAATTTCCCCAATAGAATGTGTCACTTAGCCCCAATAATTTTGAATGTGTGGACATTCCCAGATTGTGTGATAAAAAGTGCCCTCCAGTCCACATCATCTCCTGCATGTCGAATCCACCCCAGTGTCAAACTTGGCAAGCGCACGACCAGAATAGTACATTCTATGCAATACCTTAAGTTGCACCAGTCTAAGTCGTGCAGGAATTGCCACCACTCTGGGTGAGGATATAGCCTCCTGCCATTCCTCTTCTTCTAGTTCCTCGACGTCTTGTTCCCAACGCTCTTTGAGTGGAATAAGGGGATCTGCAGCGTTATGAATTAGCTTTTTATAAGTCAGGGAGATCGCCCCACGGTCCATGTAGTCAGAGAGGATTCTATAGCTAACAACAAGAACAATCTCCCTAATCGCTACTTTCAAAAAGGTATATCCATGAATTCACATGTCCCATAGACAAGTAGTTTTTAAAATGTATTATATTTTCTAATACATGTAAAACATTAATACAAATGACATGTAAATATCACATATAAAATGAAATTATCATAAAAGCCACAAAAGTGGACATCAATTGTTATGGAGCCCATAACCATGATGAGGAGAACAGTAATCAGTGTGCATATACAAAATTCAAAACAGTACACAAACATGAGACAATGAATCAATACATAAAAAAAACACAACAGAACAAAATATAATGACATACACAAAATATACAATACATGTGGTTACAAATACACAGGAAATGCGCTGACGCGCGTTTCGGAGATAAGACATTTTTAGCCAATTCCTTCATCAGGGCGCTGAGAAATCAAGTAGGGTGGTGGCCAACGCATTTATAAAACATATGTAGTATGTATTTATATTGAGCCCCCTTTACTGCACATCCAGAAATAGTGCACGTATCCAGGATGGCTGTTGGCCACCACCCTACTTGATTTCTCAACGCCCTGATGAAGGAATTGGCTAAACATTTCTCACCTCCGAAACACGTGATGGAGCAGGGGAAACGAAATATTTTTTGTACCCCTTGGAAGTTAATGACCCCATAACGATTAATGATACTAACCATTTGAAACGCATGAACTAATCAACAAATGCACCTTTTATTAAACATTACACGTGGGCAACTTGCTGGCATTGCAAAATCTAACTTATTTACAAATATGAAGCAAAATAACATGAGTATTGTGATTTTGAGTAGTAAATAGAGTAAATTGCATGATTTGTGTTGCGTAGTAAAATTGCACCGTGGCAAAGAATGCAGATGGTAAGTAAAAGGGCTTTAAATGTCGCTTCTGCTAGGTAATACCTAACACGGGTCTTTAGAATGGCGGGAGGTAAACAGAAAGGCTTATTTTCCATGTTTTAATTTCTGTTGTGTTTGCCCTTATATTAGTTTTGTTCGGGCCTGCTAGGCCATGCTTCGAAAATGGCCGCTGGAAAGAACGAGATCGCGTGCGCTGAATAAAATGGCCCCCGCGCATGAACAGTGTGGATGCTCCAGTCACGTGTATGCGGCCTGTGCCTGGAGTGAGAGATGTCAAGGCCAATCTGACCTGCAATGAGGATCGTGCCAAGAGTTCAACATATATGCATGGGAATGGATGAGAAAATCGAGCGACAGGGGATGAACTAATATGTGACCATCGGAGTTTGTTACAAAATAGATTAACAAATTGAACTACCTTTGTACATTGTGGACCACGAGAATTAATGTATGCGTTATTGTCCCCAAACCAGTTCGAACAAGGAGGGCGATGAGGTGACCATAACCACCACTCCAATGGACCAATTAGCGTGATTTCTGCCCCTAAAGATTGCAACTTTAAGTGTAGCGAGTCAGAGAATAGGGTATAAGAGAGTCTGCTCTTACGTTGTGCAAAAAAAAACTTCTCTTCTTCTATCCTGATGCTGCGAGAGACTCTGTCATTTTTGGACTTTGAACTTTGGCTGGGGAAGGAACGAGACCGTTGCGGGAGTTGCCTGGGAGGAGATTGCGTCCGAGGAGGTTAGCGGGACAGTCAGTCAGTTTGGGGGTCCTATCCTGTGACCTGCGGTTCACCTTTCTTTCCTGGTGAACCATTCTTGTCATTGCCCTATGGACAAGGGTAATGAGTATTTTTCCATCTCTGTTCCTAATCTTTTACTTAAATGCTTACTGATATAATAAATGTATTTGCCTAATTATGAACTTTTCTTGTTTTCTTAAAGAAATTAGATAAAATTATATGCTAACTCTAAAATGAGTCTGTGGTTCTTTTAAATAAAGTTGTGATTTATAAAATGTTTAAGGTTCTAATTGTGATTGAGCTGGACTTAATCACCATCAACTGATTTTACTAGTTGGTCCAGCGACCGAATAGCGGAGTACCTTGATGTTTAGAACTGACAGGATCCTAAATTCCCCTCTGGACCCAATGAGGCCTGCCCAATTTAGAGATTGTCTATCTATACTTCTCTCGCCCCTATGCCAGTTGATTAATTCTTCTTTTGTTACAGCAATGGTCCCTCTGGCATGGAAGCAGGCTAGGGTGATCCCCTGCTGCAAAAACCCTCATTGGACCCTACTAAGCTGGAGAATTTTCGACCTATTTCTCTTTTTGCCTTGGGTCGCTAAGATCGCGGAGGCTCATACTAATAAAGTTCTTTCGGACTTCTTGAACAATAGCGGTATCTTAGACCGCTCCCAGAATGGTTTCCGCTCCGGTCATAGTACCGAGACAGCACTATTAGCAGTGAGTGAACACCTGCGGACCATTCTGGATGAGGGTCAAACGGCGGCTCTGATACTGCTTGACCTCAGTGCCGCGTTTGACACGGTCTCCCATCAGATCCTCCTGCACCGTTTAGAGAAAGCAGGGGTAGTCGGCTCGGCACTGGAATGGTTTCGGTCTTTTTTGTCCGACAGATCTTTCCAGGTCTCCGCCCCCCCCTTCCTCTCTCATGCCCACTCCATCAAACAGGGGGTTCCCCAGGGCTCGGCGCTGAGCCCTACTTTGTTTAATCTCTATGTCCAACCCCTGGCAGGAGTAGCGCGGGACCATGGCTTGACCATGGTCTCTTATGCTGATGACACTCAGCTGGTGGTAGCCCTCTCTGATGACCAGCCTCGGGACGCTATACAGTTCCGGAATGGTCTAGAGGCGGTTGCACGCTGGATGACCACAAACTGCCTTCAGCTCAATGCCAACAAATCTGAGGTGCTATTGGTGGGGAATGATAAGGGGCTTTGGAGTACACAGTGGTGGCCGGCATCCTTGGGCCTCGCCCCAACACCTAAGCTGTTGGTTAAGAATCTAGGGATCTGGCTCGACTCCACTCTTGGATTCCAGGATCACACTAAGAAGGTTGCTGGTACCTGCTTCGGTCTCCTACGGGGGCTGAGGCCTATTCTGGGGTTTTTCGACCCGGCTACACGTCAATTGATAGTCCAGGCGACTATTCTATCAAGACTTGATTACGCCAACGTTTTACTGTTAGGTGCCAACAAGGCCGAAGTAAACCGTCTCCAACGTGTCCAGAACGCAGCCGCTCGAGCTCTTCTCAGACTCCATAGAAAATGCTCTATGTCAGGCGCTCTACGCCGCCTCCACTGGCTCCCTATCTCCAAGAGGATCGAATTCAAGACATTATGTCTGGCTTTTAAAATTCTCAAGTTCTCTTCCCCGGAGATATTATCCAATTTGTTGGTCCCCTATGTCCCTGCTCGCCAGCTACGCTCCGCGGAACAATTTTTGGCCACTGTCCCATGAGTGAAACGTATCAGGGCTGGGGGCAGGTCTTTTCGTTGTCTGGCTGCCAAACTGTGGAACTCCCTTCCAGTACAGACTCGTCGTATAGACTGCTTGCTATCTTTCCGAAAGGCCATTAAAACTTACCTGTTCCCCACAGCCTAGCTCTTGCCTTCTCAGACTCTGTATTAGCGCCGGGACGCCCCTTTGTTGGGGCAGCTGTGCGCTTTATAAACTAATTAACATAACATAATATAACATAACAAACATAATGTATATAATGTGTAGGTTATAATTCTGTCATTTTAATAAGGTACCCAGTTTGTCCAGCAGCTCATTTTCCTTAGAGTTTGATCCAGAGAATTGAGTGAATGTATGTATGCGGTGTTATGGGCCCCACCAACATAGGTTTTTATATGATTACGGTTGAGTAGGTGTTTTTCTGGATTAGTGTCATAAGGAAAAATTTATATTAGCCGCGCTGGATCACATGCGTCGGCGCATTTCCTGTGTATTTGTAACCACATGTATTGTATATTTTGTGTATGTCATTATATTTTGTTCTGTTGTGTTTTTTTATGTATTGATTCATTGTCTCATGTTTGTGTACTGTTTTGAATTTTGTATATGCACACTGATTACTGTTCTCCTCATCATGGTTATGGGGCTCCATAACAATTGATGTCCACTATTGTGGCTTTTATGATAATTTCATTTTATATGTGATATTTACATGTCATTTGTATTAATGTTTTACATGTATTAGAAAATATAATACATTTTGAAAACTACTTGTCTATGGGACATGTGAATTCATGGATATACTACCTTTTTGAAAGTAGCGATTAGGGAGATTGTTCTTGTTGTTAGTTATTGTATTTCCCCTGCTCTCCCTACTATCCTGACTCAGGGGCCCGCTCATGTTTTTTTTATGTCAGAGAGGATTCTGTCTTCGAGTGGTGAAGATTCAGGGAGCACCACCCCCTCTGGAATGGCTGCTTGGGAAGCGTGTTTAATTTGGATGTAGCTAAAGTGTTCGGTATCTGCGAGCTTGAATTCTGTTTGGAGTGTATCAAAGGAATCACTCCCCCACAGTCCCATAGGTCTCCCACATGAGAAATACCTATTAGGTCCCATTTATCAAAGCCTTTGGAGTGCCTGAGGGTACCCAGTTGTCCCGATTCCCATAATGGAGTGGCCTGTGTGATTTTATTGTTCCAGCCTAGGCTTTTATTTGCAGCCTGCCGGATTTGTAGTGTGTGTTTTGTCGGGGCCGTCAGTTGCAATCATTTCGGTGTGGCGTATAGTGCTCTCTCGTAACTACCATTCGGCAGCACAAATCTATCCATCTTAAAAGCTGGCTCGTTGTGGGGTTTGTGTAGACATAGGTTGATCATCGTGAGATGCGAAGCCCAATAAATTTCCATGTGTCAGGGAGTTCAATGCCTCCATCAAACCATCCCCTCACCAATTTCTGTGTGGCGACTCGGGGATGGGGGTCCGCCATCCCAGAGAAGCGTTCTCTGTTCGCTCTCTATTGCTTTAAAATAGGCTGCCGGGACAGGGTACGGTGTGTTTTGCAATAAATACAAGAATCTGGGAAGCGCCATCATCTTAAACAGAGCAGCACGTCCCAGCAGCGAGAGCAGAAGAGATCTTCAATGACACACATGCCCTTTTAGTCTTTGCAGTGGAGGTAGAAGGTTTCTATCATAGAATTGGGCCGGGTCAGTGGTAATATATATACCTAAATAACAAAACCCATCAACTGTCACTTTGGCCTCGCAGCCTTTCGGCAAAGTGGGGGTGGTTCCGCTAAGCCCAAAAATGATGGATTTCGTCCAATTAATAGTAAACCCTGAGTACTTCCTAAGGCTTGACCTTTTTCTTGATCTTAGCCGGCATCCCTGAGTTGAGAAGCGATCAAGAGGAAACAGGAGAACAACTTACCCAAAAAGGGCTACACTGGCTCTCTGCAAACAGGGACTTTAACACTGTTAATGAAAATCAGATTATCATGACTAGAAGGGTGGGCTGGGTGGGACATTCTCAGAAAAATTTACCTGGGGACTGTATTGTTATAAAATTTAAGAATCCTACTGGCTTTTTGTATTAATAATGCTGCTTTGCAGAGTGCCATCACTACTCTAAGGCTGGGTTATTTTTACATACCTCCAGCTCAGGTTACTCGTAGTAGGCCCCAACCATTTCTTCCTCACTTGCTAAGTTCCACACATGAACATTCCTACAGGGTACACATTAGCGTAACATTACAGAATACATACTATACACTGTCCAATTTAATGCTCAATGATTGACTCATACCAGATCCCGGAAACAATAGTACCACAATCACTGGTAACATTATAGCACCTGCTCTAAGAGTATCAGTTTTAGCTACCCCAGAGATTGTTTTATCACCTACTATCACCATCATGAGTATGGAACTTTGCCGGTATTAAGTCTAAGATGGAACAGCCTGAATGGCAAGATTTGGCAAACAAGTATGATCATACTCCTTTTTCAGGAGACTTTGGCAATTACTCCTTAATGTTTTAATGAATTTGCTTGCTATACTGTGCCTCCTACCCTGCATAGGACTGGGCATGCTAATCGTGGATTATCGAAGTGGTTTAGTTTGTCTCTGAAGGTATCAGCAACTGTGTTAGAAACTTGGAAATTCGGATTGTGTATATAAAGGGATGGCACAATTTTCAATTATACTTGTTTCATTTCTATCACAATGAATCTGGGTCTGCCACCAATGTGAACTTTTGCTCGCTGTTTAGTTTTGTGGTGCTCATAAGGAAAAAAATTGCGAGGGCTTCAAACATACTTATATTATTCTCTGAGGAGACTTCAATGCCAAAGTACTGGTTAACACTTCCAATCCTGGCTTACAAGATATTGACACTATGGGCAAATGCAGGAATCCCAGAGGCAGGGAATTGGGGTTGTCTGATAGAATATCGAAGCTAAAAATAGCGTGTGGACAGAATATCATGTCAAAATTATCGAGGCCCAAAATATTGAGAAGTTAAGTGCAAATAGGTAAGTATATATTTACTATAATTAACTCCACATCTATGTACCTTGAAGATATATATATCTTGAAGGTACATATATGTGGAGTTAAGTATAATAAAACTTTGCCTACCCATAGAAACCTACCTTCACAGTATTTTGGTCCTTGACATTCTTAACACTGTATTTTGTCCACACTATATTTTTGACTCTATATTTTGTCCAAACCCCAGAACTGGGATACCATATCACTGCACATGCTTTAATCAACATGTTTGATATTGTGAAATGTGGTGACGGAAGAATCCCGAACTTTCCGTAGAAGAGGCTGTGCCTCTGTAATTGATTATGGGCCAGATGTAGGTAAATTCAATTTTGCGAGTCCTTAATAGCGATTTTTACCGAATCGCTATTAAGGACTCGCAAAATTGAATGTAGGTAGGAATCGCAAAAATATTTGCGATTCCTTAATATTCCTTAATTGCGAATCGCAAATTGAGATTCGCAATCAAGGAATACCATCCCATTCATTCCTATGGGCCAAGAGGCCCATAGGAATGGATGGGATTTGCGCACGCAATTTGCGAGTAACCAAGAGGTACTCGCAAATTGCGTGAGCAATTTCAAGGTTGCAAGGGTCCCAAAAGGACACCCTGTTGCACCCCTGAAATGTGCATGTGTGCACATGTGGCGCACATACATGCCCTAAGGGCATGAATGTGTGCCACATGGCACTTTTAAAAAAGCAAAAAAGTGCTTTTTTAAAGGAAATTAGTGATTCCTTAAGGCTAAAGTGCACTTTCTTTTGTGCTTTTTCGCAAAATAGGGAATCGCAATTTTTGCGATTCTTTATTTTGCGAGTAGGTTTAATCTTACCTACATTTCTCAAAGCCAAATTGCAATCGCAAAGGCTGAAATTCTGCGAATTTCGGCGTTTGCGATCGCTATTTGGCTTCCTACATCTGGCCCTATATTTTTCTGTCACGGGGTCTACTTGAATATTTTACACATGGGGACATTTTTTATATGAAGTACGTGGACCATAATCACTTAGTGGCCACATTTTCCTTCCCGATCTTGATTGTGGATAATCCAACACAAACCTTACCCCAGACCAAATCACATACAACGAGCTTAGAGTTGTTTGGAATATGCCCAGCCCCAGCATGTTTCTGGCTAACATAGTCCACAGCAATTTTGACAGCGGCGGCTCCTCCACTAAGGCGGAGGAGTGTCGCCCACTGCTTAAACTGCAAGCTCAAGCCAAAAAATTAAATTATATAAACGTTCTGTTACAGTAATTTTATTTTTGTATTGAGCTTGCAGTTGAAGCCAGGTTAGGTTAGGGCGGGGCCGGGCTCCCTTGATGTCAAGGGAGGAGGAGAAGTGGTTGCACCTTAAGTGAGCACGACGGTTTGGCCGCCCATCTCGGGCCGGCCAAACCGTCATGTGCACTTTGCATGTTCTCCACAGGCTGTATTGTACAGCCTGGATGGAGAACAAAGAAAGCCTCCCAGTCCTTCGCTGAGTGCCGAACCATGCTGCTCAGACCAATCATAATGCTGCTGTAAGGCAGCGTTGTGATTGGCTAGGGGATCCTGGGAGGCTGTATGCTTCCTGTTCCGCCCCACCACCCCTGTTCGGTAGCAGGCGCTACTGAATTTGATTGCTTTTTTAGCATGCCTTACAGAGCGAACTGCCAAGCCTCACGTGGTTAATACATTTGTAAACATTTGCAATAGCCTTCATTTATTAAAGCTCATGCTCAAAGCAGGTGCCAAGCCACAGTAGTTTGACACTGTGTGCTCCCACACTAATAGACGGTTGCACAAAACATTGTCTTCTAGTTCAAGCGATGCTGCGGAGGTTGCAACCTATGTTTCCTCCAAAGTGCGTGCCTGAGCGGCCACACAGCTCCTATTACATTACCTACATTTAAATTCCAGGAGCGCGCATACACTTCGAATTTAATAAAGCCTTTACATGGCAGTGTTTTTTTCTCCTTTGAGGTACGGGTTGAATCAATCCCACCTCCACCCTGCCAAACACTGGGGCAGTGTGGGGTAAAACAAATGGATCCATTAACACGTATTCAAAATGATGGCCATCTACTATAGACAAGATTTCATCCACTGTAGACACATTTGGCTTTTTAAACAATGCTTTTCAACTTTTCTGCTCAAAGAAGCAAAGTGCCTATTTAAGGGCTCTTGCACACACAGCGTAAAACTATATTTAGTCCTATTGGGAGATGGAATCCTGGGGAATTAGTTCCCCCTCTATTTAGCAGTGCTTCTAGTTTTTTGGGAGGCAGACAGAGGGTAGAGTATGACAGCAGTGCGAAAGTAGTGTGTCTGAGAGCCCTCAATAGCAATGAACTTTCCCATGCCGAGTCAAAGTACTATTGTCTTCTGAGGTTTCTCTGCTTTGGGCTGCATGCAATGGTGCTGCATTTTGAAATAATTGAAATAATGCCAGCGTAATTTCCGTGATTTTGGTTATTTCGTGTTACGCTTGTTACGCGAAAAATGTACTGCAAACTACAGAACACGAGCAGCTCTTCACAGTGCTTTAGTTCAATGCGTCCTCACGTCGAATTTGATGCAAGGACCCATTTTGCTCTAAAATACAGCATGAAATGACGAATTTGCAATTGAGTCAATCAAACAGGATTTATGATGTGCGGCTAAGCACCCGTAATTAATTACGCGTAATTTTGCCGAAAATTCATGTAATTATGTAAAAGCAAATGATGCATATTTGGCACACCCCTCAACCTAACCACCCTGAAGGTCAGGTAAGCTGTGCAATTACGTTACAGAGGCAGTGAAGATGCCGATTTAAGGCACAGATGGAGGGAGAGGGAGTGAAGGAGAGAGGGTAGGACCCTGAGGGAGAGAAGGAAGGAAGCGCCTGATGAAAGGTGAGGTAGAGAAAGAATAGTGGGAAAGAAACACTCATTTTGCTATGTTTGCATTGGGTGTAGTTGTGCTTTCCTCCTGCACTTCTGGGTCTTTTTAGAGGGAGCGCTGGTTGCAACTGCACGTTCCTGGTATAAATAGGAGATAAAAAGAAGAACAAGCATTGGCAAATGAATTCGATTTTTTCTATGCAATTAATAATATGTTTTTTGTTGTAAGTTGTAGTTTGGTGAATAGTTGTGTAATATAAGTTATTGAAATTCTGTTGAAGTCTCAGGACTTGTTTTTTAAGAAATTGTTACATTAGTTAAAATAAAATGAGTCAGTGAGGCCAGCGGTCAAAGTGCATTCCAAAAAGTAAGGGAACTGTGATGCTGTGCACAATGGTGACGGGTTCAAGGGCATAGATGAAAAACTAATCTATAACTTTTTTAGGTCTTTTACATAGAGGTATGTGCATATAAAATAACACACAGTTTAAATATAAAATAAATGCAAGTTAAGTTACACACTTGGAAATGCAGCATCGTACTTTATGAAACGTCTATTAGTTAATGCACTGCAGTGGTCTGTGTCTGTAACCAGAGAGCCAGGAACTGAATCCTGTTTGGAGCAGTGGAGAATAGTTGGGAGTGTAACACAGGCCCCTGAAGCCCCTTCGCTGTTGGGGCCTTTGTTACATCCCTTTAAAAAGCACACACTTTATTGCAGTGCTGGTAACTCATTTCCAATACAACTGAAAAAAAATGTGTGTCATCAGGAATCTTCAATCAATTCCATTAATTGAAGCCAATACAAGCTTCGAGCTCCCTTTACATTTGCAGGTTAACCCATTGTGCACATTTACACTTCTTTCAGGCAAGCAGGAGCTCTGGGAAGAACGGCTGTTTACCTGTGTGTTACAATGTGGCTGTCTCTTCCCTGTAAAAAGGTGTTATCATGTTTTGTAAAAGGGAACAATGTTGCAGCATTGAGTGGCTTGTAAAGAGTGTGAAGTACTGTAAATTAACATATGGTAAAGTGGCGCCAACAGTAAATTACTGTCAGAGACTGAAAACACAGAAGTATATGTTTGAAGAAGAATCTATGTTAAGTCTGCATAGCACTCATGCGGTTTAATGTAATAAATGTGACCAAGTTACACAAAGTGATAAAGAAAGTGAATGTGAAACAAAGATTTCTAGCCTTTTCTCCTCCCCCAAATTATTTCGGAAAATGTGTTCTCTAAATAATGCTAATATTAGTTAAAACAAGTCACTGTGGCCCAAGAATGTAAAAATAATACAGCTCTCAAAAACATGCACAATGCGTGCTGACAGGATAAGATTAGATAGAAGAAATTGTTGCTCAAACAAAATCACTCTTTAAATGTGTGCATCCATGCGAACATTATTTACAAGGACTCAGCTTTAAAAGAAAGCAGACAAACACTAGTTTCAAGGAGTGTGGTCAAAGAGAATAATTAATTATTTCTAAAAACAGTTGTCCAAGAAAGCAAATAAAAAACTGTGTGAAAGCATGCTTTAAATGCTTGCAATGGTCGTGGGAGACAGTTAACAAAATGCTGTAAGAAACCATGCTTCTCCCCCAAATATATTTGTAAATGTGGTAAAGAAATAATGGTTACATTAGTTAAGACTAATCAGTGCGCCCCAAAACATAATAAATAATACAGCTCTCCAAAACATTAACAATGCATGCGGACAGCAGGATATCATTATATCAAAGAAATTGTTGCCCAAACAAAAGGACGCTTTAACCCCTTTGCTGCTAGGCCTCCCCACCCCTCTTGCTAAGCCTTTTTTTGGCTATTTGGGGTAGTTTGTGCGTAGGCCCCTGTAACTT
Source organism: Calotriton arnoldi (assembly GCA_963921515.1). Lineage (NCBI taxonomy): Eukaryota > Metazoa > Chordata > Amphibia > Caudata > Salamandridae > Calotriton > Calotriton arnoldi. Next base: position 1,764,471 of record CAWUFW010002316.1, on the reverse strand, counting down.
TTGTCCACATAAGGTATCCACGTCAAATTTGCGTCCTTTTCTTCCAACAGCTTGAGGATTCTAAAGGTACACAGGCTTTGTGGATTCCCTTGGAGGGAACCCAGAAATTAGCCAAAATAGAGCTAAATACTGTTTTTTAATGGGAAAAAGTGCTGCAGAAGAAAGCGTCTGTTTTTTTCTTCCTGCAAATGGTATCAATAAAGGGTTTGTGGTGCTGAAATCACCATCTTCTCAGCTGCTTTCAGGGACAGGCAGATGTTTGTCAGAAAACCCAAAACTTTTACACAGTTTTGGCATTTTACTGGGATATAGCCTATTTTTGCTATTTTTTGTTCTTTCAATCTCCACGCTGAGTGGTAGGGTATTTGTGCCGGCACGGTGATTCCAGCCAGAAATGTGAGGAAACTGTGATTCTTTTTGCTAAATTTCAATCAATCAATCAAATCAATCACAGAATTTGTAGAGCGCACTACTTACCCGCGAGGGTCTCAAGGCGCTGGGGAGTGAAAAGGGGGGGGGGGGTGCTGCTACTGGTCGAACAGCCAGGTCTTGAGTAGCCTCCTGAAGGTCAGCAGGTCTTGGGTCTGTCGTAGGCTTAGTGGAAGGGTGTTCCAGGTCTTGGCGGCGAGGTGTGAGAAGGATCTGCCGCCGGTGGTTGTTCTTCGAATGCGAGGGACGGTGGCGAGGGAGAGGTCGGCGGGTTTGCAGGGTATTCTGGGTAGGAAAACATTGGGGGAACCTCGCAAGCCATACCTCCCTGAACTCCCCGGGGTGTCTAGTTTTCAGAAAGGTCTGGGTTTGGTAGGATTTCCTAGATGGCCGCCAAGCCCAGGACCAAAAACGCAGGTGGCCCATTTGCAAAACCAGGTGGTTTTGTGATAGATAATTTTGATGTCTCCACAATATGCTTTGAGCCCTTCCCTGCCACGGGTACTTGGCCCACCCACACAAGTGAGGTACCATTTTTATCGGGAGACCTGGGGGTACACTGGGTGGTAAGAAATTTGTGTCAGGCCGGTGATTCCACAACTTCCCCACACAGATATGTGAGAAAAATGTTATTTTTTCAGCTAAATTTGAGGTTTGCAGGGGATTCTCGGTAGGAAAACGTTGAGGGTTCCACGCAAGTCACACCTCCCTGGACTCTCAGAAATGTATGGGTTTGGTAGGTTTCCCCAGATGGCCGCCGAACCAGCTAAAATGTTATCCACTTCTACGGGCTTTGGCCACACCCTCACTGCTGATTGGCTAAAGTGTGGGTCATTCCAAAAGCTTCTTCTCTATGGTTTCTTGTGGGTATATGTCCCACCTTCTCATGTCTTACTCCTCCCCTGGAGTATTGGCCTATTACAGTATCCTTTCTCTCACAGCTTTGTACTTTGTGTTTGTGCACTCTTTGCAGCTTGGAGCTGTGTCTCCCTACCTAAATGTACCTAGCATCTGTGTAGGTGATATGCCAAGAATCCCTCTAGGATCTAGTCAACCCCATTACCTGAGAATGAGAGAATATGGGACCCCATCCTGGTCTCGAGTTGGACACCCCGCGAGGGATGTTAGACCACTGCTAGCTGGAGCGTCTGCATGCAGGAACCTCAGCGTCTCTGGTCAGTGTGTCAGCCGGGAAGCCTTGGTCTCCTCTATCTTCCTAAGCAAGATGTGCTGTATATATACCCATAGGTCTCCCCAGGGGTCCTACCTTGCTGTGTTACTGTGTTGGCCTAAAGGATGACGTTGGGCCTGAACTTTATACAGAGATATTATACAGGAGATGGTAATCCTACTGTTAGTCCTGCTGTGCTTCCAAGAAGCCTCATGCATAATGTATGAGAATCGAACCAGGGAAAAACCCGCGTTCTGAATGCAGTGTCATATCTAGGTAAAAGGTCAGTACCCAAGAACCGTTATGTGTGTAATGTAGGGAAGAATATAGGTGAAAGGTTACAATGTTACCTGCGCCTATATAAGGTACCTATATGGAATATAACACCCACTCCTCTTCCGACTGGACGACATATGTAACTTATTACCGTACTACTAAGCTAACTTGATATTGGTACGCATATTGGTATAGATTTCTAAAAACATTGATTTTGCTAAAAATGTTTAAAAACCTCTAAAATTTCTAAAAACTGTAAAAAATGTTTAAAAATAATGCAAGCCATAGCTCTAAAGTGTCCATAATTATAGACCGAAGCACTATAAGCATTAAAAAGCCATGTATGCCCAAAAATGAAAGGAATGTCAATTTTGTTTTTGAGTTCCAAATTTGAGCTTATTTAAAAAAGGGTGAATTTCTTCCCAGCACACGACGAGCCAAATGAGTCAAATGTTTATGTGTCCTGGCTGGTAGACGCAACATTTCCGTTGCTTGCTTCTGCCGTAGACGGCCCCTGTAACACCTCTCAGAGTATGTCAATTGAGCACAGATGATGTTCCACGCTGTCCGCAGCCGGTGCTGGGGCAGCCTGTGCGCTTTCCAAAGCCTGGGTGCCAGTGGAGGAGCCGGTGTTCATACCAACAGGTGCAGTTAATACCTGCGGTGGCTCAAGGAATGCCGCCATCAACATTGGAATACGCTGAGGACACTGCAGAACATGGGCCTTTATCGGGTCCAGTAACGCATTCACGTCCGGTTGCGCACATGATGGGAGTGTCAAATACAGGTCTAACACGCATTCTTCTCCGCAAAACAGGCATCGGAGGACAGGTAAGATGCAGTCCATCCAGACTGGTCGAAATGACAAGAACCAAGATGCACTTAGTTCTCTTAGGCGAGGCGTGCCCAGATGTTGTACCATGCGATCACGGTATTTACGCTCCAGGAGTGCTTTTTCCATCTCCTTGGTGACTGGGACGTCCATTGCGTAGCAAATATAAAACAATCAGGATACCTGCTGCTAGGAACAGGATGAGCGGAAGTCCTCCAAAGATACTTCCAAATACGGAGTGTATGAAGTTTGGGATAACTCCAAGTACCGTCTGAAAGGTGCTCAGAAGTCCAGAACCTATGGTCTTAAATAGGTGGACTATGCCTGTCGTATCAGACATGTTAAAGATACGATTTACCATTTCTGCGAAATGGAAAGGGCAGTTTGTATGAATTAGCGCCTGTATCTCTGCCGAAGACCTTGCGATATGGAGATCAAAAGTCTCTCGAACGGAGGTTAAGGGCACGGACTTCTGTAGAAGCATGGCTTTCATTCTGCTTAGAGTATCAAACCGTATTAAAGAAACATTCAGTGAAGGCCATAACGGCGCCTCCCTGACTGTATATGTCGGTGGAAACAATAGTTGCATACAACAAGTAACCATGGAGCTCCCGGTTACCAGATATGCGATGCCCGGGAGCATGCCATAGCAGCCTTGACTGTTCAGCATCAAGTAACTCCCATTCAAAAGTAGCCTGAATGCTGGAGTAATCACAGCAGCTGGGGCACCCCTCAAATGGCAGGACAGGTTCGCCACAGAACCATTACAAGCCCCGTGCAGCATTATATCCTGGCATATGAGTGATCCACTTAAAGCGTTCTCACAGTTTGTACCGCTCAGAAACACTTCTCGATCCCCACTCCGGCATCGAAATCTGTATGGTAATACCCATGATTCCTTAATGTATTCCTTAGCCATTTCGTCATATCTGCCTACTTGCTTTTGTTCAAGGCAATACTGAAACTGAAAAGTAGTGACCAGTAGAGTTATGTGGCCATGGATTAGCCATTCTGTGGACGGTGATTCTGCCACTGTAAATGCTAATCTATCTAGTTTTTCGATACGCAGCATTGTATACTTTGCTCCCCTTTGTGCCATTTCTATCTGTTTATCTGTTAGATTGTATTCAGAAAACAGAGACGTACTGTTGATATACTGCCAAGGCACGTAGCCTGCACGCAAAGATTGCAGCGTCCAGCTTAATAACATAATAGAACGTAACTGAGATTGCCCGTGTTGTAATATGGCTAAATCTTGTTCTAGTATGTCTATCGCAGAAGATACAATGTTGCCTAAGGAATATATCCTGGAGGTCAATGTAGTTAACCCATTGTCTACCACTGCTAGAGATTTTTCTAGATTTATACGGTCTATTTCACGTAACCTCTCTGCGGCCTCTAGTTGTGATATTTTCCATATTTCATTGTAGACAGCATAATAGAAACCTTTCTGACGGGGTTGCCTGGGACCCAATAAAAAATCCCTGAGATCCACATCCTGTGATAGTAAGGATAGGTGTTGTTTCACCTTTGTGAGTGTTGAGGTTTTTAGCCAATCAAAGCACAACTTCCCAACACTGTAGGATGTCACTACCCCTGGATGTTGTCTCTGTACATAACGTGGATCTGGCCTATGGATACTAAACCCTTCGGTTTTACCCATGAATCTTGCCTGACAACAATTAGTGTCTGCAGGCCAAATCAACCATTTTTTCCAATAGGGGCCTGATCTGTTGTATTGTATGATGTCATCTACTGTAATCTATTCCTGTGATGTTATGTTACCCTCGGTGTGTGATGGAGTCAGCAGCCGAGATGTGTTCAAGTCTTTGTTCTTGGCTAGTCCAAGGCAAGACGTCTGTTGCACTGTCTCGTTCAAAAACATGATTTGTTGAGGGATGAGGCTTGCTCTAAACAAAGCTTCTGTTCCCTGAACTTGCCATTCTCTAGTACCCCAGACTGATTTTAAGTCCATGGTGTCTTTCCATAAGTCGAAACCTTGTTCAGACAACTGGGCAATAAAGGAAGCAGAGTAAATCTGTTTGGTTTTAGTCAACATATTTTTCTGTGCTGAGGCTGGTGCAACCCTATAGTAATATGAGGCTGGGTCAGACATATTAAACCCTGAAAAATATGGAAACTTTTGTGTAAATGTTTTTGAACTGCCTTTCGGCGGTGTTGGACAATGTTCCCACTGGTGGTATGTGAACACAGGTCTAGGATTTGCAGATTTATGCAGAAAGTGATGACCATAGTGTTGATAACAATACATACTTTCGAAATCTGATGTGCTTTCCAATGTTTCACTATTAGAAAATGCAGCAGATTTCTCCAAATCAGACAACATGTTATTAACAGTTTCAAAATCCCAATCATTGGAAAATGTACTTGAGGTAATGATATCACTCAACAATATTTTAAATAAATGAGGAATTCTTAAAATTTCGGTCGGACCAAATATATCGAAATCAACCTTGTCCCAAACTATACCATCAGGTAAAGGAACTGCTGTAATGTTCACTGATGACAAGTCTCTTTGTTCTCGATGAGATGATAGGTGTGGTTTTAAAAGTAAGATCACCTTTTGGGCTGCAGAGCTGTGTCAAAGGTAGCTTCCATTAACAAGCATGCTAAAAACTATTACTAAGCCTACCCAGAAAAGAAAGAAAAGTATCCCCGTGATTATCCATAGTTCTACCCAGGGTGACACCAGGTAAGTCTTTTTAAGAAAGTTCAGAAAGTCTTTTACTTGCTGTTTGCGTGATTTTTTGGCTGGCGTCGTTTCCAGGTTCGCTTGGATCCAAAGAAAACGTATCAAAGTTTATGAAGTAGCCAGAAGCAGTTCGATCAATTGTTGGTATTGCATCAGGATTTGTTGATATCGTCGTTTGCTCGTCGAGGCATGTTGACGTAGACATCTGTATTTGGTCGAATAGCAATTTGTCTGTCATTTTGAGTTTGATTTTGAAGTTGAACTTCAGGTTCAAGATGAACGAGTTCCATAGCATTGTTGCATAGTCCATCATTCCGTGCAGGGGACTCTTCGAACGTGATGAGTCTTTCCGTTTGAACTTCTTGAATTGCAGCGAGAGGAGGGCGTCTGCTACTTTGGAGTCCACGTGGCCTACTTTTCAGTATCGGCCACATAGTGTGGTTTGATTAGATCGATTGAGACAAATCTTTTCTCCATTTTCCCGGCAAGAGGCGGTAGAAGTACAGTTCTTGTTCCTTCAATTGCTAGGACCGGTACAGGCTTTCTGTATGATGGCCCAAATTCTTTCTTGTCCGCTATCTTCTCTCTGACCAGATCCCCGACTTTTGGGATCCAGACAGGCCTTGCCGTGACTGATTTGACTTCCTCAGTGGCGGTCTGCTTCAGGTGGACATTACTTTGTTGTGTCCTGGTTTCATTTAGATCCTGTAAAACAGCCAAACGATCATGGATGTCAAAAGGTTTTTCATCCGCCACTGTGCCTTTACAATCAAGATCAGGTACCCACATTCTTGTCCCAAATAGGACCTCATATGGAGTGACCCCCCCTAGAGAACTTCTTGGCATGTTGTTCAAAGCTCGCTGGACTCCATACAGATGTTTTACCCAACTTTCACCCGTGCCTAATACTCTAGCTGTTAAAGATTGCTTTAAGTCCCGGTTTTTTCTCTCCACAACCGAATTTCCCTCGGGATGGTACAGAGATGAGTACCGCAATGCTACACCCAATCTTCGCATGGCCTCCTTGTAAGCCCGAGAGCTAAACGCAGGGACCTGGTCAGAATGTAATGTGCCAATTGCGTATGTCCCTATAAAGACTCGCAAATCTTTGATAACAGTTCGAGCGTCAGCCGATCATTGGGGCCACACCCATAGGAATCTTGAGCAGGAATCCACTGCAACCATGATATACCTGTAAGCCCCATCTCTTTGTAAGGGGCCGCAGTGGTCCAAATAAACACACGCTAGTGGTTTGTCAGATATTAACAGTGGTGTCTGCCCTTGACGTGTTACGGTGGAACCTTTCATCTGCTGGCAGATGTCGCATTTCAAGACATAGGGGCCGATTCCGATTCAGGCCGGAAAACGTACCGACCGACTCGGTACGGGAATGTAGTCTGACCAACACGTACCGGCGCTGTCCGATCCGCGTAGTACGATGCAATGCATGTGAATTACGACCGACTCGTACGGAACACAAGCCGAACGACCGAACCGCACGGAAAGCAGCCATCCGGCCGGAAAATCTACGCGAATCGAACCGACCGACACGCACCAGGAATGAACCCGACAGATACGTACCCGCGAACTCCGACCCGCGCAGTACGATGCAATGCGTGTAAAACCAGACCGAGTCGCACGGAGCTCGAGCCGTACTACCGACACGCATAGAAAACAGGGAGCCGAAGCAACCCAATACTCCGCGACCGACGCGTACGCCGCACATGAAACCCAGCAGAAAGACAGCGTGAAAGACTCGGAGAAGCTCGCACGAGACAACTGCAGCATCCAACTCGGTCAGAAGAACGTCTCCTACATGCCCAAAAAATACAAAGGAAAAAATACAAAAAAAAGGGCCAAACAAGCAATGACAAAGTCAATAAATACTGGGGGGAAATAACATTGAACAAAGACACACCCACAACTCCACCCATATAAAGGCCACAAATCCCTACCATGATCCTTTGCAAATTCAACTGACCTGCCAGCACAGAACACCATCAGACAGCAACCACAGACACACTCACAACTCATCCATCACACAAGCCACACACCATTAGCACTTCCCGAATAGCACCCTCGCATACACCCAGCAAAACTGACACTCACCCACCCTCACTTGCACACTCACACACACATCAATCCCCACCACCACCCATCACCATGCCCCCAAAGAAGAATCCAAAGTTCCTAGACAGTGAATTGGAAGTCCTGGTAGATGAAATCCTAAGAGTAGAGCCACAGTTGTTTGGTACATTGGTCCAACAGACCCCCATGTCGCAGAAAACCAAGATGTGGGAGAGGATCGTCGACAGGGTGAACGCACAATCACCATGTTTGCGCACAAAGGAAGACATCCAGAACAGGTGGTATGGCGTGCGCCGGAGGGTCAAGGACCTACTCAAGAAGGAATACGCCTTGAGTCATCGCACCGGCAGTGGCCCTCCTGCCAAACCAGTATACCTCAGGTCCTGGGAGGAGAAGGTGCGGGCCATCCTACCACCAGAGAGCGTACATGGACTATCAGACATCCCAGAGCCTGGTGAGTACACAACCAATATACCCAATATTGTGTGACAATACACACACATCACTGTCAAGGGGATAGTGAAACCATGCACCGTTAGCAAAGCCACAGTAACCAAAAGATAATCATCCCAAAATGTGTATGCTAGTCAGACAAACACAATACCTGCCATCTCATAGTGATATGTAACTGTGTCATGACATGTACAAAACTAACAACAAATAGAGCAAGGCAGTGGCACAAATCTAACCAACAAACACTGTCAGACATTTTGCCACCACTAGAACACCACATCACAGGGAAGCTGACTGAAAGGAAGGAATTGTGTGTATGCTGGTGAAGTGAGTGTAGCCAATAGCATGATGTATTCACAGATATTGGTCACCCTCACAATTGGCCCATCAACACCACTCTGAACCATGCTCACATCACAGGGAGTGGAAAAGAACTGACAAGATGGCTGACACTGGGTACTGCTGTGGGGAGAACAAGCTCCTGCTGGGTGTTGTGCTCAAAACAACAGCAGGACACCACTGCCTGAGATCCTGAAAGCCAACTTGCACTCCCTGCAATGGAAGCACGTTCCATGGTGGGATATCTGGCTGGGTGGGAAGGAGGACTGACAGCTCTGACCATAGTTACCAGCAGCTTTTCTCACACACCCCCTTAACACAAACTCCACACAACTCACCTGGGAGAATGCATTGCCTCACACTCTAATTAAATATCCCACAAAGAACTACCACACTGGGTTATGCTGTGTGAAGCACAGGGACACTTTTGGGACTTGTAGTCAAACAAATGCCAGGACAACACTGTCAGCCATCCTGTCAGCACAGGCACACTACCCCACAGGGAAGCAGAGTCAAAAGGAAGGAAGTATGGGCATGCTGGGAAGGGGGGTGTAGGCAATAGCATGATGGGAGTGGTAGTCACAGCTCAACATCCCCCACCGCATGGCCCGGCAAGCTCACACTGAAGCATGCACACCTCACAGGGAGTGAAAAGCCACTTCCAAGATGTCTGACACTGGCCTCAGCTGTGGGGAGCACAAGGCCCTGCTGGGAACTGTGCACCAACAAACAACAGGACCACACTGTCAGCCATCTTGCCATTGCTGTCACACTCACACACAGTGAAGTCGACTCAAAAGGAAGGAAGTATGGGCATGCTGGGAAGGGGGGTGTAGGCAATAGCATGATGGGAGTGGTAGTCACAGCTCAACATCCCCCACCCGCATGGCCCGGCAAGCTCACACTGAAGCATGCACACCTCACAGGGAGTGAAAAGCCACTTCCAAGATTTCTGACAATGGTGCTCAGCTGTGGGGAGTGTGAGAATTTGGCCTGGTATATGCTGTCCACTAATTATAGTGGGCACCTTGCACCAGTCCAAACAACCCCTTATTGGAGATAGGTTAAAGACAACCTTTATTGAAAGCTATCCTAGTGGTAGCTATGGAGAGCAGCTTTCAGGCTAAGTCTTGAAGGAATGTAAAGCAGCTTGTTTTACCAGTCTATAATCTCTTGAGTGACCAAATGAAAGAGGACCACACCAGGTATATATTTAAAATATATGTATTTTGTCTTAAACACACCCCTCTAGTCTCTTTATGAGGCTAGAGTTCAAAGTACATAAGTTACAAGTCGAATATCAACAGTATTAGCACAAATACACGTTTGAGCCCTAGGGGCGTACCAAACCATATACCAATAAAGTGGTATAAGAACCACGACTGAGCTAGACACAAGGCCTAGAGCCTGTAGAAGTGCTTGGCCCTCAAGGAACCACCCAAGGTAGTGACACAGGGGACCCATGGGGGACGCGTGCAGTGTGAGAACACAGCCGCGAGCCGCCGTTGACTTCTATGGGGAATGTCGCGGTTGGAGTTTTAAAGAAAAAGGACACTTAGAGGAGGACTTGGAGCAAACCCCTTTAGAACTAGGTTGTTCTAGAGTCAATACCCACGGGAGCACCGGAGTACTCGAGTTACCTCACCCAGGGAAGCCGGGTGCATAGGTGTCTTTCGGGGTCGGGTTTCGTCGTCGTTTTCAATGGCGATCTGCTGCAAAGTGCTGCTGGCGACCAAGTCGAAAGTGTTTGGGTGGATCCAAGGGTGGATCGAAGATCTGAAGAACCTGAAAGCAGAGGGGACAGAGTCCGGGTCACTAGCCAGTGAACAGGAAGGCGATGAGCAGATGCCCACCGATGTCGGGTGCTTCAGGTAGGTTGACGGTCGTCTTGACTCTTCAGCCACGAGGTCCAGGAGGCGTCTGCCCAGGATCCACAAGATCTTGTGTCACCATGGTGACACTTGCTCCTGTGTCCCTAAATGCCAAAGCCTCTTTTCCATTTATTAATGGCTGTTGCCTGTACTTGCCCAGATTACTGGGACTCATAGAGGAGGTCACATCCATGCCTCCATCACAGACTAGGAGCTCATCTCATTACCCATGGTCAACCCTACTAAACCCTTGGCTTGTGTACTCCCACCACCAATTGTAACTGCACTAGGGGGAACAGGTGCCTTAGGGGCATTGGTGGGGGCTGGAATAGAGTCTTTGGACTTGGTGCAATCACTGGTCCAGTGTGTCTTTTGCTTACAGACTTTGCACCATGGTTTCTTTTGGTCCTTCCCTTTGTTAGACTGTGAATCCCAACCTGAAGAAGATTTTTGGGGGCCTTGTGAAGACTTCTGGTCTTTACCCTTCTCCCCACCCTTGTCAGAGTTTTTAGAATCTTGCTTCTTAGGGTCACCACCTTGGTTCTGTACCTTCTGCCTGACCCTGGTTCTGACCCATTTGTCTGCCTTCTTTCCCAATTCTTGGGGAGAGGTCAGATCAGAGTCCACCAGGTACTGATGCAACAGCTGATTTTGACAGTTATTAAGAATCTGCTCCCTCATGATAAGATTGTACAATCCTGTGAAGTCACATACCTTACTGCCCATCAACCAACCTTCCAGAGCCTTAGCAGAACAATCAACAAAGTCCACCCAGTCTTGAGTCTGTGCCTTTTGGGTATCTCTGAACTTTAACCTGTATTGTTCAGTTGTTAGGCCAAACCCATCAATCAATGCACTTTTTAAGACTGGATAATTATCAGCATCCTCTTCTCTAACAGAGAGGAGCTTATCTCTACCTTTGTCTGCAAAGGAGAGCCACAAGATTGCTGCCCACTGCTCCTGAGGGACCCTCTGTACTTTACAGGCCCTCTCCAGTGCAGTTATCCATTTGTGGATGTCATCCCCACTCTGGTAGGGAGGGACAATCTTGCTCAGGTTTCTATGGTCATAAGACCTTTCCCTACCACTAGGGTAGTTGCTGCCACCATGGGACTCTAGTCCCATCTTTTTTCTTTGCCTTTCAAGCTCTAGGGACTCCCTGTCTATAGCCAACTGCTCTCTTCTGAGTCTCAACTGAGCTTCTCCATACTTGAGCAGTCTCTCTTTCCTTTCATGAGAGGATTCCCTCCTATGAGAGGAAACAGAGGTCCCTATTGAGGTGTCAGAATGGTCAGACTCCTGAGAAGGAGATCTGGGCCTTCTAGGCACACTCTCAACTCTTCCTGGTGGGACAAAGGGGAGGTCATCCTGATCCTCCTCTTCCTCCACAGGAATAGCTGGGTTTTCCAGGTCAAGGTCATTGTCACCTTCCTGGCCAGTTTCAGAGGGGGGGGTCCTGGGTGATTTCACCCCTGGCCCCTTCCTCATCCTCTGCCCCACCCTCTCTGCCTACCCTTGCAGACTCTATAGGTCTTCTGAGATCATCTAGCAGGAGCATCTCCATGAGACGTTGGGTGTTGGCACTTTTGCCTGTCTTCAACTTCCTAATCTTGCACAACTCTCTCAATTCCAAGAATGGGAGGTTGTCATATTTGGATGGCAGGAGCCCACTGGTTCCTGGTAGTGAAGACATTACTAGTGAGGTGTGGTGTATGCACTACCTACTCTAGTGTGGCCTACTAAACTCTCTTGAGTTGTAGAAAGGGTGTGCTAGCCCTTAACACACAACTCTAAGCTCAGTAGAACTTACTGTATACTAAGCTTGTTTTATATGTACCTAAGGTACCCTTAGTGGTTTTCAGTTGATCAATTCAATTGAGATTATCTGGTAAAACAATAGCAAGCTGGAATCCCACACGCTGCACACCAATGTGAGAAGTTGGCCTGGTATATGCTGTCCACTAATTATAATGGGCACCTTGCACCAGTCCAAACAACCCCTTATTGGAGATAGGTTAAAGACAACCTTTATTGAAAGCTATCCTAGTGGTAGCTATGGAGAGCAGCCTTCAGGCTAAGTCTTGAAGGAATGTAAAGCAGCTTGTTTTACCAGTCTATAATCTCTTGAGTGACCAAATGAAAGAGGACCACACCAGGTATATATTTAAAATATATGTATTTAGTCTTAAACACACCCCTCTAGTCTCTTTATGAGGCTAGAGTTCAAAGTACATAAGTTACAAGTCGAATATCAACAGTAATAGCACAAATACACGTTTGAGCCCTAGGGGCGTACCAAACCATATACCAATAAAGTGGTATAAGAACCACGACTGAGCTAGACACAAGGCCTAGAGCCTGTAGAAGTGCTTGGCCCTCAAGGAACCACCCAAGGTAGTGACACAGGGGACCCACGGGGGACGCGTGCAGTGTGAGAACACAGCTGCGAGCCGCCGTTGACTTCTATGGGGAATGTCGCGGTTGGAGTTTTAAAGAAAAAGGACACTTAGAGGAGGACTTGGAGCAAACCCCTTTAGAACTAGGTTGTTCTAGAGTCAATACCCACGGGAGCACCGGAGTACTCGAGTTACCTCACCCAGGGAAGCCGGGTGCATAGGTGTCTTTCGGGGTCGGGTTTCGTCGTCGTTTTCAATGGCGATCTGCTGCAAAGTGCTGCTGGCGACCAAGTCGAAAGTGTTCGGGTGGATCCAAGGGTGGATCGAAGATCTGAAGAACCTGAAAGCAGAGGGGACAGAGTCTGGGTCACTAGCCAGTGACCAGGAAGGCGATGAGCAGATGCCCACCGATGTCGGGTGCTTCAGGTAGGTTGACGGTCATCTTGACTCTTCAGCCACGAGGTCCAGGAGGCGTCGACAATGACCAGGAGCTGGATTCGAGCTGTCCCACGATGTCTGTCGATTGCTGGGGTGTCGGCGACCGGATTGGACCCAACAAGCCTTGGCAACAGCAAGTCACGTGGAAACAAAGAAAGGACGTTGATGCAGACCAGCAAGGTCTGGGGGACTCACCCAGCGAGGGTAAGTCAGGGCACGTCTGGAGCAACCAGGGAAGCCCAAGCAGAAGAAGGGTTGCCTTCGAGAGGGCCCACTAGCCAACGGACTAGCGACCGCGAAGGAGCCTCGAGTGGATGCACTTGGAGCTGGCTCACAGGACACTCGTGGAGTGGAGGCCAGTGATCTTCGGTGCAGTCGGTGCTGGAGGCGGGGGCTACTCGGAGCCCAAAGCACAACTTTGTGGAAGACCAGGAAGAGGATGCACTTGCAAAAGTTCTTGGTGTCCAGGGGTCACGGTTCCACGTTACCCACGACAGCTACAGGCCTCAGCTTCGCTGGGGACTCAGGGCAGCCTCGGGGAAGTCTGGAAGTCTACCGTTGGTGTTGCAAAGACTTTGGCGTCCGGCGGGAGCTTCAGCGATGCAGACCGGACAATTGCTTCTTAGGTGCCTGCCAAGCAGGGGAGTCACTCCTTGACCCCAAGGGAGATTCCTCAGTCCTCTAATCTTCAAGTAGAGCGTCGAAGGTCCAGGATTCAGTGTCAGGGTAATCTAAAGTCCTAAGGACTGGGGTCCCATACTTATACTAAGTTAGGGGGTTGGACATACTCTGGGGACCCACCTATGGGAGGGTCAGGGAAGAGGGGTGGTTACACCCATTACCTTTGTCCAGTTTCGCGCCAGAGCATGGGCAGGTAGCCCCTGCAACCGGTTTGAACTGGCATATGCACAGGGACACCAAGTGTGCCCCCAGTGCAGGACTTCAAAGCACCAGAGAGTGCTCCCGCCCAGCCCCAATACACACTATCCTGTCTGGGGAGGTGGTTACACCTCCCTTCGACAGGAAACCTATTGTCCAGGCCTCCCCTGCCGGAGTTTCAGTCAGCAGCAGGAGGCCAGACCCGTGTCTGTGGCAGCGGCATCCATTTTGTGATGCCAGGGCTCTGAAAAGAAGTTACCGGGTAGCCCGGTGTGTACATGTCTCTCCCTCTAGAAGGGTGGAATGCTACCCCCGCCGCCAGGACTGGCGGGGGGGTAGTATTCCAAGATGTTTGACACCAAACACAACATGTTTTGGTGCAGCCAGTCCAAAGTTAGCATTGTACCGCGAGGATATAATGCACTTAAGAGTATATGGTCAGGCTGTACCACAAACAGCATCAGAGGAGGGACTCCGAACGCTGCAGAGGGGCTCTGCTCATGCAGGGGCACCCTCTCACATAAAAACCAAGCACTCTGCCTTCTGGATTGTTAAGGCCTGCCATAGGAGTGACTTATAGGTTTATATGTGTGTGCAATTGTAGTGTTATAGGTAGCCTATATCACATAAGGGGTGCATGCACCACCTTACCCAGGCTGCTGTAGCAGACCTGTGGTGTCATTTTGGCTGGCCTTCCAGGGGTGGCATAATACATGCTTCAGCCCCTGGCAGGCCTCTGGGGTACCTATGCCCTGGGTACATAGTATACCATATACTAGGGACTTATAAGGGCACTCCAGATTCCAATCAAAGATGTACCTAAGGTACATGGAAACCATTTTAGAGAGGAAGCAGCTAGGCTGGGGTTCTGATTAGCAGGGCCCCAGCCAGACTAAAGTCGAAAAACAGTGAAGCATCAGCAAAAAGTGGGGGTACCCATGTGAAGCAGATCCTACTCTCCTACACAACCCCCCCCCCAAACGTAGGGACATTAAACTAACCTTGTCCAGTTGAGTCTTCATGTTCTAAGTGGAAATACCTAGAGAGTCCATCTGCATTGGCATGGTTACTCCCAGGTCTGTGTTCCACTGTAAAGTACATCCCCTGTAGGGAAATGGACCACCTAAGCAGTTTGGGGTTTTCACCCTTCATTTGTTTTAGCCATAAGAGGGGCTTATGGTCTGTTTGAACAAGGAAGTGAGTACCAAACAAGTATGGCCTCAACTTCTTCAGAGCCCAGACCACAGCAAAGGCCTCCCTCTCAATGGCTGACCAACGTTTCTCTCTAGGGGTCAGCCTTCTGCTAATAAAAGCTACTGGTTGATCCTGACCTTCATCATTCAATTGTGACAGTACAGCCCCTACCCCCAATTCAGATGCATCTGTTTGGACAATGAACTTCTTGGAGTAATCAGGACTCTGTAGAATGGGAGCAGTGCACATGGCCTGCTTCAGGTCATCAAATGCCTTTTGACAGTTAGCTGTCCACTGAACCTTTTTGGGCATTTTCTTGGAAGTTAAGTCATTCAGGGGTGTCACTATTGATCCATACCCCTTGACAAATCTCCTATAGTACCCAGTCAGGCCTAAGAAGGCTCTCACCTGAGTCTGGGTAGTTGGAGCAACCCAGTCCATGATGGTCTGGATTTTGCTCTGCAGTGGTTGAACCTGGCCTCCACCTACAAGGTGGCCCAGGTACACAACCTGACTCTGCCCTATCTGACTTGGTGGCCTTGATAGTGAGGCCTGCCTTTTGCAGGGCCTCCAAAACATTTCTGAGGTGGACCAGGTGATCCTCCCAGGTGGAGCTAAAGACAGCAATATCATCTAGATAGGCTGCACTATAGGCTTCCAGACCTGTAAGGACTGTATTCACCAACCTCTGAAAAGTGGCAGGTGCATTCTTCAAACCAAAGGGCATTACCACAAATTGATAATGCCCACTAGGGGTTGAGAATGCTGTTTTTGGCTTTGCATCATCAGCTAGTCTGATCTGCCAGTAGCCAGCTGTCAGGTCAAATGTGCTTAGATACTTGGCTGAGGCCAAAGTGTCTATTAGCTCATCTGCCCTAGGTATTGGATGGGCATCAGTCCTAGTGATTGCATTGAGACCCCTGTAATCCACACAAAACCTCATCTCTCTTTTCCCACCACTGGTGTGAGGTTTTGGCACAAGGACCACTGGACTAGCCCAAGGGCTATCTGAGGGTTCAATAACTCCCAAATCCAACATTTTCTGGACTTCTGTCCTGATACAGTCCCTGACATGGTCAGGTTGCCTATAAATCTTATTTTTAATAGGCAGACTGTCCCCAGTGTCCACTTTATGAGTGCACCAGGTGGTCTGACTTGGAGTCAGAGAGAACATATGTCTGTACTGATTGAGCACTTGTCTGCAATCAGTTTGCTGCTGAGCAGTGAGGCTGCCTGCCAAGGCTACACCATCCACTGACCCATCATCAGGGTTCTGTGAGAGCAGGTCAGGGAGTGGGTCACTCTCCTCCTCCTGTCCCTCATCAGTAGCCATGAGCAAGCCCATGTCTGCCCTGTCCACATATGGTTTCAATCTGTTGACATGGAGAACCCTGTGGGGACTCCTGGGTGTTCCTAGGTCTACTAAATAGGTAACCTCACCCTTCTGTTCAACAATGGTATGGGGTCCACTCCATTTGTCTTGGAGAGCTGCTGGGGCCACTGGCTCCAACACCCATACCTTCTGTCCTGGCTGGTAAACAGTCAGTACAGCCTTTTGGTCATGCCAGGCTTTTTGGAGTTCCTGGCTAGCCTCAAGGTTTTTAGTTGCCTTTTTCATGTACTCAGCCATCCTGGAGCAGAGACCAAGTACATAGTCCACTATGTCCTGCTTTGGGGGCTTGAGAGGTAACTCCCATCCTTCCTTCACCAGGCACAGTGGACCCCTGACAGGGTGACCAAACAAAAGTTCAAAAGGGCTGTAGCCAACCCCTTTTGAGGCACCTCCCTGTATGCAAATAAAAGGCAGGGCAAGAGTATGTCCCATCTTCGCCTAAGCTTCTCTGGGAGCCCTTTAATCATGCCCTTCAAGGTTTTGTTGAATCTCTCAACTAAACCATTGCATTGTGGGTGATAGGGGGTGGTGAACTTGTAAGTCACTCCACACTCCTTCCACATTGCTTTCAAGTATCCAGACATAAAGTTTGCATCCCTGTCTGATACAACCTCCTTAGGGAAGCCCACCCTTGAGAAAATTCCCGGGAGGGCTCTTGCCACCACAGGTGCTGTAGTGGTCCTAAGGGGTATAGCCTCTGGGTACCTGGTGTCATGGTCCACCACCACCAGGATAAACCTGTGCCCAGATGCTGTTTGGGGATCCATGGGACCAACAATGTCAATCCCCACCCTTTCAAAGGGAACCCCCACCACAGGTAGTGGTATCAGGGGGCCTTTGTAGTGCCACCTGCCTTGCCACTGGCCTGGCAGGTTACACAGGAGCGACAAAACTCCTTGGTGTCTTCAGACATGTGGGGCCAGTGAAAGTGAGGGACAATTCTGTCCCAAGTCTTGTTCTGGCCCAGGTGACCTGCTAGGGGAATATCATGGGCTAGGGTCAATAGGAAGCCCCTGAACTTCAGAGGTATAACCAACCTCCTGGTGGCACCAGGCTTGGGGTCTCTACACTCTGAGTACAAGAGTCCATCATCCCAATACACTTTATGGGGACCACTAGCATTCCCAGCAGCCTCAGCAGCAGCTTGCTGTCTGAGGGGTTCAAGAGAGGGGCAGCTCTGCTGCTCCTGGCTCAGATCTTCCCTGGAAGGGCCCCCTGTCCTTAAGAACTCAACCTGATCAGGCTCAAGCTCCTCTGGGACAATTCCTTCCTCAGGACTGAGATCATCTCCCTGAAGAGACTGATCTTCCTTCTGAGCCAAGGGGGAAGGCACTGCCTTTACCCTACTACTCCTCCTCTTGGATGGCACTTGGTCCATTGTTCCAGAATCCAAGGCCTGTTCAGTGTTAGGCATTTTGCTCTGTGACCTGGTCACAGCAAACACATCTGCAGGGATGCCCAGCATTTCTGCATGGGTCCTGAGCTCCACTTCTGCCCAAGCTGAAGTTTCTAGATCATTGCCAAGCAAGCATTCAACTGGTAGGTCTGCACTTACCACAACCTTCTTAAGGCCAGTTACCCCTCCCCAGGAGAAGTTAACAACTGCCAGAGTATGGTCTGTTCTGACATTGCTAGCATTGGTCACTTGGTACATTTCACCAAGTATAATCTGCCCAGGATCCACAAGATCTTGTGTCACCATGGTGACACTTGCTCCTGTGTCCCTAAATGCCAAAGCCTCTTTTCCATTTATTAATGGCTGTTGCCTGTACTTGCCCAGATTACTGGGACTCATAGAGGAGGTCACATCCATGCCTCCATCACAGACTAGGAGCTCATCTCATTACCCACGGTCAACCCTACTAAACCCTTGGCTTGTGTACTCCCACCACCAATTGTAACTGCACTAGGGGGAACAGGTGCCTTAGGGGCATTGGTGGGGGCTGGAATAGAGTCTTTGGACTTGGTGCAATCACTGGTCCAGTGTGTCTTTTGCTTACAGACTTTGCACCATGGTTTCTTTTGGTCCTTCCCTTTGTTAGACTGTGAATCCCCACCTGAAGAAGATTTTTGGGGGCCTTGTGAAGACTTCTGGTCTTTACCCTTCTCCCCACCCTTGTCAGAGTTTTTAGAATCTTGCTTCTTAGGGTCACCACCTTGGTTCTGTACCTTCTGCCTGACCCTGGTTCTGACCCATTTGTCTGCCTTCTTTCCCAATTCTTGGGGAGAGGTCAGATCAGAGTCCACCAGGTACTGATGCAACAGCTGATTTTGACAGTTATTAAGAATCTGCTCCCTCATGATAAGATTGTACAATCCTGTGAAGTCACATACCTTACTGCCCATCAACCAACCTTCCAGAGCCTTAGCAGAACAATCAACAAAGTCCACCCAGTCTTGAGTCTGTGCCTTTTGGGTATCTCTGAACTTTAACCTGTATTGTTCAGTTGTTAGGCCAAACCCATCAATCAATGCACTTTTTAAGACTGGATAATTATCAGCATCCTCTTCTCTAACAGAGAGGAGCTTATCTCTACCTTTGTCTGCAAAGGAGAGCCACAAGATTGCTGCCCACTGCTCCTGAGGGACCCTCTGTACTTTACAGGCCCTCTCCAGTGCAGTTATCCATGTGTGGATGTCATCCCCACTCTGGTAGGGAGGGACAATCTTGCTCAGGTTTCTATGGTCATAAGACCTTTCCCTACCACTACGGAAGTTGCTGCCACCATGGGACTCTAGTCCCATCTTTTTTCTTTGCCTTTCAAGCTCTAGGGACTCCCTGTCTATAGCCAACTGCTCTCTTCTGAGTCTCAACTGAGCTGCTCCATACTTGAGCAGTCTCTCTTTCCTTTCATGAGAGGATTCCCTCCTATGAGAGGAAACAGAGGTCCCTATTGAGGTGTCAGAATGGTCAGACTCCTGAGAAGGAGATCTGGGCCTTCTAGGCACACTCTCAAATCTTCCTGGTGGGACAAAGGGGAGGTCATCCTGATCCTCCT